>CM069908.1:130984861-131342361 GCA_036172215.1 Camellia granthamiana
GCACAGCTCTCTGGACAAAGTTTTGAATTGCTTCCGTTTGGCCCCCATTAACTCTATTAAAATACGTTTGGTTTGGTTTGAGGCCGTAGGTAATCTCATGATTACTGGCCGGTTATGTCCTTAACCCACGGGGGCGGGTTCGGGTCATGACAGTTGGCTTAATCTATTCTGCCGCATGCTCTCTAGCTAAGTTTTTTGTTTGGTTGTGTAGTCAAAAACCAACACCCACAATTTGGCACCGTCTGTGGGAACTTAGTTAGAATAAATGGCCAACAACAGATATGAATAGAGAGATGAGGAGGAACACATGGATCCCAATACCGGAGGAGGAACTATTAACAAAGAAGTGCAGGAAGTCGACCCCGAGGCAAACAATGCCAGTAAGGGTCGATGCGGGAATAAGAAGGGTAGTTGAGATAAATAGTACCACGAAGGCGATCTCCAAGTATGAAAGGATAGGTTCCTGAGAAGGGATGAGGAACTAAAGGATATAGTGAACAAGTTGATAGACCTGCAGACAGTAGTCAACTTCATAATGCAGAACAATGTGATGTAATTGGCATTTTCTTTACATGACACATCGGCACCAACAACCAAGGCTGATGTCTAGAAGGAAGGGCAGTGTGGACTCAACTTTCTTCACGCCCCCCTTTCGGAGTGGCTCGAATTGGTCCTACAGTTCGGACTCCTATCACGGTTCTGAATCTAATTTCACAAAGTGCAATGTGAAACTGATAAACACCAAAGAGTCTAATCCAGCAAATCATTTTTGGAAAATCGATTTTGGATCAAATAATGCCAAAACTGGACTGCTTTGCCAGATTACAGAGTTGTCACCTAAATATTTTTATTTTTGGGGGGGGGGGAAATTCAGGAAACCCTGACTTGTGCCAAAGGCTATGTGTCTGTCATCACCAAAGTTGCCTCGGCTCGGGAACTTGGGTACGAGAGGGGAAGGTCATGAAATGAGCACCCCCGCTCGCCCGATCAAAGGATCGGCCTCTGCTAAGCATGATATGTTGTTTTATAAATGCATGTGTTCTTATTCCGATTATTAATCTAACACTACTATGTGATGCGCAGGGCATACAAGTATAGACTAATTCGCACGAATTGGAACAAAACAACTCATGTTTGTTTTTGAAAATGGTTTGAACATACCACCCTCAAGTGGGCTAAAGCGCAGATTTGCCATCAAACATGATGGGCTTAAAACATGATTTGCCGCTCGCAAAGTGGGCTTAAAACTCACATTTATCGAATTGTTCCAATTCAAGTAATAAAGCCTTCATCCATAGGCATTCATGCCTTTAATCAAATAAGCAAATAGCCTCATGGAAAGCATGCTATCATGGCAACACTCACACTCATGCAAGTATGCTAAAGCATAAAACTTACCGAGTACTCTAAGCCAAAACAAAAACTAGCTAGAAATATGCATGATCCTAACTATGTAAGATGCCTAATGCAACACATGTAATAATGTAACTAAATAGGCTCGGCTATCTAAGATGGCATATGAATGCAACAATTTGATACATGTATTTGTAAACACCCCATTTTTAACCGCCCTTAAGACTTAGGCACTATTGATAGTTTACTCGGTGATGAAAGATGTGCAGGGCAAAGGTTCGATTTCTTCGGCGAGAGGAGAGTCAAATTCAAACCTCACACCCCATTTTGGACCAAAGCTATTTTGAATGGTTTTTAGACCTTAAAATCCTCTCTTTCAAAATATTTTTGAAATAAAGTTTCTACAATGCTTTGAGGCTCGCATTTTGTTAAATGTTGCGCTTTTTCGGTAAACTGAGCAAGGACAAAGTTGAAATGAATGAAAGAGAGTTGAAATCTTTGAAAAATATTTCAAAACACCTTTCTTAGGGGTTTGAAGTTGAAGAAAAGAGGAGAAGAGGGAAGAAACAAAGTTGGAGAAGAAGATGGGCATGAATCGCTAAGAGAGAGCCGAGCAGCCCTCGCTAAATCAGGTCTATCCATTTGTAAACTTGATTTCAGCTATGATGCCACCATCGTTGGAAAGAAGACTTCCAGAGCTTCAATTTTCATTCAAGAATCTCCTTGAGCCGAGTCCGGATGGGAGAGATATGGTTGTTGGATGTTGGGCATCATTCCGGTTGGACTGAAACTGAGAAACCTTCACTAAAAGAGGGATATCTATTAGCACACATGGAATTTTGAGGTGAAGCTAACAAATTTGGAAAGAAGACTTCCGGGGCTATAGTTTAGGCTCAAGAATGACCTAAAAAGGAGTCCAGATGAAGGAGTTAGGCTTTCTTCAAGTCAGGGACTAGGAATGATTTTTTGCCATCGGCCTCTATGGAAGTGCATCGGCCACAATTTGACCTCAGCAGCTATATGTCAGCCAAAAGTGAACCTTATCAGCCACAAATGGTGGCCGGTCGGCACCAAAGATGGCCGGTCGGCCAGAAGTGTCCAAAACTCAGATTTTTGACAGATATTTCTCCTTTAGCTGTTGCTATTTTGCTCCAGCTGTCCCAAATCAGATATTTTCGAGCCAGCTCTCATTTTTGCTATATATGAGGCTATATCTCTCATTTTCAAGAGAGACAACCTTCTTGGACAAGCTTGGGAGCTTCTCTCACTAAACTTCCTCTCCCTCTACAAAACTTCCAGGGCAAGATTTCTGCCTCTCTCCCTAGAGCCTCTTTCTCTTGCCTTTGTGTACATAACAAGAGCTATACTTGGAGATATACCTCACCTTTGCCTAGGCATCCTTGATCAAACTCAACCACCATTGGGCTGAGGTTCTTTGAGGATCATTTTGAGCTCCAAAAGCTGGTCTTAACTCAGATTTTGGGCTGGTTTTGCAGCTGTGCATTAAGGGTAACATCTCTCTCCCTTTAAGCTTGTTTTACACATTTGCTTGGCCATCTTTTCACATTACTTCGGAGAAGTTTTTGGGGTAGTGTTGAACTACAAAAACCACTGATTTTCCTCTGTTTTTCAGTCCTAAAAGTCTTGGTTTGTGCCTTGGCTGGCTAAGAGATGCTTCCTCCCTTTTGCTCCTTGACTTGTATAGCTTTTGAGCCATCTTCTAAGGCCTTTAAAAACAACTTTTCGTGGCCTTAGAACCACTAAAATCCAGAGGATTTTTAGTGGTAAAAACCCTATTTTGAGGGCTCAAATAGGAGAGGGTAGTCCCCTCTCCTCTCATCTTGCTTGATAGTGTTAGTGGCCAACCAAAGGAGCATGTATTTCTATCCTCTTAAGGCTTAGTTTGAGCATATTTTTTGTGAGTTTTTGGGCGTGATATAACTCTGATTTTGGCTGGTTTGATCACCTTTTGCTTTCATTTTGTACTTGTAGTGCAAATCATGCTTACTAGCTTAACATGCTTGATGTTGTAGCCTATTATTTTAGCACGCATTGGCTCCATTCCAGCACATTTTTGGTGTTATTTTTGACATGGCATAACTCTGATTTTAGTTGGTGAAGTCATCTCATGCTTGGCTTTGGTAGGTGTAGTGTAAACATGCTCATTGGCCTAGCTTTACTTGATGTTTTGGCCCTTCATGCTAGCTCATCTTGGCTACACTCCATACATGTTTTAGCATTATTTTGACATGCTTTAGCACTGATTTGGTTGTTCTTGGCCTGTTGAGGCTCACTTTGTATAGCTATGGTGTTAATCCCTTGACTAGCTTTGAGCTTTGAGTCCACTAACATGTTATGCTTGCATTGTTTAGTAGATTTGGCATCAATTCACATGAGATTTCAGAGCTTACCTCATTCCCACATTATCATGATTGTCACCACTTTGCTCATGTTTGGGTGTTGTGTCCTTATGCCTTAATTCTTGGGCCATTACATGAACATGTTTGTCTTGCATTTCATGTCACCAATTCGTTACTTTAGCCACTGATTTGGGCACATTTGAGAGCTGTCCATATTAGTTTTAGTCCATCTTTGCATGTTGTTACATGCCTGCTTCATTTTTGCATATTGTTATGTGCCATACATGTCCATATGTTTTGGTTGTATGCCTATTGCACATTTCTTGCTTGCATGCTCATGTTGCATTAGCTCGCTCGCATGCTTAGTTTGCATAGCATTATGCATGCATCGCTTGGCTCTTGATCAATCATGATAGAGGTTGGGGCCCCTTATGTGTTTTGTGCATTTCATTTGACATTAAATTGCACATTCGGCTCCTTTGGCCATCATGCATTGAAATGCGTGATTGATAGCCCGAGGGTCGAGAACCATACTCCCTTGAGCTCATGGCATGATAGGGAGGGTGGTTGTGCACACATTGTCTTGTAAATGCATTGCCATGCTCTGTCTATCCTCTGTTGCAACAAAACAACTTTTCACAGGAAGGGATGGCCGGTCGGCTACCAACATTTGGTCGAGAGCCTCATATATGGTCGATGACCTTCATCTCTTGGCCGATGGCTTCACCACTTGGTCGATGACCTCCCACAGTGTCCCTGAGGTGGTTCAGAAGCATCATGGAACTTTTCACACTTTGCAGAGGTGCAGAGCAGTGTAAACAGAGGTAGCATAAGCATGGTGATAGATTTTCGAGTGGAGCTGAGCATGCATGCATTTGTCCCTTGTCCCGAGGCCTCTTTACTGCTTTAGTAGCTTAATTAATTTAATTAGTTAAGTGTTGTGTAATAATTAATTAGCTTGTTAGTTAGTTAATTTGTATTATTCTTTCGGTCCCTTCCTCGAGAGGGCGCAATTGCGTAATAAGCGTGCGTGTGTGTGATGCATGTCTTCTAAGCTCCATTTCTTTCTCCCTTTTAGTTACCTGCTTATGATGGTTAGTTTTAGGGCATGTTTCAATTAGCATACCTTATGCTCGCATGCGTGCATCCATTCATCTGTATTGCATGCACCGGGCTCGGCGCATCATACTAACTGCATCATATTTCAATTTCAAGTTGAATACATGTATCGACTGTTGCATCTCATATGACATCTTAGAATAGCCGAGCCTATTTCTAGTTGCATTTTGCATGCGTTGCATTAGCCATTGTTGACATGAACTAGGGTCATGCATGATTTCTAACTAGTTCCTTGTTTTGGCTTAAAGTACACTATGAGTGTTTATGCTTTAGCATCTTGCATGTATGTGAGCGTTTATGCTTTAGCATCTTGCATGTATGTGAGTGTTAACATGACAGCATGCTTGCCATGAGGCTAATTGCTTATGTCATATAACTGCCTAAATGCCTGTGGGTGAAGGTTGGATTGCTTGAATTGGGAAAAATCATTGAAATCCGTGTTTTAGCCTACTTGCGAGTAGCAAATCTCAAACCATTTTCCAAACAAACGGATATGCGATGCTTTGTTCCAAATTAGGCGATCTAGTCTATACTTGTTTTGCTGTGCACATCACATAGTAATTCTAGGCTAATTAATCGGAATAAGAACGCATGTGTTTTCAAAAACAAGATACCATGTTTAGTAGTGGCCGATCTTTGATCGGGCGAGCGGGGGTGCTCATTGCATGACCTTCCCCAACCATACCCAAGTTCCTGGGCCGAGGCAAATTTGGTGATGATGGACACGTGGCCTTAGGCAACGAGTCAGGGTTTCCTAAATTCCCCTAAAGTTAAATATTTAGGTGGCGACTCTGTATCTGGCAAAGCAGTCCATGTTTGGCACTTCTTTCTTAAAAATTAGTTTTCCAAAATGATTTGTCGGATTTGGACTCTTTGGTGATTTATCAGTCTTGCATTGCACTTTGCGAGATCAGATTAAGAACCATGACAAATTGAGTCCGAACTGTGGTAGCAAGGCCCTCGGGGCACGTCCACAGTTTCTGGCGACTCTGTTGGGGAGTTTAGAGAGCTTGACTCAAACTCATGATATCTTGTTTTGATTACGCTTATGTGTTTCTTTGCATTGCATGTGCATTGGTGTGCCTAGGACACCGTGTTTGCCATATGCTATTCCTGAACGGTTTGCTGGAGGCTCACTTTGAGAAGCGTGCCATAAGGCTGACCGATTGCGGGGTCTGCCACGATGGAAACACAAACCCCGATTTTTACCAGGGCACCCTTTTTGACCATTCAACCTAGTGCATATCGAAAATCGTAGTGACCATTCCAAACTAGGACAGGTTGCTTGCTCGATTGTAGGTTGTTTGAAACCGCTGCGTGCGCAGTCAAACCCTAGCTCCTGACAAGATAGGACAGTGAAACCCTACCCCACCATAGGGGTGTTTTGGCTCTTACTTGCTTGCTATGTGCTATTAGGGTGTGTCTCTACAGGATGGTATGTATCAGTTGCAAGTCTGGATATCAGGCCTGAGGGCATCAGTATTTTGGGGGAATCAGTTTTACCGGAGGGTATCAGTTTACAAGCAGAATTTTGGGGCAGAATTCAGTAGAGGACACAATCATTCTACTATGCTCATATCTGTTTTGGTGAAATCAGGCTGAGATGCTGTCTGTTTTCTCTTTTGCAAGGTAGTCTTGGAACCATAGCTTCAGAAGGCTCCAATATCCCCTGGGTACATTGGAGTTGTGCTGATAGACTTTGTCAGGTCAGAGATTCAGTTCAAGGGCAACCAGTTTTCCTTCGCCAGTGGTAAGGCAAAGAAGGGCCAGACAGTGCTCATTGGTTCATCTAATCCGACAGTCACCAGTCACATCATCAGCAGACCTGTGATGGCACAGGGTTCGGAAGAATTTGTGGCCGTGATAGCAGCGTTAAATCAGGGAACTACCATACAGGATAAGCCCAGTGCTGAAACGCAACGCCCATCTAGGGCATCTGCCTCACATCCAGCTTCGGGACCCCAGCCGAACTTTGACCCACTTTCGCCAGTTGAAAAGTTGCAAGGTCCGGATCCCCAAGAAGGGTTGGCTCGAGCTCGAGTTCTCAGACTCTTGGTACAGCCTAATGAGAGGCTTTATCCCCTTGATGCCAATGATCTTGATCCGACCGCAGTGAAAATTGTGAACCTTAAGAAGCAATTCAAAAAGGCACAGGGCCTTAACTCCATTCCAGACATTGAGGATAGGTACACCAAGGCTGCTGTACGGCTCCTAGACAGATTCAAAATGCCACATATTGACCATTTCGATGGGTCTGGAGATCCTATGGTACATATCTGGCTTTTCTTGGATGTCCTGAAGCTGATGGGTCTGACTAAGCCACAGAAACTCTCTCTGTATAGAAGAACACTATCGGGTGTAGCAGTCGCTTAGTATGCCAAGTTGGAGAATACAGTGAAGCAGAACTGGGAAGAGTTGGCTGAGGCCTTTGTCGATCAGTATTCCTACAATACCTAAGTTGAAATGACCATGCAAGAGCTTGAAACAACCCGCCAGAATCCTACAGAGCCGTTTGCAAAATTTGTTGCAAGGTGGAGAGCAAAGGCAGCACAAATGACAGATCGCCCTTCTAAGAGGGATCAAGTGCGGATGGTGGTGCGAAACCTTGAACATGATATGTTGCAAAAGTTGATAGTCGCTTCACTATTCACTTTCAAAAGTTCGCATGAATTGGGGGTTCAGGTCAAGAATGCGTTCAACACAGGGATTATTCCTAGAACAAGTGAACCGATAAGGAAGGTTTTTGCAGGGAATACCAATGCTGGTAGTAGCACTATTCCCGAACCCACTGAAATCAATACAGTCACCATAGCCGACCCTTTTGCCAAACCAAGCCTACAAACGGCCGGCCTGACCCGAGCTCAAGGTAGAACTTTCACTCCCCTCTATATGAGCCTAGCTAGTACACTAAAAGTCTTGATGGAAAGAGGGCATCTCAAACCCCTCGATCCTCAACCTCTGCCTGATCCACTCCCTGCCAGACAAAACCCCTCTAAATACTACGTGTATCATCAGTAGCACGGTCATGGCATCGACCATTGTTACTGCCTTCGTCATGAGGTCCAGAATCTCATCGACAATCGGACGATAGCTCTACCTCCAGACCCCAATGACCAAACATCTCCTGCCTACCTCAACCTCATCCATATACTGCCATCCGGCTACAATCCCAGCATATATATCACCCCAGCCCATTTACCCAAGCTGGAGGTGCTCCTTCCAGTAAGCATGGACTTATGCATGATGGATGCACCTGGACCCCAATCATCTCAAGCCCGTGAGCCCACTACTTACGAGCTAGTGAGAATGATTGAAGATCTTCAGAGAACTGTGGCAGGTTTAGCCTTCGGGGTATGGGCTCTGTCATCAACCACATTGCATGCCAGAAATTTGACGCCAAGGGGCTTTCTAATCTTGGGGCAAGCTACAATTGAAAATGGCCAACCTAAAGCCATCCCAAGCTTAGACAATGACATGTCGACAACAACTGGGCTCCGCTCTGATATAGCGACCCAATCCCTTGGCAAAATGGAGGCCAGTGGTAAGAACCAGATAGGGGCAGGCATTAGTCCTCATGAACACCTCTAATGGGCTGTTGAGGCTTTGAAAGCCGAAGGGCTAAACAAACAGCAAGTGATTGCAGTTGTTGCAAAGGGTGTGGATGACACTTTCGCCACTCAAGTTGGGGGTAGTTTGAATCAATGCGCAAGCCGGGAGAAGGGCCGTTGTACCAGGAATGTTCCTTTCAGCTCTAATCCCGTGCTCGAAAAAGATCAGTAAACCCAGTTAGCGCCTGTCAATCCCTTTGCTGGTGCATCCAGCAAAACTCCACAAACCTCAAAACACCCACCTCGGGGCTAGAGGGTGTTCAACCCACTGTACATGTCTCTATCAGCGGCCTTGAGGGTCCTGATTAGAAAGGGGGATCTGAAACCCCTAGAGTCGCGGCCACTGCCAAATAAACTTCCTCCCTCCCATGATCCGACCAAGTACTGCGCCTTCCATCAACAAACCAATCATGGCACTGATAGTTGTTACCGTCTTCGCCATGAAATACATGATCTGATTGATAAAGAGGTCATCGTCGCGCCAGGTCCTGCAAAGTCTATCGGCACTGGGTCAGTGAACTTGGGAGATAATGTGATTATGTGATCGGGGGATGAACCACCTACGGATGGCGTTCAGATTACTCCAGCTATGGTAGATGGCATGCACTGTTTTGAGCAATGTACAAATGCTGTTAATTATTCTTTCTAACTTGGGTATTGGGTCAGTCTTGTTGTGTTGTATAAAGTCAGTCTTTTTGTGTTGAGTCAGTCGGGTCTGTCTTGTTGTATCGAGTCAGTCCTGTTTTGTTAGAGTCGGGTGATTTCGGGGGTGTTACCTCGGACATCACTATCTTGTTTTGTGTTTGTCTTTTTGCTTTCTTTTGAGTCTGTTTCTGCCATAGAGCTAGTTGTGCCAACAGATCTGAATGAAACAGTAGTAATTTTCACACTCTTGTGTTTGCTTCTGCCTCGGAGCCAGTTGTGCCAGAAAATCTGAATGAAACGACAGTGCTTTTTACCTGCTTCTCTGCACCTTTAACTCATTGCATTGACCTAAGTTTTTTTTCAAACTTTTTGAACACTGTGATGAAAAACAAAGAGGAAGGAATTCCTCAGGATTTGCAAAATTTGATCATTTGAGAGAAAGAGAGGCATGCCAAGCCCTTAATGAATGAGATCATGTTTGTTAATGTGAGTATTGAGAAGGATCCTGGCTTGATCCAGATTGGTTCTACATTGTCTTCAGCATGAGCGACTAGTCGCTTTCTTAAAAGATTTCAAAATATGCTTTGCGTTGTCCTGTGAAGACCTGTGTGGAATCGCTCTTGAGATTACGCAGCTTAGGATCGCTCTCAACTTCAAGACTCAACCCATTTTCTTTCAAACCTTGAACTTGGATTCAGAAAATTCAACCGCCAACCACAATGTAAGGCCCATGTGGCCGGATCAGAAGCAGCCCATGAACTAGGTGCGAGAATATCAAATGTGATCAAAGAAAGCTTGCGAAGCTAGATCAGAGGCATCCGTTGAACTAGGGGCAAAGAATTTCAAATGAGCTCGAAGAGCGAAAGATGGATCATTTCTCAAGCTAACAAAGATCGGCAAGAATGCCAAATCCCAGAATGAAGAAAAGAAGAAAGTTGTGTTGATGGACAATCATGTTCCTATCCAGAACACTAGGGGCAAATTCAGCCCCCATTGGATGGACTCCTACATCATCAGTGAACAACAACCACTCTCCTAGATTCAGATGGCTTCGAGATTCTCAGAACCATTTGACATGGACAAAGCTACACTTTTACTCTTGAGAGGCTCGCTGGGCCAAAAAACCTGAAGGGCGACCCAGGCAAAAGTTAGAGCAAGAAAAAGAACAAAAAATAGAACAAAAAAAGAGCAAAGAAAAGAAAAGAAAAGATGAAAAGAAAAGAAGAAAAAAAATGCAAAGAGAAAAGAAAAAAAAAGAAGAAAAGAAAAGAAAAGAATGAAAAGAAAAGGAAAACAAAGCTCGCAAGGTTAAAAACCTGGAAGGGTGGCCTTGGCAAAAGTTAGAGCGTAAAAGGAGAGGTTAATACCCGAGTGTGCCTTAACTTTAACTACGTAAGGCTTGATTCCCATGTTTGGGATACATAGGCAACTTCATTTCGAAGTCCAGCCACAAACACTTCCAAATCGACTGTGTCCATGTAATGGTTTTGGTCGTCTTTGCCTTCTCTGTATCTGAGAGTTCGGTTGTGATCATTACTCTGAGGACTGATTACAATGTGCTGTAGTGCCATTTAGACAAGGGGCAACTTTTCGTTGCCATACTGTTGGCTTATTTTTCCTACGAAGGAAAATATCATAAATGCGAGCGTGCTAGCAAGGATTGAAAAATCCTTATAGATTAAATTCAAGCCAATTATCAAGCGATTGCGTTGACGGTTCTTTTGCCTCAACAAAGAGGACTTAAAAATTGCCAAGTGTAGCGAAAAGAAAAATTAAAAGAAGAATGAGGGACGAAGAAGGACGATTGAGTGAACAATCAAAGTAATAATTACTTACCTCTACTCCTATGCTTCTAAAAGGAAGTGCATAAAATGCATCGAAATGGAAATACTGAAAATAAATGCTTCGAAATATAAATCTATGTTAAACTACTCCTAAGATAAGGAAAATGACAAGAAATATTGAAATAAAGTGTCTTTGATTTAAGTTCTGCCCTTTACAATGTAGCCATTAATGGCTATTTATAGAAGAAAAAATACAGCAATAACTACTTAGTAGCTACCCATTTCTTCCATCTTCATTCTTGTCTTACCATGTGTCCTTCCACTCATCCACTTTGTCCTCCCACTCATCCACTTTGTCCTTCATATTCTCCATTATCTCTATAACTTCTTTTAACTTCCAAATGAATAAGAGGATGCCACGTGTCTTGCAATTATATAAATAATAAATAATAATAATAATTGCAGATTTATGGTGCTAACATTACCCCCCGCGGCCCTTAAAAATGATGTTTACTTGAATTTTTGAAGGGCCGAACCAAGCACATGACTAATCTAAGCAATAAAATGCTTCGAATAATATCAACAAAGTGCTTCGAATGATATAATAGCACCAATGAAGTGTTTCGAATGAGTATGAAATTATGACTATATGTCTCGAATGTTAGCTTTACGGACTAGTAACAAGCTTCAAAGGTGGTACAAAGGACCAAAATCATCTTTCGAAGGTTGAAAGTGCCGACAAAGGACGAATTACATCCTTAGAAATACTCAGCAAAGTTTCGAAGGTTCACAACCACCATTATTATTTCTTCGAAGCTGTTAATGCAAGATGGAGTGCTTCGGAGCTTACAAAATCATGGCAAAAGAGCCTTCAAAGCAGCTTTTGGCCAACATTGTAGTTATTCACATTTTGTATGTTCTGGTTCATACATAATTAATGAAAATATTAATTTTGTGCTTCGAACCAATTATTAATTCTTCGAAGACACCAAAACTGTTGTTCTTCGAACCAACTTATCATGCCAAAAACAAGCATTATTCGACAACTAATTAATTGCCATTTTACATATATTTGAAGAGATGAACACATTTCGAAAGTTTTCAAAGCTTTATACAATTTCGAAGGTGAAGTAATCAACCTTCGAAACAACTCTTGACGTTTCGAATGTATCTTCAAAGCTTTATACAGCTTCGAAGGTGAAGTAATCAACCTTCGAAACAACTCTTGATGCTTCGAATGTATCTTTGATGCTTTGATTGTGTACATACAAACAACTGGCCATCAATTTGAAAAGATAAGCCATTCTCAACCATTTATTTAAATGCACAGGCTTTTTCTAGCCAAGTTCATGCATTTTAAATGGTCATCCCTTGTTCTTAGTGCTTCGAACTCATAAGAACAATTTGTTAATTTCATTAGCTACATCATTAGAATTATATTTGGATGTGAACCACAAATCCAAAAAGGATTTTGAACACCAAAAGTCATGGTATAGTGTGACCATGAAAATTCATACTTTTTGACATTTTGAAAAATGTCAAAAATTTTGAATTCATGAACAGTGGCTTGTTCATTATTCTTGACCATGTTTGTTTTAAAAACATGACTTTTGCCGAATAGGTTTTCATAATTATTTGGCAAAGTGGGTTGTTTTTCCATGTTAGCCATTAATGGCTTATGAAAATCACCCATAGATATGTTATTTTCATGACTTGACTCTCTAAAATTTGGTTTTTGGACCCCCCGAGTCATACATGGAACATCATTCTTAGCCAAATTTGGCTCAAGAACATGCTCTTTCGTTGTGTTAATTTCATAATTTGGCTCTTTTAAAACGGACTCTTGAACCCCCCGAGCCATTGATGAAATCAACTCTTTGCTTTTGCTATTTTTAACCATGGAAAAATTCTGAAAAAAATCACCAATTCCGGCTATTAAAGCCTCAGTTAAAGACTTGGTAGTGAGAGTTGATAACTCATCATTCCATTGGCGAATTTCCATATCAAGTTGATGAATTTCTCCAATTAAATGGTGTCTTTTTTCTTCCACCAAATAATATTGTAAGGGATGAAAGTTTATTTTATCAAGAAAATGGATCTCTTCTTGAAGATCCAAAATTTCTCTTTCACGCCAATATATTTCATATCGACAAGTTCAAATGGCGAAATCCAAATCGTTTGTCATTTCTTACACTTGGCTGTCCCACTGGGTGTGCCAAAAATTGTTGGCTTATTTTTCCTATGAAGGAAAATATCATAAATGCGAGCGTGCCAGCAAGGATTGAAAAATCCTTACAGATTAAATTCAAGCCAATTATCAAGCGATTGCGTTGATGGTTCTTTTGTTTCAACAAAGAGAACTTAAAAATTGCCAAGTGTAGCAAAAAGAAAAATTAAAAGAAGAATGAGGGACGGAGAAGGACGATTGAGTGAACAATCAAAGTAATAATTACTTACCTCTACTCCTATGCTTCGAAAAGGAAGTGCATAGAATGCATCGAAATGGAAATACTGAAAATAAATGCTTCGAAATATAAATCTATGTTAAACTACTCCTAAGATAAGGAAAATCACAAGAAATATTGAAATCAAGTGTCTTTGATTTAAGTTCTGCCCTTTACAATGTAGCAATTAATAGCTATTTATAGAAGAAAAAATACAGCAATAACTACTTAGTAACTACCAATTCCTTCCATCCTCATTCTTGTCTTGCCATGTGTCCTTCCACTCATCCACTTTGTCCTCCCACTCATCCACTTTGTCCTTCATATTCTCCATTATCTCCATAACTTCTTTTAACTTCCAAATGAATAAGAGGATGCCATGTGTCCTGCAATTATATAAATAACAAATAATAATAAAAATTGCAAATTTATGGTGCTAACACATACACTGTGCTGCGGTGCTATTCAAACAAGGGAAAACTTTCCGTTGCCATGCAGCTCTCCTCAAACAAGGGCCAATTTTCCTTCAGATCCGAGGTTGTGCATCTCAAGAGTAAGTTCCGTGCTCGTTGAGCAATAGCCGTTTGCAAAAACAGTTTTTGAGAATTTTTACTGAGGTTGACTAATTTTCTCGAAAATCATTCCATTTTTCCAAAATTGGACCATTTCTTGGACCCAAAAAAGGAAAATTTTCAGTGCTTATAGCCTAACTTGCATGATTTTCAAAATCAGAAAGTTGAACAAGCATGTTAATCTAACTCTCATGTTGGTCAAAGTTGTTTTAGCAAGAAAACCAAAACAAAAAATGGTCAAAATGATGAACTAGGGGCACAGTTGAGTCAGGCTTCCTATCTTTCCCTCATTGTCAACATACTTGCCAAGAAAGGCACTCTACCTACCAGAAAAAGGGCACGACTGAAATTAGTAGCAAAGGGCTGAAAGCTCTCTCATCCTCCAAGCAACGAGGTATTAAGCCAAGTGCGAAGCACGAATCAGAATGGATTAAGATACTCCATTCCCTCATCCGGGGCATCGACTAGACGTCGCCAGGAGAAATAGCCGTGAGCTGAATAATTTTGGGCATGAACCCACGACCTCCTGTTTATCCATCAACCATCCAAGGGAGGGATAAAAAAATCAGAGAGATTGAAGAATAGAGAGATGTGCGATGAGAGGAAAAGTGAGGAAAAGACTTTTCCAGAAAACAAGAGATTGAGTGCCAGAGTGATGTGAGAATCACAAATGAGAAAGGGTGGGAAACAATACCCGGAGAAACTGGCTCCTCGTGAACTGAGAGGTCTCTTGCCATTGGGATACGTCTGAGTGTCGTGTCTTTTGTTTAGGAGACCTTAAAATCGTGCATTTACATTCGCACTGTTTAGCGTATCGCACTGTTTAGTGCATTTCAAATCATTCGCGTTGTTTAGCGTATCGCACTGTTTTGTGTAGTTTACACTCGCACTCTGTTGCACATCGCACTGTTTTGTGCAGTTTACACTCACGCTTTCTTGCGCATCGCACTGTTTTGTGCACTCGTGCTTTCTTACGCATCGCGCTATTTTGCGTATCGCACTATTTTGTGCTGTTTACACTCGCGCTCTCTTGCGCATCGCACTGTTTTGTGCAGTTTATCACTCGTGCTTTCTTGCGCATCGCACTGTTTTGTGCAGTTTACACTCGCACTCTCTTGCGCATCGCACTATTTTGTGTAGTTTACACTCGCGCTTTCTTACGCATCGCACTGTTTTGCGCACTTGCACTTTCCTATGCATCGTGCTGTTTAGCGCATCGCACTGTTTTGTGTAGTTTATCACTCGCGCTATTTTGTGCATCGCATTGTTTTGTGTAGTTTACATTCACGTTATCTTGCGCATCTTACATGCACTTGTTTGTGCATTGCATCGCGCTATCTTGCACACTTTACCTGTACTTGTTAGTGCATTGCATCGCATTGTTTTGTGCATTTAATCCACATAGCACTGTCTTGTGCACCTGTATAGCACTGTTTTGTGCATCTTCTTAGCACTGCCTTGTGCATTTCAACCTGCATCGCATTGTTTTGTGCATCTTCTTCGCATTGTTTTGTGCATTCACTTTGCATCACATCGTCATGTGCACACTGGGTTTTTGTATCACTCGCACTGTCTTGTGCACTCTCGGGTCTAGGAGACCTTAAATCCTCTAAAGGTGCAATTCCTTTTTTGCATAAATCCTGAATTATCAAATCGGCTTCGCGTGGCGTATAAGTCCAATTTTCAAACCGGCTTCGCGCAGTGTGTAAGTCCACTTATCAAACCGGCTTCGCGTAGCATATAAGTCCAATTATCAAAACCAGTTAACAATAGCAGGTGTGCCTGTCTGTTCACACCACCCAAATCGGCTTCGCGTAGCGTATAAGTCCAATTATCAAAATCTTCCTGGATAACATTTTGCATCCTACCCTGAACTACGCTGGTTTGATTCCTTGCAAAGGGATACGTAGGCAGCCTGGGGGTTCAACCAACTGCACCTGTATTTTGTTTGTTTGTCCAAGTCTTCGGCCTTCTCACAAATGGGTCGTCTCTGAGCTTTGACATTCACTCCCGTCACTTCTTGACTTCTGAGTTTTGTCAAAGAGGGGCAACTGTAGACAACCCATTTTTAACCGCCCTTAAGACTTGGGCACTATTGATAGTTTACTCGGTGATGAAAGATGTGCAGGGCAAAGGTTCGATTTCTTCAGCGAGAGGAAAGTCAAATCCAAACCTCACACCTCATTTTGGACCAAAGCTATTTTGAATGGTTTTTAGACCTTAAAATCCTCTTTTTCAAAATATTTTTGAAATAAAGTTTCTACGATGCTTTGAGGCTCGCATTTTGTTAAATGTTGCGCTTTTTCGGTAAACCGAGCAAGGACAAAGTTGAAATGAATGAAAGAGAGTTGAAATCTTTGAAAAATATTTCAAAACACCTTTCTTAGGGGTTTGAAGTTGAAGAAAAGAGGAGAAGAGGGAAGAAACCAAGTTGGAGAAGAAGATGGGCATGAATCGCTAAGAGGGAGCCAAGCAGCCCTCGCTAAATTAGGCCTATCCATTTTTAAACTTGGATTTCAGCTATGATGCCACCACCGTTGGAAAGAAGACTTCTGGAGCTTCAATTTTCATTCAAGAATCTCCTTGAGCTGAGTCCGGATGGGAGAGATATGGTTGTTGGAAGTTGGGCATCATTCCGATTGGACTGAAACTGAGAAACTTTCACTAAAAGAGGGATATCTCTTAGCACACATGAAATTTTTAGGTGTGGCTTCCAAATTTGGAAAGAAGACTTCCGGGGCTATAGTTTAGGCTCAAGAATGACCTAAAAAGGAGTCCAGATGAAGGAGTTAGGCTTTCTTTAAGTCAGGGACCAAGATTGATTTTTTGCCATCAGCCTCTATGGAAGTGCATCGGCCACAATTTGACCTCAGCAGCTATATGTCAGCCAAAAGTGAACCTTATCGGCCACAAATGGCGGTCAGTCGGCGCCAAAGATGGCCGGTCGGCCAGAAGTGTCCAAAACTCAGATTTTTGACAGATATTTCTCCTCTAGCTGTTGCTAGCTTGCTCCAACTGTCCCAAATCAGATATTTTCGAGCCAGCTCTCATTTTTGCTATATATGAGGTTATATCTCTCATTTTCAAGAGAGACAACCTTCTTGGACAAGCTTGGGAGCTTCCCTCACTAAACTCCCTCTCTCTCTACAAAACTTCCAGGGCAAGATTTCTGCCTCTCTCCCTAGAACCTCTTTCTCTTGCCTTTGTGTGCATAACAAGAGCTGTACTTGGAGATATACCTCACCTTTGTCTAGGCATCCTTGATCAAACTCAACCACCATTGGGCTGAGGTTCTTTGAGGATCATTTTGAGCTCCAAAAGCTGGTCTTAACTCAGATTTTGGATTGGTTTTGTAGGTGTGCATCAAGGGTAACATCACTCTCCCTTTAAGCTTGTTTTACACATTTGCTTGGCCATCTTTTCACACTACTTCGGAGCTATTTTTGGGGTAGTGTTGAACTACAAAATCCACTGATTTTCCTCTATTTTTCAGTCTTAAAAGTCTTGGTTTGTGCCTTGGTTGGCTAAGAGGTGCTTCCTCCCATTTGTTCCTTGACTTGTATAGCTTTTGAGCCATCTTCTAAGGCCTTTCAAAACAAATTTTCGTAGCCTTAGAACCACTGAAATCTAGAGGATTTTCAGTGGTAAAAATCTTGTTTTGAGGGCTCAAATAGGAGAGGGTAGTGCCCTCTCCTCTCATCTTGCTTGATAGTGTTAGTGGCCCACCAAAGGAGCATGTATTTCTATCCTCTTAAGGCTTAGTTTGAGCATGTTTTTTGTGAGTTTTTGGGCCTGATATAACTCTGATTTTGGCTGGTTTGATCACCTTTTTCTTTCATTTTCTACTTGTAGTGCAAATCATGCTTACTAGCTTAACATGCTTGATGTTGTAACCTATTATTTTAGCATTCATTGGCTCCATTCCAGCACATTTTTGGTGTTATTTTTGACATGCCATAACTCTGATTTTAGTTGGTGAAGTCATCTCATGCTTGGCTTTGGTAGGTGTAGTGTAACCATGCTCATTGGCCTAGCTTTACTTGATGTTTTGGCCCTTCATGCTAGCTCATCTTGGCTACACTCCATACATGTTTTAGCATTATTTTGACATGCTTTAGCACTGATTTGGTTGCTCTTGGCCTGTTGAGGCTCGCTTTGTATAGCTATGGTGTTAATCCCTTGAATACCTTTGAGCTTTGAGTCCATTAACATGTTATGCTTGTATTGTTTAGTTGATTTGGCATCAATTCACATGAGATTTCAGAGCTTACCTCATTGCCACATTATCATGATTGTCACCCCTTTGCTCATGTTTGGGTGTTGTGTCCTTATGCCTTAATTCTTGGGCCATTGCATGAACATGTTTGTCTTGCATTTCATGTCACCAATTCATTACTTTGGCCACTGATTTGGGCACATTTGAGAGCTGTCCATATTAGTTTAAGTCCATCTTTGCATGTTGTTGCATGCATGTCTTGCATGTTGTTGCATGCCTGCTTCATTTTTGCATATTGTTATATGTCATACATGTCCATATGTTTAGGTTGTATGCCTATTGCACATTGCTTGCTTGCATGCTCATGTTGCATTAGCTCACTCGCATGCTTAGGTTGCATAGCATTATGCATGCATCCCTTGCCTCTTGATCAAGCATGATAGAGGTTGGGGCCCCTTATGTGTTTTGTGCATTTCATTTGACATTAAATTGCACATTCGGCTCCTTTGGCCATCATGCATTGAAATACATGACCGATGGCCCGAGGGTTGAGAAACATACTCCCTTGAGCTCATGACATGATACGGAGGGTGGTTGTGCACACATTGCCTTGTAAATGCATTACCATGCTCTGTCTGTCCTCTGTTGCAGCAAAACAGCTTTTCACAGGAACGGATGGCCGGTCGGCTACAAACATTTGGCCAAGAGCCTCATACATGGCCGATGACCTTCATCTCTTTGCCGATGGCTTCACCACTTGGTCGATGACCTCCCACAATGTCCCTGAGGTGGTTCAGAAGCATCATGGAACTATTCACACTTTGCAGAGGTGCAGAGCAGTGTAAACAGAGGCACCATGAGCATGGCGATAGATTTCCGAGTGGAGCCGAGCATGCATGCATTTGTCCCCTCTCGCTGAGGCCTCTTTACTGCTTTAGTAGCTTAATTAATTTAATTAGTTAAGTGTTGTGTAATAATTAATTAGCTTGTTAGTTAGTTAATTTTTATTATTCTTTCGGTCCCTCCCTCAAGAGGGCGCAATTGTGTAATAAGCGTGCGTGTGGGTGATGCATGTCTTCCAACCTCCATTTCTTTCTCCCTTTTACTTACCTGCTTATGATGGTTAGTTTTAGGGCATGTTTCAATTAGCATACCTTATGCTCACATGCATGCATCCATTCATCTGTATTGCATGCATTGGGCTCTGCGTATCATACTAACTGCATCGTATTTCAATTTCTAGTTGAATGCATGTATCGACTGTTGCATCTCATATGACATCTTAGAATAGCCGAGCCTATTTCTAGCTGCATTTTGCATGCGTTGCATTAGCCATTGTTGACATGAACTAGGGTCATGCATGATTTCTAACTAGTTCCTTGTTTTAGCTCGAAGTACACTATGAGTGTTTATGCTTTAGCATCCTGCATGTATGTGAGTGTTAACATGGCAGCATGCTTGCCATGAGGCTAATTGCTTATGTGATATAACTGCCTGAATGCCTGTGGGTGAAGGTTGGATTGCTTGAATTGGGACAAATGATTGAAATCCGTATTTTAGCCTACTTACGAGTAGCAAATCTCAAACCATTTTCCAAACAAACGGATATGCGATGCTTTGTTCCAAATTAGGCGATCTAGTCTATACTTGTTTTGCTGTGCGCATCACATAATAATTCTAGGCTAATTAATCGGAATAAGAACGCATGTGTTTTCAAAAACAAGATACCATGTTTAGTAGTGGCCGATCTTTGATCGGGCGAGCGGGGGTTCTCATTGCATGACCTTTCCCAATCGTACCCAAGTTCCTAAGCTGAGGCAACTTTGGTGATGACGGACACGTGGCCTTAGGCTGACCAGTTGCGGGCTCTACCACGACGGGAACAAAAATCCCGATTTTTATCGGGGCACCCTTTTTGACCATTCGACCTAGTGCATATCGGAAACCGTAGTGACCATTCCAAACTAGGATAGGTTGCTTGCCCCATTGTAGGTTGTTTGAAACCACTGCGTGTGTAGTAAAACCCTAGCTCCTGACAAGATAGGACAGGGAAACCCTACCCCACCATAGGTGTGATTACCCTGTCCCTTATTATGCTAATTGGTCCTTAGTGTGAGTATGATTATGTGTTTAATATGATTTGGTGTGCCATTATGTGAATATATGTGGTTTTGAATTTCTATCTGTTCACCATAGGAATATCTGTTTGATTATCTGCTTTGGAAATTAAATTGACGGCCTTATCGGCCATAGAACCCGAAATTGACTACGCCATTGTGATTGGCATAATTTTAAGGGCCGGCGGTGAAATTTAATTGAAAACTGATTCGGATCAGATTAAACTGATTTAATTAAAAAATTTGTGCCCAATTACTTTAATATTATTATAATGGAATTAGTGGAAATTGTTGTATGAGGGCACTACACCCTCAATTCTCCTCCTTTGTTGCATTCTGGCTGATCATAAACTCAAAGAAAGAAGAGAGAGTCGGCTTAGAGAGAGAGTGTGTAGGAGATTGAGGTTTTGGTCTTGAGGCTTGGAGATTTTGGAAGATTACTCAAGAATTTGCTATAGATTGGAAGAATTAAGCCTCTAGATAAGTGAATCCATGAGCTTAATGTGTAATTTTGTGTGTTCAAAGTGGATTGATGATCAAGAGTAAGGATTGAAGAGTAATTGAATTGGTTTTATTGAATTGAGAGCCAATATGTGCATGCATGTAAGAAATTGTTTTGAATTTGCATGTTTGAGCTTGAAATACATGATTCATGTAGAGTTTTGGTTAAAGCTCACGTTATGATCACCATTTATATCATCTAAGTTGAGAATGAGAGTAATACATCACATGCATGTACAATTTATGAGGATAGGATCTTTGAATACATGAATGTGTTATGATGAAAATGAGTTTGGTGTAATTTGAGCCATGCATGTGATTATTTTGTGAAATTGAGCTCCATTATATTGTAATTTAGTGTTTGTACCATGTTAGTACATGAATATGTGAAGTTTGAGTTGAGATTATGAGTTTGGAACCTTTGGAGGTCGTTTTGAGCTCAAGAACACATTCTGGAAAACCCAGAAATTTGATGTCCGCTCGAGCGGGGAAACTACCGCTCGAGCGTGAATTTCGTGCTCCCAGTATTTTCTGCAGACCATGATGTCCGCTCAAGCGGGAAAGTCCACGCTCGAGCGGAGAGCTATGTAGGATGGACTTTCGCTCGAGCGTCCAAGTTTCCCGCTCGAGCGTAAAAATGACATAACCAGTACTTTTGCAGACCTCATGGGTCCGCTCGAGCGAGGAAGTCCATGCTCGAGCGGGGACCTTGTTTTCTGAAATTTTGAAAATGCATTATGTGTTCTGTTTTCCGTTCCCTTTCACTTCTAAACCCTCTTAGACATGCATTGAGCATTGTGATTGAATTAAAGAGATAAGAACAAAGCCTAAAGAGGAATATGTGAATTAAAGAACGGATTGAATTATTTGTGACCCATATGTGTTATGTGATATGTAGGGTCAAGCTCTAGGGCAAATCCACAAGTCGATCACTGTGAGTAGCATCTTAATAAAGATGTTTGAAATGTGCTAGTTGTCCAATTGCTTATCTTCCTATAAGTCTGTTGATTTGAATTGTGGTCAAATGTTTGCTATACTAAACGATTGATACAAATGATTGGGCCGAAGGCCGATTGATATGAACGATTGGGCCAAAGGCCATTTTGATACGAAAGCATAAGTGGGCCAAAGGCCAGTTTGACACGAAAGTGTGAATGGGCCAAAGGCCAGTTTGACACGAAAGTGTGAATGTATAAAAGTGTGAATGGGCCAAAGGCTAGTTTGATACAAAAGTGTTAATGAGCCAAAGGCCAGTTTGATATGAAAGTTTGAAAGGCTTAAAGGCCAGTTTGACACGAAAGTGTGAATGGGCCAAAGGCCAGTTTGATATGAAAGTTTGAAAGGCTTAAAGGCCAGTTTGGCACGAAAGTGTGAATGGGCCAAAGGCCATTTGAATGAATGGGCCAAAGGCCGTTTGACATGAATGAATGGGCCAGAGGCCGTTTTGACACAAATGAAAGATGAATTGGCCAAAGGCCGTTTGACATGGATGAGTGGGCCAGAGGCCGTTTTGACACAAATGAAAGATAAATGGGCCAAAGGCCAGTATGTTTGGAACCACAGTCATCTGACTTAAGTTGTGTATATATATGTTAAATAGAAATATGGATTGGGCCCAAGGCCGTTCGGAGTATGTTGTTCTACATAGTGTTTGTATCTTCTTCTTTGATATTATTCACTGGCCTTCGCTCACGCTCATTCATGTGTTGTAGGTGAGCTAAGAGAGGTCCAGACCCAGCCCCAGTGAAGCCAGTGTGGAACAACCAAGTTTTGGAGAGTCAGCCCTTGTGTCTCACGCACGAGACCCGTCTTCACCCCTTTGTTATGTTTTTACATTTTGTCATCTTAGCGAAGGCTTTGCATCTGTCTGTATATAGCTTTGTTTCGGCTGACTTAGATTCGAATGATCCGTCTGTACAGAACTTTATGTTACAATGCTTTCTGTTGTGAGTTATTAACATATGTATGTATGGAACGTTATGATGTACATATAAGCACGGCTCTATGGACAAAGTTTTAAATTTGCTTCCGTTTGGCCCCTTTACTCTGATGAGTTTTGTCTTATTTGGTTTGAGGCCGTAGGTAATCTCGTGATTACTGGCCGGTTATGGCCTTAGCCCTTAGGGGCGGGTTTGGGTCGTGACAGAGTGGTATCAGAGCATGAGTTAATAACTCACACACTTGTCCAAAAGAGCAATAAGCGTCTAGAAAAGATCTAGGATGCATTCATTTGATAAGTATGAATTTGAAAGCATCAAGAACATGCTTAAATGTTTTGATATGAATAGTTATGTGTTATAAGCTATGATTTGCTTGCATTGTAAATTATTTGAATATGTATGCTTCTTAGTATATGCATACCTGTGAATCTTCTATATAAACCATAATGCAAGTTTAATCAAATGTTGAGAACATGTGACTACATGAGATATGAATTGTTGCACTAGTGTGTACAATAAGTTTGTTTTGTTATAATGCACATACATGAACATATGAATCATGAAAAGTTGTCTATGTGCATTCGATTCTGCCAATGGGTGTCTATGTGAAATATGAACATGATTTGAGTATGTAATTACTTAGTAAATGTTCAGCATGCGATATATGATAAGTGTGCAATCATCTATTATGTATATGATTAAATGTGTCTTGACGATACATAAAATGAGGAATATAACAATGTGCCTATGTGCGAATGTATGCATGTGTATCTGTGTTTATCTTTGTATTGGGCATCCCACTATTTGGCAAGGCTTAATAAGAATTTGTGCAGAACACGGATAAAGTAAGGGCATACAAGTTGGCAGATTCTTCCATAGCCCGACTTGATAGACTGGAAAGAATAGTACAAGAAATGGCAGGGATTTTGAGACAACAACGTTAGTTGCCACTACGGTGAGAACCTTTGCCACCATCAGTGTGAGAAACGCCGAGGGGTTTGTTGTCAGACTCCTGGGCTTGTTATAGGTGTGGTAAAATGGACCATATGGTAAGGAATTGTCCCCGAACTGGACAAAATGTGAATAAATCTTCCGCCTCAGCTAGATTTGCACCAATGGTATCCCAGAAAGCACTCAGAATACTGCGACCACTATCCCAGGTATCTATACTGTTTATAAACGAATGCTTATGTGTGGACTAATTCTGAATTAGTACATGTGTACATCTTTACTTGGGATATTAATTGATTCGGATCGGCATATTCCTTCATATCTGCTGCATGTGTATCTAGATTGGTTAGCCCCATCAGATCGGGACTGTATTTATTGAATATATATGCCCCATTTGGGGAATTGTGAAATACGTATTGGGATATTGATTAACTCTGCACATGCACATGTACATCTAAACCTATGCTCGGGGTGATTTGTTATATTACTGTCTTCAATGACTGAACCACTGGAATTATGACTCTGTAATTGTGTGACTGAGTTGAGCACCCCAAATGATGAACCTTATAATTGGGAGACCATGTATTTTGATTGGTAGAAAATTGATTGGGCTATGTGACCATATTGAGCTTAACTCGCAAACCTATGATTTGTGACTAATTTGGAACTCTTGCGTAACAGACCTTATCTTATGTGCAACCGAGGAACCTTGTTTAATGTGTTACTGTGCACCATGTGCTTGTACATGAGACTTATTTGGGAACTGCTGATTTGATTATGATACATACCTCTTGATATGAACAACTGCATGCATATGCAACTACACCTGAACTTATGTGAACAATGCCGTATTGTACATGACCTGAGATATTTTGATATAAACAATTGTGATGAATGACTCTGATATGACTTTGAGAATTGATAAACTTAGAATAGTTGTGAAACTATCAACCATGTACCTAAGCAAACGAAGTATGCCTTACAGAACCAAATGTACCCTATTTGAGAAAACTTTTATCTGATTCGATTTGATAGAACTTATGTTCGATTTGGCCTGATAGAACCCTCATTGGATATAATTCGATGGGATGTTTGTTTGATTTAATCTGACAAGACCTTTGCTTGGATTGATCGATAAGACCCTCTATCTAATTTGATTTTGTTAAAGGGGATTAAGAATTGTTTATGAATAAATAGCCAGATTCTTCTTGGCAGAAAAACTGATAGACCCAAAACTTGAATTCGTTTGAAATATTTGACTTATTTGAAAGAGCTTTTGTGGGCTATCAACAGATTGATCTACCTAGGACACCATTGAGAACCAACCTTCAACTATTGGGGACATATGTGTTATGAATGAACTGAATTGTACAAATCCAGTGATTGGGTGTTTTAAGGAACAATGCTTGTGTATTGTCCCATTCTTGTTTGTTGACGCTATGGGAACCGATGACGGCAGATTGATTTGACTGTAAGCAGTACTGAACATTTGTCTTTGACTGATCATAATATGTTTTGTAAGGGAGAGTAGTTGCTTCAGTATTATCGGATTTTGGGAAATCAGGTTATGGTGAGTGGTGTTATGTTTGTTTTGATGACATTTTTAGGGCGTCCTTTCGTGCTAGGGGACGTTAAGCCTATGTAGCACCTTTGATTGAGATATCTCTTTTGCCACCGATAGTCTTGTACAGGTGGATTTGTCTAATCGATCTCGGGTCGGCCACTGACGGTTGTGAACGGGTGTGCTTTGATTCTGAGACGATCATTCCTTTGTTTTGTCCGGAATGTCATCCTTTGGTATTATGTAGATGTTATTAGCAGCAAAGAAGCTTTGAAAAACCCTGATTATCCGAAAGTGTGTGAATGTAGTACGCTCTGTGTAAATAACTGCTCAGTGCCATTATATTCTGTGATTGGGGCTCTGGGGATGTGTGAAATTGTGCTTAATATGTGATTGATTCCTTTGATATTATCCTTGACATCATGGGATTTGTATATGCATTGCCTTATGCTTTTGACAATTACCAGATAATACGGAAAGACTCGATAGAACAAGGGATTGAATGTGGACTGAATTGTAAACCGTAAACTGTTGAATGAATTGAGAGACACGTGTATTATGTTAGAAGTCGACTGCATCGGTGATTATTGAGCATTACAATTGGTACTATGGGAATATATGAGTTACGTATGTCATGTGATTGATTGCTTCGTTGTTATCTTTGTTGATTCGGAATCAGTATCTAGATCCACTTCATATTCCTGAAGACTTTTGGTTAACCTTGGATAACTGTGATGACTCACTAAACTAAATACCGAATCAAATTGTGAATTGTGGAATTATTGAAGAATGAATTGAACTTTTGTGACAAGGGAATAGACCGAACTTATGTGATAAAGTTAGCTGGCATCTGAAATAAATATGTTGGTAACCTACCTTGAAGAGGGCAATTGGTGAAATTGTGTCTAACTATTTTCAGTGCCAACAAATCAAAGTCGAATATCAGATATTGGCAAAACTACTTCGACCTCTCTCTATTCCGGAATGGAAATAAGGATATGTGACTACGAAGTTCATTGTAGGGCTACCTTGAGCACCCAAGGTATAAGTCCCGTTTGGGTTATTGTGTGTAGAATTACTAAGTTCGCTCATTTCTCCCTGTAAAATCTTTGTATAGTGCTTGTAGACCAGCCACTATTTACATCGATAAGATTGCTCGTTTGCATGGGGTCCCAGTATCTATTGCTTTAGATAGGAATTCTAAAATGTGTTTGAATTCTGACAAGCCTTCAAGAGGCAATGGGGACTGAATTATGATTCGGCGTTGTTTCCATCCGCAAATTGATGTATAATCAGAAAGGACTTTTTAGATTTTGGGAGGAATGCTCCAAAAATATGCATCAGATTTTTCAGGGAAGTCGGAAAGATCTATCCATTGCTGACAGACTTTGCTTCCAACAACAGCTCACACTATAGTTTCGGTATGGCACTATACAAGCCTTGTATGGCGGGAAAGGTAAGTCTCTGACTGATTGAAAACAGAGTGTTGCTTGATTTTGAAACTAAGCAGTTGGAATGGAACCGTTGAATAAGAAGGTATTTCGAATTGTTTCCAGCTAGAGAAAAAATAAGTTTGGAGGACCAAACTTCCTAAAGGGGGGAAGACTGTGATAACCCTGTCCTTTATTATGCTAATTGGTCCTTAGTGTGAGTATGATTATGTGTTTAATATGATTTGGTGTGCCATTATGTGAATATATGTAGTTTTGAATTTCTATCTGTTCACCGTAGGAATATCTATTTGATTATCTACTTTGGAAATTAAATTGACGGCCTTATCGGCCGTAGAACCCGAAATTGACTACGCCATTATGATTGGCATAATTTTTAGAGCCTACGGTGAAATTTAATTGAAAACTTATTCGAATCAGATTAAACTGATTTAATTAAGGAATTTGTACCCAATTACTTTAATATTATTATAACGAATTAGTGGAAATTGTTGTATAAGGGCACTACACCCTCAATTCTCCTATTTTTTTGCATTATGGCTGATCATAAACTCAAAGAAAGAAGAAAGGGTCGGCTTAGAGAGAGAGTGTGTAGGAGATTGAGGTTTTGGTCTTGAGGCTTGGAGATTTTGGAAGATTACTCAAGAATTTGCTGTAGATTGGAAAAATTGAGCCTCTAGGTAAGTGAATCCATGAGTTTAATGTGTAATTTTGTGTGTTCAAAGTGGATTGATGATCAAGAGTAAGGATTGAAGAGTAATTGAATTGGTTTTATTGAATTGAGAGCCAATATGTGCATGCATGTAAGAAATTGTTTTGAATTTGCATGTTTGAGCTGGAAATACATGATTCATGTAGAGTTTTGGTTAAAGCTCACGTTATGATCACCATTTATATCATCTAAGTTGAGAATGAGAGTAATACATCACATGCATGTACAATTTATGAGGATAGGATCTTTGAATACATGAATGTGTTATGATGAAAATGAGTTTGGTGTAATTTGAGCCATGCATGTGATTATTTTGTGAAATTGAGCTCCATTATATTGTAATTTAGTGTTTGTACCATGTTAGTACATGAATATGTGAAGTTTGAGTTGAGATTATGAGTTTGGAACCTTTGGAGGTCGTTTTGAGCTCAAGAACACATTCTGGAAAACCCAGAAATTTGATGTCCGCTTCGAGCGGGGAAACTACCGCTCGAGCGTGAATTTCGTGCTCCCAGTATTTTCTGCAGACCATGATGTCCGCTCAAGCGGGAAAGTCCACGCTCGAGCGGAGAGCTATGTAGGATGGACTTTCGCTCGAGCGTCCAAGTTTCCCGCTCGAGCGTAAAAATGACATAACCAGTACTTTTGCAGACCTCATGGGTCCGCTCGAGCGGGGACCTTGTTTTCTGAAATTTTGAAAATGCATTCTGTGTTCTATTTTCCATTCCCTTTCACTTCTAAACGCTCTTAGGCATGCATTGAGCATTGTGATTGAATTAAAGAGATAAGAATAAAGCCTAAAGAGGAATATGTGAATTAAAGAACGGATTGAATTATTTGTGACCCATATGTGTTATGTGATATGTAGGGTCAAGCTCCAGGGCAAATCCACAAGCCGATTACTATGAGTAGTATCTTAATAAAGATGTTTGAAATGTGCTAGTTGTCTAATTGCTTATCTTCCTATAAGTCTATTGATTTGAATTGTGGACAAATGTTTGCTATACTGAACGATTGATACAAATGATTGGACCGAAGGCCGACTGATACAAATGGTTGGGCCGAAGGCCGATTGATATGAACGATTGGGCCAAAGGCCGTTTTGATACGAAAGCATAAGTGCGCCAAAGGCCAGTTTGACACGAAAGTGTGAATGGGCCAAAGGCCAATTTGACACGAAAGTGTGAATGGGCCAAAGGCCAGTTTGATATGAAAGTTTGAAAGGCTTAAAGGCCAGTTTGACACGAAAGTGTGAATGGGCCAAATGCCAGTTTGATATGAAAGTTTGAAAGGCTTAAAGGCCAGTTTGACACAAAAGTGTGAGTAGGCCAAAGGCCGTTTGACATGAATGAGTAGGCCAGAGGCCGTTTTGACCCAAATGAAAGATGAATGGGCCAAAGGTCGTTTGACATGGATGAGTGGACTAGAGGCCGTTTTGACACAAATGAAAGATAAATGGGCCAAAGGCCAGTATGTTTGGAACCACAGTCACCTGACTTAAATTGTGTATATATATGTTAAATAGAAATATGGATTGGGCCCAAGGCCGTTCGGAGTATGTTGTTCTACATAGTGTTTGTATCTTCTTCTTTGATATTATTCACTGGGCCTTCACTCACACTCATTCATGTGTTGTAGGTGAGCTAAGAGAGGTCCAGACCCAGCGCAGCCCCAGTGAAGCCAGTGTGGAACAACCAAGTTTTGGAGAGTCAGCCCTTGTGTCTCACGCACGAGACCCGTCTTCACCCTTTTGTTATGTATTTACATTTTGTCATCTTGGCGAAAGCTTTGCATCTATCTGTATATAGCTTTGTTTCGGCTGACTTAGATTCGAATGATCCGTCTGTACAGAACTTTATGTTACAATGCTTTCTGTTGTGAGTTATTAACATATGTATGTATGGAACGTTGTGAAGTGCATATAAGCACGGCTCTATGGACAAAGTTTTAAGTTTGCTTCCATTTGGCCCCTTTACTCTGATGAGTTTTGTCTTATTTGGTTTGAGGCCGTAGGTAATCTCGTGATTACTGGCCGGTTATGGCCTTAACCCTTAGGGGCGGGTTTGGGTCGTGACAATAGGGGTGTTTTAGCTCTTGCTTGCTATGTGCTATTAGGGTGTGTCTCTATATGATGGTATGTATCAGTTGCAAGTCTGGGTATCAGGCCTAAGGGCATCAGTATTTTGGGGGAATCAGTTTTACCTGAGGGTATCAGTTTACAGGCAAAATTTTGGGGTAGACTTCAGTAGAGGGCACAATCATTCTGCTATGCTCATATCTGTTTTGGTGAAATCAGGCTGAGATGCTGTCTATTTTCTCTTTTGCAAGGAAGTTTTGGAACCATAGCTTCAAAAGGCTCCAATATCTACTGGGTACATTAGACTTGTGCTGATAAACTTTGTCAGGTCAGAGATTCAGTTCAAGGGCAACCAGTTTTCCTTCGCCAGTGGTAAGGCAAAGAAGGGCCAAACAGGGCTCATTGGTTCATCTGATCCGACAGTCACCAGTCACATCATCAGCAGACCTGTGATGGCATAGGGTTCGGAAGAATTTGTGGCCGTGATAGCAGCATTAAATCAGGGAACTACCATATAGGATGAGCCCAGTACTGAAACGCAACGCCCACCTGGGGCATCTGCCTCACATCTAGCTTCGGGACCCCAGGCGAACTTTGACCCACTTCTGCCAGTTGAAGAGTTGCAAGGTCTGGATCCCCAAGAAGGGTTGGCTCGAGCTCGAGTTCTCAAACTCCTCGTACAGCCTAATGAGAGGCTTTATCCCCTTGATGCCAATAATCTCGATCCGACTGCGGTGAAAATTGCGAACCTTGAGAAGCAATTCAAAAAGGCACAGGGCCTTAACTCCATTCCCAACATTGAGGATGGGTACACCAAGGCTACCGTACGACTCCCAGAGAGATTCAAAATGCCACATATTGACCGTTTCGACGGGTCTGGAGATCCTATGGTACATATCTGGCTTTTCTTGGATGTCCTGAAGCTGATGGGTTTGACTAAGCCACAGAAACTCTCTCTGTATAGAAGAACCCTATCGGGTGTAGCAGCTGCTTGGTATGCCAAGTTGGAGAATACAGTGAAGTAGAACTGGGAAGAGTTGGCTGAGGCCTTTGTCGATCAATATTCCTACAATACCCAAGTTGAAATGACCAAGCAAGAGCTTGAAACAACCCGCCAGAATCCTACAGAGCCGTTTGCAAAATTTGTTGCAAGGTGGAAAGCAAAGGCAGCACAAATGACAGATCGCCCTTCAGAGAGGGATCAAGTGTGGATGGTGGTGCGAAACCTCGAACATGATATGTTGCAAAAGTCGATAGTCGCTCCACTATTCACTTTCAAAAGTTTGCATGAACTGGGGGTTCAGGTCGAGAATACGTTCAACACAGGGATTATTCCCAGAACAAGTGAACCGATTAGGAGGGTTTTTGCAGGGAATACCAATGCTGGTAGTAGCACTATTCCCGAACCCACTGAAATCAATACAATCGCCACAGTCGACCCTTTTTCCAAACCAAGCCTACAAACAGCCGGCCTAACCTGAGCTCAGGGTAGAACTTTCACTCCCCTCTATATGAGCCTAACTAGTGCACTAAAAGTCTTGATGGAAAATCTCAAACCCCTCGATCCTCAACCTCTGCCTGACCCGCTCCCTGCCAGACATAACTCCTCTAAATACTACGTGTATCATCAGCAACGCGGTCATGGCACCGACCGTTGTTACCGCCTTCGTCATGAGGTCCAGAATCTCATCGACAACCGGACGATAGCTCCACCTCCAGACCCCAATGACCAAACATCTCCTGCCTACCTTAACCTCATCCATATACTGCCATCCAGCTACAATCCCAGCATATATCTCACCCCAGCCCATTTACCCAAGCCAGAGGTGCTCCTTCTAGTAAGCATAGACTTATGCATGATGGATGCACCTGGACCCCAATCATCTCAAGCCCGTGAGCCCAGTACTTCTGAGCTGATGAGAATGATCAAAGATCTTCAGAGAACTGTGGCAGATTTAGCCTTCAAGATATTGGCTCCGTCATCGACCACATCGCATGCCAGAAATTTCACGCCAAGGGGCTTTCCAATCGTGGGGCAAGCTACAATTGAAAATGGCCAACCTAAAGCCATCCCAAGCCTGGGCAATGACATGTCGACAACAACTGGGCTCCGCTCTGATATAGCGACCCAATCCCTTGGCAAAATGGAGGCCAGTGGTAAGAACCAGGTAGGGGCAAGCATTAGTCCTCATGAACACCTCCAATAGACTGTTGAGGCTTTGACAGCCGAAGGGCTGAACAAACAGCAAGTGATTGCAGTTGTTGCAAAGGCTGTGGATGACACTTTCGCCACTCAAGTTGGGGGGCAGTTTGAATCAAGGCGCAAGCCGGGTGAAGGGCCGTTGTACCAGGAATGTTCCTTTCAGCTCTAATCCCGTGCTCGGAAGAGATCAGCAAACCTAGTTAGTGCCTGTCAATCCCTTTGCTGGTGCATCCAACAAAACTCCACAAACCTCAAAACACCCACCTCGGGGCCAGAGGGTGTTCACCCCACTGTACATGTCTCTATCAGCAGCCTTGAGGGTCCTGATTAGAAAGGGGGATCTGAAGCCCCTGAAGCTGTGGCCACTGCCAGATAAACTTCCTCCCTCCTATGATCCGGACAAGTACTGCGCCTTCCATCAACAAACCGGTCATGGCACTGATAGTTGTTATTGTCTTCACCATGAAATACAAGATCTGATTGATAAAGAGGTCATCGTCGCGCCAGGTCCTGCAAAGTCTATCGACACTGGGTCAGTGAACTTGGGGGATAATGTGATTATGTGATCGGGGGATGAACCACCTGCGGATGGCGCTCAGATTACTCCAGCTATGGTGGATGGCATGCACTGTTTTGAGCAATGTACAAATGCTGTTAATTTTGCTTTCTGACTTGGGTATTGGGTCAGTCTTGTTGTTGTGTATAGAGTCACTCTTTTTGTGCTGAGTCAGTCGGGTCTGTCTTCTTGTATCGAGTCAGTCTTGTTTTGTTAGAGTCGGGTGATTTCGGGGGTGTTACCTCGTACATCACTATCTTGTTTTGGGTTTGTCTTTTTGCTTTCTTTTGAGCCTGTTTCTGCCATGGAGCTAGTTGTGCCAACAGATCTGAATGAAACAGCAGTAATTTTCACACTCTTGTGTTTGCTTCTGCCTCGAAGCTAGTTGTGCCAGAAAATCTGAATGAAACGGCAGTGCTTTTTGCATGCTTCTCTGCACCTTTAACTCATTGCATTGACCTAAGTTTTTTTAAAACTTTTTGAACACTGTGATGAAAAACAAAGAGGAAGGAATTCCTCAGGATTTGCAAAATTTGATCATTTGAGAGAAAGAGAGGCATGCCAAGCCCTTAATGAATGAGATCATGTTTGTTAATGTGAGTATTGAGAAGGATCCTGGCTTGATCCAGATTGGTTCTACATTGTCTTTAGCGCGAGTGACTAGTCGCTTTCTTAAAAGATTTCAAAAAATGTTTTGCGCCGTCCTGTGAAGATCTGTGTGGAATCGCTCTTGAGATTGTGCAGCTTAGGATCGCTCTCAACTTCAAGACTCAACCCATTTTCTTTCAAACCTTGAACTTAGATTCAGAAAATTCAACGGCCAACCATAATGTAAGGCCCATGTGGCCGAATTAGAAGCAGCCCATGAACTAGGTGCGAGAATATCAAATGTGATCAAAGGAAGCTTGCGAAGCTAGATTAGAGACATCCCTTGAACTAGGGGCAAAGAATTTCAAATGAGCTCGAAGAGCGAAAGATGGATCATTTCTCAAGCTAACAAAGATCGGCAAGAATGCCAAATCCCAGAAGAAAGAAAAGAAGAAAGTTGTGTTGATGGACAATCAGGTTCCTATCCACAACACTAGGGGCAAATTCAGCCCCCATTGGATGGACTCCTACATCATCAGTGAACAACAACCACTCTCCTAGATTCAGATGGCTTCGAGATTCTCAGAACCATCTGACATGGACAAAGCTACACTTTTACCCTTGAGAGGCTCGCTGGGCCGAAAAACCCGAAGGGCGACCCAGGCAAAAGTTGGAGCAAGAAAAAGAACAAAAAAAGAACAAAAAAAGAGCAAAGAAAAAAAAAAGAAAAGATAAAAAGAAAAGAAGAAAAAAAAATGCAAAGAGAAAAGAAAAAAGAAGAAGAAAAGAAAAGAAAAGGAAAACAAAGCTCGCAAGGTTGAAAACCCGGAAGGGCGAGCTTGGCAAAAGTTAGAGCGTAAAAGGAGAGGTTAATACCTGAGTGTGCCTTAACCTGAACTACGTAAGGCTTGATTCCCATGTTTGGGATACGTAGGCAACTTCATTCCGAAGTCCAGCCACAAACACTTCTAAATCGACTGTGTCCATGTAGTGGTTTTGGTCGTCTTTGCCTTCTCTGTATCTGAGAGTTCGGTTGTGATCATTACTCTAAGGACTGATTACAATGCGCTGTGGTGCCATTCAGACAAGGGACAACTTTTCGTTGCCATACAATGGCCCTGTTTGGTAGGGCTTATTTCCAGCTTATTTAAGCTTTTAGCTTAATTTAAGCTATTTTGATGTGTTTGGTTCAGCTTAACAATACAACTTATCGCTTTTTGTAAGTCAAAAATCAACTTATTCTTTGAGTGGGGGAGGAGAAGCTTAATTTATAAGTCAAAAATCAGCTTATGTTCACAGCTATAAGCTATAAGCTGTTAAGCTATAAACTATAATCACTTTCCCACAGCTCTGCCAAACGGGACCAATGTGCTACGGTGCTATTCAAACAAGGGGAAACTTTCTGTTGCGATGCAGCTCTCCTCAAACAAGGGGCAATTTTCCTTCAGATCCGAGGTTGTGCATCTCAAGAGTAAATTTCGTGCTCGTTGAGCAACGGCCATTTGCAAAAACAATTTTTGAGAATTTTTACTGAGGTTGACTAATTTTCTCGAAAATCATTCCATTTTTCCAAAATTGGACCATTTCTTAGACCCAAAAAAGGAAAATTTTCAGTGCTCATAGCCTAACTTGCATGATTTTCAAAATCAGAAAGTTGAACAAGCATGTTAATCTAACTCTCATGTTGGTCAAAGTTGTTTTAGCAAGAAAACCAAAACAAAAAATGGTCAAAATGATGAACTAGGGGCACAGTTGAGTCAGGCTTCCTATCTTTCCCTCATTGTCAACATACTTGCCAAGAAAGGCACTCTACCTACCAGAAAAAGGGCACGGCTGTAATTAGTAGCAAAGGGCTGAAAGCTCTCTCATCCTCCAAGCAACGAGGTATTAAGCCAAGTGCGAAGCACGAATCAGAATGGATTAAGATACTCCATTCCCTCATCCGGGGCATCGACTAGACGTCGCCAGGAGAAATAGCCGTGAGCTGAATAATTTTGGGCATGAACCCACGACCTCCTGTTTATCCATCAACCATCCAAGGGAGGGATAAAAAAATCAGAGAGATTGAAGAATAGAGAGATGTGCGATGAGAGGAAAAGTGAGGAAAAGGCTTTTCCAGAAAACAAGAGATTGAGTGCCAGAGTGATGTGAGAATCACAAATGAGAAAGGGTGGGAAACAATACCCGGAGAAACTGGCTCCTCGTGAACTGAGAGGTCTCTTGCCATTGGGATACGTCTGAGTGTCGTGTCTTTTGTTTTGTTTGTCTCGACTCTTGTTTTGAGTCGTTTTGAGTGTTAATAGATTTGTTTAGGTTGTTTACCTTTGTTCTCCGTTGTTGAGTTGTGCTGCGTCGCGTTCAGTCATAGGCTCAATACCCGATCAAGAACTCATTTCTCGATTTCAAAAAATTCGTTTTGTGCTCGGAGTGCTGTGCCATTCTCTACATTTGTGCAAAACAAGATTTGTTCTTTCATAAAACTGCAGGGTTCAACCCAGGAAAGTGTGAACAGTAAAACAAGGACCTATCTGAAGCTATGTGGGTTCCAGACTACAAAGCAAAAGAAAAAAGGGAAAATGTGGAGCATCTTAGCATGTTTCAACTTCAGCATGTTCCGAGACTGCATTCCAGGTGCACCTTCTCAGGCCTCACCGTTTCTCTAGAGTATGAGTGTATCTCGACCCCAAGTGTAAGCTTGCTTCAAGTCAGAATGGCAGTCCAAGCAGCACCTGTGGCTTTCACATGCAGATGTTATCCCTTGCCAATATAAATAGGGTGTACCCTTTTCGAGTTGAGTGTGTTGCAAAGCCCTCTGAGAGATAAATCGGAGGCACCAGAGTACATGTTTGATGCCCCTCTATTGCATAGAACGTGCACTTTCATATACACTTCTGTTGCATGCGTGCCGCGCATCGTTATGATTCATGCATAGAATATGCTTGCTTTCGATTCCGCATAGAATATGCTTTCTTTCAATCATGTATAGAATATGCTTTCAGTGTTGCATAGAATATGCCTATCTCATGCATAGAATATGCTTTCAATATTGCATAGAATATACACGTTACATCGGATGTACGTCGTTGATCCTTTTGCATAGAGTATGTACATTGCATGGAGCACGTTTTAACCTTGCTTGCATAGAATGTGCACTTCTCACCCTGGCATGAAATGCACGTCTTAATGTTGCATAGAGCATACATTTCTTGCACTTACCTTGCTATGCATGTCCCACTTGTGTTGTCACGCACATTCCAGTTGCATTGTTATGCACCTTTTCACTTGCATTGTTATTCACTTTTCCCTTGCATTGTTATGCACCGTCCCACCTGCATTGTTATGCACCGTTTCACTTGCATTGTTTTGCACATCTATCATGCGCTGTCACGCACACACCTTTAACTTGTGCTATTACGCACGTTACCTGCGCTGTCACGTACAAACCTTTATCTTGCGCTGTTACGCACGTTACTTGCGCTATCACGCACACCTCTTTAACCAGCGCTGTCATGCACATTTTGCTTGCATTGTTATGTACTTTTTCACTTGCATTGTCGTGCACCTCTTTACTTGCGTTTTCATGCACACTCTAGTTGCATTGTCATGCACCTCTTTACTTGCGTTGTCGCACACACTTTAGTTGCATTGTCGTGCACCTCTTTACTTGCGCTGGCACACACACTCTAGTTGCATTGTTATGCACACTTTACTTGCATTGTCGTGCACCCCTTTACTTGCATTGTCACGCACACCCTAGTTACATTGTTATGCACACTTTACCTGCACTTGTTAGTGCATTGTATCGCACTGTCTTGTGCACACCCCTGCATTGCACTATTTTGTGCATCTTGTTAGCACTGTTTTATGCATTCACCCCTGCCTCGCACTGTCTTGTGCACTCACTTGGTCTAGGAGACCTAAAAATCGTGCATTTACATTCGCGCTGTTTAGCGTATCGCACTGTTTAGTGCATTTCAAATCATTCGCCCTGTTTAGCGTATCGCACTGTTTTGTGCAGTTTACACTCGCGCTCTCTTGCGCATCGCACTGTTTTGTGCAGTTTACACTCGCGCTTTCTTGCGCATCGCACTGTTTTGTGCACTCGTGCTTTCTTGCGCATCGCACTATTTTGCGCATCGCACTGTTTTGTGCAGTTTACACTCACGCTCTCTTGCGCATCGCACTGTTTTGTGCAGTTTAGCACTCGCGCTTTCTTGTGCGTCGCACTATTTTGTGCAGTTTACACTCGCGCTCTCTTGCGCATCGCACTGTTTTGTGCAGTTTACACTCGCGCTTTCTTACGCATCGCACTATTTTGTGCACTCGCACTTTCTTGCGCATCGCGCTGTTTATTTCATCGCACTGTTTTGTGCAGTTTATCACTCGCGCTACTTTGCGCATCGCACTATTTTGTGCAATTTACATTCGTGTTATCTTGCGCACCTTACCTGCACTTGTTTGTGCATTGCATCGCGCTATCTTGCGCACTTTACCTGTACTTGTTAGTGCATTGCATCGCACTGTTTTGTACATTTAATCCACATAGCACTGTCTTGTGCACCTGTATAGCACTGTTTTGTGCATTCACTCCTGCATCGCACTATTTTGTGCATCATGTTAGCACTGTCTTGTGCATTTCAACCTGCATCGCACTATTTTGTGCATCTTCTTAGCATTGTTTTGTGTATTCACTCTGCATCACATTGTCTTGTGCACACTGGGTTTTTGTATCACTCACATTGTCTTGTGCACTCTCGGGTCTGGGAGACCTTAAATCCTCTAAAGGTGCAATTCCTTTTTTGCATAAATCTTGAATTATCAAACCGGCTTCGCGTGGTATATAAGTCCAATTTTCAAACTGGCTTCGCGCAGCGTATAAGTCCAATTATCAAACCGGCTTCGCGTAGCGTATAAGTCCAATTATCAAAACCGGTGAACGATAGTAGGTGTGCCTGTCTGTTCACACCACCCAAATCGGCTTCGCGTAGCGTATAAGTCCAGTTATCAAAATCTTCCTGCATAACATTTTGCATCCTACCCCTGAACTACGCTAGTTTGATTCCTTGCAAAGGGATACGTAGGTAGCCTGGGAGTTCAACCAACTGCATCTGTATTTTGTTTGTTTGTCCAAGTCTTCGGCCTTGTCAAAAATGGGTCGTCTCTGGGCTTTGACATTCACTCCCGACACTTCTTGACTTCTGAGTTCTGTCAAAGAGGGGCAACTGTAGATAACCCATTTTTAACCGCCTTTAAGACTTGGGCACTATTGATAGTTTACTCGGTGATGAAAGATGTGCAGGGCAAAAGTTCGATTTCTTCGGCGAGAGAAGAGTCAAATCCAAACTTCACACCCCATTTTGGACCAAAGCTATGTTGAATGGTTTTTAGACCTTAGAATCCTCTCTTTCAAAATATTTTTGAAATAAAGTTTTTACGATGCTTTGAGGCTCGTATTTTGTTAAATGTTGCGCTTTTTCGGTAAACCGAGCAAGGACAAAGTTGAAATGAATGAAAGAGAGTTGAAATCTTTGAAAAATATTTCAAAACACCTTTCTTAGGGCTTTGAAGTTGAAGAAAAGAGGAGAAGAGGGAAGAAACCAAGTTGGAGAAGAAGATGGGCATGAATCGCTAAGAGGGAGCCAAGCAGCCCTCGCTAAATTAGGCCTATCCATTTTTAAACTTGGATTTCAGCTATGATGCCACCACCGTTGGAAAGAAGACTTCCAGAGCTTCAATTTTCATTCAAGAATCTCCTTGAGTCGAGTCCGGATGGAAGAGATATGGTTGTTGGAAGTTGGGCATCATTCCGATTGGACTGAAACTGAGCAACTTTCACTAAAAGAGGGATATCTCTTAGCACACATGGAATTTTGAGGTGAGTCTGCAGATTTGGAAAGAAGACTTCCGGGGCTATAGTTTAGGCTCAAGAATGACCTGAAAAGGAGTCCAGATGAAGGAGTTAGGCTTTCTTCAAGTCAGGGACCAGGATTGATTTTTTTGCCATCAGCCTCTATGCAAGTGCATCGGCCACAATTTGACCTCAGTAGCTATATGTCAGCCAAAAGTGAACCTTATCGGCCACAAATGGTGGCTGGTCGGCACCAAAGATGGCCAGTCGGCCAGAAGTGTCCAAAACTCAGATTTTTTACAGATATTTCTCCTCTAGCTGTTGCTAGCTTGCTCCAGCTGTCCCAAATCAGATATTTTCGAGCCAGCTCTCATTTTTACTATATATGAGGCTATATCTCTCATTTTCAAGAGAGACAACCTTCTTGGACAAGCTTGGGACCTTCTCTCACTAAACTCCCTCTCTCTCTACAAAACTTCCAGGGCAAGATTTCTACCTCTCTCCCTAGAGCCCCTTTCTCTTGCCTTTGTGTGCATAACAAGAGCTATACTTGGAGATATACCTCACCTTTGCCTAGGCATCATTGATCAAACTCAACCACCATGGGGCTGAGGTTTTTGAGGATCATTTTGAGCTCCAAAAGCTGGTCTTAACTCAGATTTTGGGCTGGTTTTGCAGCTGTGCATCAAGGGTAACATCTCTCGCCCTTTAAGCTTGTTTTACACATTTGCTTGGCCATCTTTTCACACTACTTCGGAGCTGTTTTTGGGGAAGTGTTGAACTACAAAAACCACTGATTTTCCTCTGTTTTTCAGTCCTAAAAGTCTTGGTTTGTGCCTTGGTTGGCTAAGAGGTGCTTCCTCCCTTTTGCTCCTTGACTTGTATAGCTTTTGAGCCATCTTCTAAGGCCTTTCAAAACAAATTTTTGTGGCCTTAGAACCACTGAAATCCAAAGGATTTTCAGTGGTAAAAACCCTGTTTTGAGGGCTCAAATAGGAGAGGGTAGTCCCCTCTCCTCTCATCTTACTCGATAGTGTTAGTAGCTGACCAAAGGAGCATGTATTTCTATCCTCTTAAGGCTTAGTTTGAGCATGCTTTTTGTGAGTTTTTGGGCCTGATATAACTCTGATTTTGGCTGGTTTGATCAACTTTTGCTTTCATTTTGTACTTGTAGTGCAAATCATGCTTACTAGCTTAACATGCTTGATGTTGTAGCCTATTATTTTAGCATGCATTGGCTCCATTCCAGCATATTTTTGGTGTTATTTTTGACATGCCATAACTCTGATTTTAGTTGGTGAAGTCATCTCATGCTTGGCTTTAGTAGGTGTAGTGTAACCATGCTCATTGGCCTAGCTTTACTTGATGTTTTGGCCCTTCATGCTAGCTCATCTTGGCTACACTCCATACATGTTTTAGCATTATTTTGACATGCTTTAGTACTGATTTGGTTGTTCTTGGCCTGTTGAGGCTCATTTTGTATAGCTATGGTGTTAATCCCTTGACTAGCTTTGAGCTTTGAGTCCATTAACATGTTATGCTTGCATTGTTTAGTTGATTTGGCATCAATTTCACAATGAGATTTCAGAGCTTACCTCATTGCCACATTATCATGATTGTCACCCCTTTGCTCATGTTTGGGTGTTGTGTCCTTATGCCTTAATTCTTGGGCCATTGCATGAACGTGTTTGTCTTGCATTTCATGTCACCAATTCATTACTTTGGCCATTGATTTGGGCACATTTGAGAGCTGTCCATATTAGTTTAAGTCCATCTTTGCATGTTGTTGCATGCATGTCTTGCATGTTGTTGGATGCTTGCTTCATTTTTGCATATTGTTATATGCCATACATGTCCATATGTTTAGGTTGTATGCCTATTGCACATTGCTTGCTTGCATGCTCATGTTGCATTAGCTCGCTCGCATGCTTAGGTTGCATAATATTATGCATGCATCCCTTGCCTCTTGATCAAGCATGATAGAGGTTGGGACCCCTTATGTGTTTTGTGCATTTCATTTGACATTAAATTGCACATTTGGCTCCTTTGGCCATCATGCATTGAAATGCGTGATTGATGGCCCCGAGGGTCGAGAACCATACTCCCTTGAGCTCATGACATGATACGGAGGGTGGTTGTGCACACATTGTCTTGTAAATGCATTGCCATGCTCTGTCTGTCCTCTGTTGCAGCAAAACAGCTTTTCACAGGAAGGGGATGGCCGGTCGGCTACAAACATTTGGCCGAGAGCCTCATATATGGTCGATGACCTTCATCTCTTGGCCGATGGCTTCACCACTTGGTCGATGACCTCGCACAGTGTCCCTGAGGTGGTTCAGAAGCATCATGGAACTTTTTCACACTTTGCAGAGGTGCAGAGCAGTGTAAACAGAGGCAGCATGAGCATGGCGATAGATTTCCGAGCAGAGCCGAGCATGCAAGCATTTGTCCCTCTTCCCGAGGCCTCTTTACTGCTTTAGTAGCTTAATCAATTTAATTAGTTAAGTATTGTGTAATAATTAATTAGCTTTGTTAGTTAGTTAATTTGTATTATTCTTTCGGTCCCTCCCTCGAGAGGGCGCAATTGTGTAATAAGCGTGCGTGTGTGTGATGCATGTCTTCCAACCTCCATTTCTTTCTCCCTTTTACTTACCTGCTTATGATGGTTAGTTTTAGGGCATGTTTCAATTAGCATACCTTATGCTCGCATGCGTGCAGCCATTCATCTGTATTGCATGCACCGGGCTCGGTGCATTATACTAACTGCATCATATTTCAATTTCAAGTTGAATACATGTATCGACTGTTGCATCTCATATGACATCTTAGAATAGCCGAGCCTATTTTTAGTTGCATTTTTCATGCGTTGCATTAGCCATTGTTGACATGAACAAGGGTCATGCATGATTTCTAGCTAGTTCCTTGTTTTGGCTCGAAGTACACTATGAGTGTTTATGCTTTAGCATCTTGCATGTATGTGAGTGTTAACATGACAGCATGCTTGCCAAGAGGCTAATTACTTATGTGATATAACTGCCTGAATGCCTGTGGGTGAAGGTTGGATTGCTTGAATTGGGACAATTCATTGAAATCCGTGTTTTAGCCTACTTGCGAGTAGCAAATCTCAAACCATTTTCCAAGCAAACGGATATGCGATGCTTTGTTCCAAATTAGGCGATCTAGTCTATACTTGTTTTGTTGTGCGCAATCACATAGTAATTCTAGGCTAATTAATCAGAATAAGAACGCGTGTGTTTTCAAAAATAAGATACCATGTTTAGTAGTGGCCGATCTTTGATCGGGCGAGCGGGGGGGTGCTCATTGCATGACCTTCCCTAATCGTACCCAAGTTCCCGAGCCGAGGCAACTTTGGTGATGACGGACACATGGCCTTAGGCAGCGAGTCAGGGTTTCCTAAATTCTCCCATAATTAAATATTTAGGTGGCAACTCTATATCTGGCAAAGTAGTCCATATTTGGCACTTCTTTCTTAAAAATCAGTTTTCCAAAACGATTTGCCGGATTTGGACTCTTTGGTGATTTATCAGTCTTGCATTGCACTTTGCGAGATCAGATTAAGAACTGTGACAAATTGAGTCTGAACTGTGGTAGTAAGGCCCTCGGGGCGCGTCCACAGTATTCAAAGAAGTATTGAAATATGATGCAGTTTGAATGATGCGCCGAACCCGGTGCATGCAATACAAATGAATGATGCAAACATGCAAACATAAGGTATGCTAATCAAAACGTGCCGTGATCTAACCACCAAAAGCGAATAAATAAAAGGGAGAAAGACGTGGGTGGAAGACATGCACACACACACGCACACTTATTATAACATTGTGCCCTCGCGAATGAGGGTCCGAATGAATAAGCTAACTACCTACTCTAAGCTAAGCTACTTATTACAAACCAAACTAATTAACTACTCGAGCTAATTAATTATTGCAACACAATTGAATAACTAGCTATGCTAAGCTAATTAAAATAATTAAACTAATTAATCACAACACATGTAATAATTAGCTACAACTAGCTAATAAAGCAATAAAGTGGCCTCACGGGCGAGGGAGACATGCATGCTCGGTTGGCTTCCTCCCAAAAATCCACCACCTTGCCTTTAGATGCCTCTATTTGCACATCTTTGGACCTCTGAAAATTATGCCAACCTCCAGATTGCCTCTGCTCCATCTCAAGAATACACTGATGGCCGATCGGCTATAATTGGTGGCCATCGGCCACTATTGGTGGCCGGTTAGCTGGCTTTGGTGGCCATTCGGCAAGTACATGTGGCCCGGTCGGCCACTGATCTCCTGAACTTCCTCCTTTTGCTGCAACAGAGAGCAAACAAAGGCTAGGCAGTGTATTTTTCAAGGAATGTGTGTACTACCACCCTCCTTATCATTTCTCAAGCTCAAAGAAGTGTGGCACTTGGCTCTCATGCCACCAATCAAGCATTTTCAATGCATGATGGCCAAAGAACCATAATGAATGCGAAAATAACACTTGAAAGACCACCACCCTATCATGCAAGATCAAGGGTGATGGAGACAAAGGAGATTGACTCATTTCATCACTTTGAGTATGAAATGGACCAATCTACTTTGTGTTCAATATAAACGTCTCATTGAACACATGCAATACAAATACAACATGCTTATCTTGGTCATATTTTACTTGATTAATTTGTTTACACATTTTAACATTACCAAGTCATTCTTTAACCGGTTAAGTCCAACGTGAAAGTCCTCTAATGAAAGAGGGGTCAACCAAAGGATGATTTAAGACATGAGAGAGATCATGCCTTTGGCTAGGTGGAACCCTCAAAAGAGGGTTAAAGCCATTGAGCACAAGCTCTATCTCAAGCTTAAACACAATCATTAGGTTATCCAACCCTCAAAACAAATAGAAAAATGAAGAAATGAGAGAGGTTGCAGACTTTTTTAGTGCTGAAACGGCATGCAAAAGAATACTATAACATGCAAGCAACTCATGCACACATGTTAAAAGCCAAAAACACTTAAGCTGGTGAAGAGCACTACACTAGAGGCATGCAATATCAAGCTTAAAATCACCAAACCAGCTCTAAACAGAGCTAAGACATGCCAAAATAGTGGCTAAAACATGCTGAGATGGAAGCATAAATGGCAAGAAAAACATGCTCATTTGTTAGCTCGTAACCAAGGCTCAAAACACAACTTTCAAAAGCAATGAAAGAGTGATATAAGTGAGAGTGTGACAGAGATATATGCGCTGAAATCACATGTTAAATGATGCTATAGCATGCAATCATCTCAAGCAAAACATGTTAGAGGCCTTAAAACACAAAGCTATTGAAGCCATTTGCACTACAACCATGCAAGAAAAGGCTCATATGACCAAGACCACCCAAAACAGAGTTAAATCATGGCAAATCAGTAGCAAAAACATGCTGATATAGAGCCACAAAAAGGTAGAAAAACATGTTGACATGTTAGGCTATCTACACTTGCAAAGAAGACACAAGGAGGAGAGGCCACCCCCTCCTATTTTGGATCTCAAAACCAAGTTTTTACCACTGAAATTCCTTTGGAATTCAGTGGTTAAAGGGCCAAAAAAGGTTGACTTTAGTATGTTAAAAAATAATTCAAGAAGCTCACAAGCTAAGGAATAAAAGGAAGAGATAATCCCCCTAACACAAAATAGGCTCAAACCAACATGTTAAGGCCTAAAAATTAGAGTTTTTTGTAGTTGAAAACCAGGCCACAAATAGTGTAAAAAGATAGCAAAGAAAACAACTAAAACAAAGCTTACAATGGGTAAGGCTTATACCTTTGAAGCACAGCAACAAACAACAACAATTCTGAGCAAAAACCACCCTTATGAGCTCAAACTAGGCCTCCAAGAACCTCAGCTCCAAGATGAAGGTGTTTGGCTAAGGCTCTTAGTGCAAATGTGTTGAGAAATCTCACTTTCAAGCACAAAATAGGAAGAGAGAGAGGATTCTAGAAAGAGAGAGAAATTTTGCTCACAAAATTTTTGTAACCCCAAAAATGGGGAAGAGACCTCCCCTTATATAGAAAAACAAGCTACAAGCTTGTATTCATCAGTGATCAACAGCTGGCACAATTGGCAAATAAATATCTGAAAAAGGAGAAAAATGGCCGCTGGCCATCATTGGTGGCCGATCGCCCATCAATGTAGCCGACCAGCCATTAGTGTAGCCGACCGGCCACCACTGATGGCCAGCAAGCACAAGCCATGGCCAATGGACAATAGGGATGGCCGACAAGCCACCCTCTCCTCCAGATGCAAAGCAACAAGCTCTTGGTCCACAACCAAGCACAAAACAGACAAGTTGAGAGGCCCGAAGGCAAGGCACTCCGCCAAGAACTTCAGGCGTTCAGAACGAATATGAGCATGCAGAATCATCGGGTGCTCAAACAATGACGTCCAAGTCTTGAGGACGGTCAAAAATGGGTGTCTATAGTTGCCCCTCTTTGACAAAACTCGAAAGTCATGAAATGACAGGAGTAAATGTCAAAGCCCAGAAACGACCCATTTTTGACAAGGCCGAAGAGTTGGACAAACAAGCAATCAAAACAAAGAACGGTTGCGCCCACAGGCTGCCTACGTATCCCTTTGCAAGGAATCAAACCATCATAGTTCTGGGGCAAAATGCAAATGATATGCACAATGCAGAACATAACTTATGATCATGCAATAAGACTGCAACGAAACATCTTGATGCAAATGTTATGCAAAGAAATGCTACAACAAACTCATACATAAGCAAGTAAACATGAACTAAACCATATTTCATGTGGAAAGGATGTAAGAAAATTATGCAAGCTTAACTACGCATCACGTAGGAAAGATAAAGAACATCACGACTCTCAGGCGCACCCGAGGTGGAAAACAAGATCCCAACGTGTGGCACACGCGAGGAAAAAAGCAATGATAACAAATGAAACACATCCAACTGTTATGCAACCAAAACAAAGAGTGGTATAAGCATCGGAACCCGTCTAGATGCATTTAACCAAAGCGTCCTAGCGCGTCACACGCGAGAGGGAAAAGAGAGCGGTGTAAACACCGAAGAGTGGTATAAACATCGGGCGTACGGCCCAGTGTTTCTAACCAAAACAAGGTGGTATAAGCATCGGACACACGTCCCAAGCACTTCTAACCGGGGGAGCGGTATAAACATCGAGCACACGACCCAATGTTTCTGACCAAGGGGTGGTATAAACATCGGGCACGTGTCCCAATGCTTCTAACCAACAAAGGTGGTATAAGCATCGGACACACACCCCAAATGCTTCTAACCAGAAGGTGGTATAAACATCAGGCACGTAACCCAATGCTTATAACCAAAGGGGTGGTATAAGTTCAGACTCATATCCCAAACGCTTCTAACCAAAGGGGCGGTATAAACATCAGGCGTACCCGAGTGTTTCTAACCAAAGGGGTGGTGTAAGCATCGGACTCACATCCCAACCGCTTCTAACCGGAAGAGGGTATAAACATCGGACGGACCCGAGTGTTTCTAACCAAAGGGGTGGTATAAACACCGGGCATACCTGAATGTTTCTAACCAACAAAGGTAGTATAAGCATCGGACACACGCCCCAAACGCTTCTAACAGGAAGGTGGTATAAACATCGGGCGTACCTGAATGTTTCTAACCAAAGGAGTAGTATAAACACCGGGCGTACCCAAATGTTTCTCACCAAAGGGGGTGGTATAAACACCGGACGTACCCGAATGTTTCTAACCAAAGGAGTTGTATAAACACTGGGCGTACCCGAATGTTTCTAACCAACGAAGAGGTATAAGTGTCGGGCGCACATCCCAAATGCTTCTAACCAAAAGGGTGTCGATGTAAACATCGGGCATACCCGAATGTTTCTAACCAATGAGGAGGTATAGGCGTCGGACGCACATCCCAAACGCTTCTAACCAAAAGGGTGTCGGTGTAAACATCAGGCATACCCGAATGTTTCTAACCAACGAGGTGTCGGTGTAAACATCAGGCGTACCCGAATGTTTCTAACCAACGAGGTGTCAGTGTAAACATCGGGTGTACCCGAATGTTTCTAACCAACAAAGGTAGTTCAAAGGACAGGAATGATCTTACCCGGGATCTCTTTGAATGAACCGTACATACAATATCGTGCCTGCACAGGAAATAAACTTTGACAAGTACAATACAAATAGGAATGCATGTTCTATGCAAGACGAATAACCATGACACAATGCTTAGAGAGGCATATTTGATGCACATCATGTGAGGAACCAAAATAGAAGCATATTTTATGCAACAAAACATGGAGGACGTTCTATGCAATACTGAATGCATGTTCAATGCAACAGGTACAGACAATTTCTATGCGAATGTAAGGGCATGGACAATGCAATAAAATGCGACATGCATATTCTATGCAAACATGAGAACATGTGAAGCGCAATGCAATGCAGCATACATATTCTGTGCATAATAACGATGCATATTCAATGCAATATCAATAACATGTTCGATGCAAAACACTGAATAATGAAATGCGCGTCTTCACAAGACCGATTCAATTGTAGCCTTCGATTTCCCTCTCGGAGGAATTGCAACAAGTTAAAAAGATACATCTCGTACACGCTGAGCATCACATACTGAAAACATTGTCCGGAGCTTTCGTAGAGGCCACTTAAGCTTGAAGGTGCACCTTCCTTACACTTTCTTGAGGGATCAAGGCACAAAACAACAAAACAACACCCAAGAAGAGTACTGGAGGGACACCATCCACTCTGGAAGGCCACCGGCCACCCATCGGCCACAAAATAATGCCATCGGCCACAAATGTGGCCTGTCAGCCAACACTGGTGGCCGGTCGGCCACCGATGACAGATTCGGGGCAAATTGGAGATTTCACCTCGGGTCTTTAAATATAGGGTTCCAAACCCTATTTCTTCACTTCTCCCTTGCCAAAAAATATTTCTCTTCTGCTCTAGACCACTTTCCCCTTCCAATCCGCACTTCAAATGCATTTTCCAACGTCCCATAAACGTTCGAATCGTTAAACCCTCGTAGAGTACAACTCTTTGAACCGATTGAAAAGTGATTTCGGTGTTCTCTTCTTGATTTCCATCACTTGGCGGTTGTTTCCCCCGCGTTACCCTTGATTTCCATGCCCTCTTCCGAGCCTTGACCTTTTCTTCCATTTTTCACCCCATGGAGTTGACTTTTTGTTGACTTTTGCCATTCTAACCCATTTTCCACATTTTCGACCATTTTTTCATCCTTTCTCGAGATGGAGGACGACATCTCACACGATGGAGCTCCTTCGGGGATGGAGATGGATCCCAAGTTCGAGCCGTTGCCGCTCAGCATTCGACCATTCGACCCGATGACATACCATCCTGAGGTACACGTGCTGCCTCCTGATAGCATCTGCCAGTTCAGGGGGTTTGTGCAAGATGTGCCAGAGGACCTCTTGCTACGCGAGCCAGAGTCACATCTATCCTACGACGCCTCCGAGTAATACATCTTCTCTTTATTTTCCGCAATGTAGGTTGCATTTGTTGTATAGCTCACATTACTCTTCATCTGATCATCCCAAACACACTTGTGCACTGTATTTCTTACACTGCCTTGCATCTGCTTGTTCTAAACGTACCCTTGCATTGTATTTCTTACATTGTCTTGCATCAGTTTGTCTTGCTAGCAGGGAGATTCACATGCCATCCATGGATACGGGACCACTTCCGCGACGGAGTGGTATATGGAGCTTCCTGATGCTGTCTGTCATATCATTGATGAGGCCGGTTTCATCGCATTTTGCATGGGGCTCTCACATCTCATTGCGAGCCGGCCTCTACTGGGCGCTTTAGTAGAGACGTGGTGGGATACCACCGATTCTCTTCACTTCTCCACAGCAGGGGAGATGACGATGACTCCCTTTGATTTCTTTATGCTCATCGGCATAGTAGTAGGGGGTCATCCGATTCCTTATGACACCAACATGGTCGAGTGGGAGGCTGCTCAAATCTACCTGCTAGGGATTCACCCACTCATCTCCCGATCAGGGATGGTGCGATATACTTGGTTTACTGACCATTTCAAAAGGACGACGCCAACGACACGCGAGGAGACCGTGTACTACGCCCAGGGCTTTCTCATGTTTCTGTTTGGCACTACTCTGTTCGCCGACCGGGCGAACACCGTCGGGCTCTACCTCATGAGCGCTTTGGTGAACCTGTCTCACGTCCGACTCTACGACTGGGGCGGCGTAGGCTTGGCCACATTATATGGATACATGAGCTCCACTTTTCGCTAGAGTGGGCATCTGCTAGGAGGCTACTGGAGAGCCTGTGAGGTACACCCTTCCCTTCTGCTTTACATTTCTGCTTTGCATTTCCTATACACCACACACACCGTACACTGCACTGCTTTATATTATCTGTACACTGCACACACTGTATGCTTTCTGCTTTCTTTATGCTTATCTGATATAGACTCACTATTATCTTTTTGCCTTCTACAACTATAGGTGTATGCCTATTTCCCGAGGCTTGCCCCAGAGCCGGAGGTGGAGATACCACCTATGGTGCCGTACTCGCACAGGTACGATGGGAGATGCCAGCAGAGGCCCTGAGAGTCATTCTCATTTTACTGCCGATACTTTGATACTGTGGCCACAACAAAGGTAATTCAAACCTTACAGTAATTTCAGCTTTACTTCATATTGCATCTCTAATGGCAGCTAACAACCTGTATATTTACTATTTGCAGATCACCTGGCAGCCGTGGGCAGTGATGCCTGACAGGGTTAGAGATCAGTTTGTCGGCTCTTGGAAGGCTTCCCAGTTTCAAATTTTTCTCGAGGGCCCAGTGTGCCGAGCGTGGTTCTTGGGGAAGCGATTCCTGCAACAGAGCCTCGGCATGCCCGAGCCAGTAGTCTTGATGCCGCCTCCTACATATATGAGGATCACAGAGAGATACACGATGCAGGAGATGATTGATTTCACGAGAGGTTAGGACGCCGACTTCTTCAAACTTGACAGGGATTACACTGTCTTCACCCACACATACCTCATGCCATCATTGACTGCCACTCGTGAGGGTGAGAGAGCCAAAGCTCTAAGCCACGAGAGGGAGAGCCGGGGGATCCAGGGCGACTCAGGTCCATGACAGGACAGGCTCCTGGACGAGGCAGAGGGTGGGGTGGCCAGAGCTGCCCACCATACTGACTTGCTGGGGACATTCGGGAGAGACTTATCAGATTCCCATCAAGCCTGCACCAGCTAGTCGAAGTTCGAGGCCTGACTCCGGTATGTACAATACTTTACCATTTTGCACATTCAATTCGTTTCAGTTATGCTTTGTAGACCACTGATCATCCTGATACATTCATAGGCGTACATAGAGTACACCGGGAAGGCTCTTAAGCTATCGGCTTCTATGATGGAGATGGTCCAGACATGTATGAACCTACTCAGCCTCTACAAGTTTTCAGTAACTACCCTCAGCTTGCACTTCGTGGCATCAAATTTTCTGCTGATTCGTTAACACTTCAACTGTTCCACATTACACTGATATGATACATTGCACTAAAACACTGCATTGATACACTACTCCCACACACTGCATTCAACACTATACTCATCTTTGCATCCAATATATACCACAACTGATGTATTTAACAAACTGTCCTTTTTCAGGTCCCTTTTCAGATGCCAACCCCATCGGGAGCTGTAGCATGACCTTCAGTGCCTTTCCCAGCAGCAGGGAGAAAGAGACGAGGGACTCCGGCACATAGCCGAGGGAGAGCTAGATGTACTCATGACGTAAGCAGTCCACCAGAGCCTATCCCGGATAATGATGAGTCAGATGGGGATGAGGAGCCAGCGAGCCCGCAGTAAGAGTCATCTGAGGGTGGAGGCACTGACATCGGCATCGGCTCAGGTTCTGAGGGCGGTGACGATGCTGGGAATGGCTCTGAGGAGGGGAGCGAAGATGGTTCTGGATCAGGCTCCATCTCAGATTCGGGCAGCGACGCTGATGGTGATAGCTCTGAGGCCATGCCCAGGAAGAAGGCGAAGAGGGCTTCTCGATCTTGTGGCGGCTGCCGCTGATTCAGATGTTTTTTGCTTAGTTTTCTTTTTGCTAGTTGTGTTAGCACATTGTACAGCCTTAGGCAGCTTTATTTTTCTTTAAAAACTTGTACTTTTCTTTTTTTGTAAAAAGTGACCATGATTGGAATGAAAACAGCTTTTTGTTTAAAAGTGTTGTATTTTATATTCTAAGCATCGCATTGCACCATTTTACACAAAAACGGGATTTGATGGAAATTAGGTGTTGTATTGGCAATTTCTAAATCAGGTAATGAAACGACCAACACATAACAAACAAAGTAAAACAACTCAAAGAACAACTAATGCAACAACTTGATAAAAAAAACAATAACTCAATAAACAAAACAAATGCAACTCTATGAGCAACAACAAAACAACTAGATAAACAAATTGCGACAAAGTTGGAAGCAACTCCATAAGACCGCAGTCGAATGCATCCAAAGTAGTACAAAACACAGGTTCTTAGCATTGTCAACACATGGATGCACTAGAGGGTAAAATAGGAGGCCACCGGCCATAAAAGGATGCTGCCGGCCATCAAAAGTGGTTGTCGACCACTAGCACTGGTCGGTCGGCTGCAAAAGTGGCCGGTCAACCACCAATGTAGGGAACCTCCAGGTTGCTCCCACCTGTCTTCCACTCAACACCTTATCTTCTACAAAACCCTCAGCTTCGTAGTTTCTTCATTCCAACTCTGTTTTTGCTTCAAAATGGAGCCATTCTTTGCCGAAAAACTCTCGACCTGGATTGCAACTTTAGATGGCTCAAAAAAGCTAAATTTTCGGGGTTTCAGGATAAATACAGTATTCCCACTGAGTCGTACTACACTGGGCTTTCCATTCCTTCATGCTGCAGCTAGATGTTGGAATCCGGTTACTCATGTTTTCAGCTTCGGGGGGCAAGAGGTATGCCCCACAATCGAAGAATTCCAAGCTTTGATGGAATCCCAATGTGAGAAGGAGATCCTTCCCCAGTCGCGTTTGGGCCACATCCAAGCTTTAGGATGGATGTACGGGCTCACTTTACATGATGCCCGATCTTTGGTTCACAGCGGAGAGGTAGATATTCCCAGCTTGATTCATCGATTTTTTGACGCCGGTGACCGCGGCGACCGTCTTTGGCAAAGTTTTCGACAGCATGCCCTCTGTTTGTGTATGTTAGCTCATTTTCTTCTTGCCCCTAGCTTGGGAGGGTCTAGCATTTGCTTGATCGAAGTGGCCCAAGGCTTGAAAGAGGGCAAAAGCTGCATCGGCTTGATAGTAGCCGTGACTTTTATGGGTTTGGATGCTTTCCATCGCTGGGAGACCACCAAGTTTGCAGAAAGTCCACTGCTTTTGTAGGTAATGTTTCCCACCCTTCTCATATGTATTTCTCACATCACTCGGCACTCAGGCTTTGCTTTTCTCTCAAAACCCTTTCTCACTTTTCCTCTCCACATACACCTCTATATTCTTTAATCTCTTTTATTTTTTTCATCCCCTCCCCCCCTCCAGATATGGCTCATGGACAGGTTGAAAGTAGCGGACTCATGCCTCGTAAATTCGGCTCGCAGCTATTCCTTCCAACAACAGCTAGTTGATTTCCCAAATGAGGGATGGTGGTGCCATTGGATGTGCAACAGGTCTGCTGTTGACTTTGCTTGGCGTTGCCCCTAGTTTGATCTGCCTGAGATGAGCTATAGCATGGCCCGGCAACTCGGCATTCAGTTGATTGGCCTGACACACTGTGTCTGCTATTTTCCATTCCAGCTCAGGCGTCAATTCGGACACAAGCAGACTTGCCCAGAAGAGGGAGTAGAGTACCCAACTTCATTTCCAACCCGAGGCTCGCAGCTAGCTTGATATCCCAAAGCATGGAGGACAAGAGAACTTCTGGCTCCCGCTCCTAATTTCAGTTATGCCCTTTCTGGGGACTACATAGCTTGGCTTAAAGATGAGGCGCAAACCGGGCCTACTTTAGCATCTAAAGCTTCCACAAGCTTTGGGAGGGGGCGCAAGAACACCTGACTCAACCATGCCCCAAGTTTATTGCTTTGATCTAACTTTCAAGTTTTTCTTTTGAATGTAATAAAAAGCAATTTCAATTTGTATCAAGAGCCGGAGAACTCTGTATTGAAATCAATGAAATTGAAAGTTGTGGGTACTGAAAATTTTTCTTTTGCTCCAAAAATGGTCTAAGTTGTAAAAAGATTAATTTAAATAAAATCAACTTTTATTAAAACTTTTCAATACCATTTTCGATAAGGATCACAACTGGACACACCCGAGATCTATCACTGAGATGTACAACCCCAAATCCAACAAATGGAAAGTTTCCCCTTGTCTGAATAGCACCGCACTGTACTGGAGATCAAAACCGAACTCTTGGATGTAGAAAAGGCAAAGATGACCAGAACAATCACATGGACACAGTCGATTTGGAAGTGTTTATGGCTGGACTTTAGAATGAAGCTGCCTACGTATCCCAAAGATGAGAATCACGCATTACATAGTTCGGTTAGGGTTCGCTCGAGTATTGACACTCTTCTTTTGCGCTCTAACTTTTGCCAAGGCCGCCCTTTCTGGGTTTTCAACCTTGCGAGCTCAATTTTTCTTATTTCTAATTTTTTTGTGCTCTAACTTTTGCCTAGGTCACCCTTTTGGATTTTCAGCCTAGCGAGCCACTCAGGGGCAGTATTTCTTCAACTTGTCCATGTTGATTGGTTGGGAGAATTCTAGGCCATCTAGGTCCATAAGAACGACAGATCCACCCGACCAAATAGACTTGATGATGTAAGGACTAGTCCAATTAGGTCTGAACTTGCCCCTAGGGTCGTAGATGGGAGCTCGGTTGTCTTTGAGCACCAAATCCCCTTCCTTAAGATTCATGGACTTAACTTTCTTGTTGAAAGCCCTGGCAATTCTACATTGATAACCAGCCTTCTTTCATCAAACATCATGAGTTCTTCAAACCTGCTCTACTGCCAATCCGCTTCTACTATCTGGCACTCAACCATAACCCGCAGCGATGGAACTTCAACTTCAATTGGCAGAACAGCTTCCATTCCATAAACCAGAGAATACGGAGTGGCTCCAGTAGAAGTTCGAATTATGTTCTGTAGCCCCAAAGAGCAAATGGCAACTTATCTGGCCAATCTCTGTAAGTTTCCACCATCTTCCGCAGAATGTGCTTGATGTTCTTGTTGGCGGCCTCAACAGCTTCATTGGTTTGCAGCCGATATGTGGATGACTTATGAAAAGTCATGTTGTATTTCTCCAACAAGTCGATCACTTCCTTCTTAAAGTGGGAACCATTGTCCAAGATGATTTCATTCGGGACCCCATAGCAACAGATGATGTTATTCTTGATGAACTTGGCTACATGTGACACCTTTAGCACTGCGTAGAATTGGGCCTCGACCCACTTTGTAAAATAGTCTATCGCCACAAGGATATACTCATGCCCATTTGACCCCTTTGGAGTAACTGCCCTAATAACATCAATTCCCCAGACTGAAAACGGCCACGGAGAAGTCATGTTGTATAGCATTGACGGCGGGATATTTATGTGGTTTGCATGGATCTGGCATTTGTGGCATTGCCAAACAAAACCAATACAATACTCCTCCATGGTTGACTAGTAGTAACCCTACCTGAGAATCTTTCGAGCCAGCATTACTCCGTTCATGTGCGATCTGCACTCTCCTCCATGTATGGCCTCCATTAGGCGCTTCGATTCTTCTTCATCAACACATAGCTTGTGCATTCTTAGAGGACCCCGTTTGTATAATTTACCCTCGCAGATGATAAACTGTGCAGCCATTAGCCATATTGCCCTTTTGTCTTTGTCATTTACCCCTAGTGGATAAGCCTCCTTTTCCAAGAAGTTCCAGACATCATAATACCAGGGGTTCTGATCTTGTACTTCCTCTATTGCGGCAATCAACTCATAGGTCGGCACATATCTCTGCTCAACAATGATCGGATGCATCCGGACTCCAAAAGGGATGTCTATCATGGAAGATAGAGTTGATAAACCATCAGCGAACCTATTGTTCTGTCTTAACAGATGGGTGAAGGTTAGCTTCTCGAACCGAGGAATCAAATGTCCAAGGTCTGGTGATAGGTTTTCATCATTTCTTCTTTAACTTTCCAATCTCCTTTTGCTTGAGATACAATTAGGTTCGAGTCCCCAATGACGTCCAACCGTTTTGTCCCTAATTCTAGAGTGGCTTCCAATCCAGCGATACATGCTTCGTATTCTGCTTCATTGTTCGATACTTTGAACCGGAGTTTGAAGCCCAAGGGTATGTGGGAATTGTCGGGTGCTATCAGCAACACCCTTATCTCATACCCATACTAATTAGACGCTCCATCAAAGTACATAGTCCAAATCTCTTCTTCGACGTGCAGAATGGCCTCATCCGAGAACAGATACTCTATTGCTTTGTCTCCCTCCACTGGGTGATCAGCTAGGAACTCAGCTACCGCTCTCCCTTTCACAGACTTGCGCGTCACATACTTCAAGTCAAATTCGGAGAAAAGAAGCAACCAATGGGCTAGCCTACCCGTAAGCGCTGGTTTCTCGAAGAGATAATTGATGGGATCTAATCTCAAAGCCAGTATTACGGAGTGAGCTAATAGGTAGTGCCTCAACTTCCTGGTGGCCCATACCAAAGCTAAACAAGCCTTCTCCAGTGGAGTGTAGCGGGTCTCATATTCCAGCATCTTCTTGTTCAGGTAATAGATGGCCTTCTCCACTCTATCCTCAGATTCCTGGGCAAGCATGCAACCCATTGTCGTGTCGGTTACTAACAGATACAAAATCAACGGCTTCCCTGGCTCTGGCAGTGACAACATGGGTGGGTTCTGTAGATACTGCTTGATCTGCTCGAAAGCAACTTGGCATCGATCATCCAATGGGAATTTCTTTCCTTTCTTCAGGAGACCAAATAGTGATTCACAAGTCAAGGTTGATTTTGCGATAAACTATCTTATGAATTGCACTTTACCCAGAAAGCCGCGCACCTCATTTTCAGTCCTTAGTGGTGCCATTTCTAAGATGGCCTTAATTTTGGAAGAATCAACCTCAATGCCCCTCTATGTAATCAAGAACCCCGGCATTTTCCCTGCTGTGACACCAAAAGTACATTTTTGAGGATTCAGTCGCAACCGATACTCTCTGATCTGTTGGAAAAAAAATTTTTAAGGCGGTGTAGTGGCCCTCTCTTTCCTTAGACTTGGCAATCATGTTGTCCACGTACACATCAACCTCTTTATGGATCATATCGTATAGAATCGTGGTCGCAGTCTGTTTATAAGTTGCCCCAGCATTCTTCAAACCAAACGACATCACCCTATAGCAATAAGTTCCCCATGGCATGGTGAAGGCAGTCTTCTCCCTGTCTTCGGGTGCCATCAAGATCTAGTCATACCCGGAAAATCCATCCATAAAGGAGAGCAACGCGTGCCCTGTTGTGAAGTCCACCAATTCGTCGATATGCGATAGAGGAAAGTCGTCCTTCGGACTAGCTTTGTTCATATCTCTGAAATCCACACATACCCGAATTCTGCCATCTTTCTTCGATACCGGAACAATATTGGCCAACCATGTCGGATATTCAGATACTAGCCAGAACCCTGCGTCTATCTGCTTGGTGACCTCTTCCTTAATCTTCAAGGCCCAATCCGGGCATATTCTTCGAAGCTTCTGCTTAACAGGTCAGGCCTCAGGGTCAAGAGGGATCCGGTGCTATGCAATCTCAGGATCGATTCCAGGCATGTCTTTGTAGGACCACGCGAAAACATCTTTGAAATCTTTTAATAAAGTGACTAAGCGCTCGCATTCCTCCGAAGACAACGTGGACCCGATTTGGACCAAGCGCGGATCCTTCTCAGTACCCACGTTAATTGAAATGATTTCATCAACCAAAGGTTTTACAAACCTCTCCTGCTCTCGATCAATCAAATGTTTTAAAACCAGAGGAATTCCCTCCTCGTCATTTTCATCAAAATTTTGAAAGTTATGATCAATGCAATATACTAAAGGCACAGAAAAGTACTCAGAAACAGTAATTGTACCATTCTCACTCACAACTTCTCGTTCGTCTAATTCTTCGGTTACAACTGACTCAAAGGAAAAAGAAAAAGACGACCTGAACAAAACGACGGCATCCAGGTTATCAACCCCAGGAATACCGAACTCTGACTCAAAAGAACTAGAATCTGATTCCGACTCCACAGACCCTGTGGAATCAGATTCTGACTCACCACCTGATTTAGAACTGCCAGACAAAAAGCCCTCCTCGAACTACCAAACGAGGGAGGGTGCGATAGATGCATCCAGAATGTCGGTGGAAGGGTGCACAACCGATTGATCTCCAATCATGGAAATAGAGAAGTCATCCCCCAAGCTCTCTGATGTGTGATTTGAGGATCTGAGAAGAGACAAGCCAGCGCTACCCCATCTCAAGTTCTGTACCATCGGACTCATCCTTTGCATTATGTTCTGCCTCAGCAGGTAAGTCAATTTGTTCTTCTAGGGATTCATCCCCTTGCAGTTGTAGGTCAAAAAAGATCTCAAAACTAGGCAAACGCTGCTTTTTTTGAATTCAGCCAAGCTCCGGAAAGCCGCAGAATGGGAAATCTTTCCCCTCCTGGACAAATCGACCGTTCAGGGTTCCTTGAATCGGTCTATGCACTAACTCATAGTGCTTCCCAGTTTGTCTTGCCTTGGCTCTTCCAACCATTTCCTTCCTCTTTCTTACCCAATCCTCCTTGGTAGGCATGTAACCTAAACCAAACGTATAAGGGTTGTGTGGCACTTCGGCCAATGCCGTGACGCCCTTCCGGCCACTTCTCCCCACTCTCATTCCGGGTACATGTTGAAGCTTATTCATGAGGTAGACTGATTGCGCACTGACATATAATCCCTCATCAATAGCCAAAATATCTTGCACTACCCGAGCCTCAGACAAGGTGAATTCGGACAAAAAGACATCCTCCTCGCCATGCACAATTTCTAGAACTGGTGTAGTGACCTCAGGCGAGGATGGATTGAAGAGTTCCCAAAAACAATAGCTACCCCGTTTCCATGGGGGTATTTTAGCATCTGATGCAAAGTGGAAGAGACAGCCTTCACTTGGTGCAGCCACGGCCGCCCTAGAAGTAAGTTAAAGGTGGCTGGAACATCTAGGACATGAAACTCAATGTCCTGTTGCGCCGGACCCACTTGTGTTCTAATTCGAACTGTCCCCATCACTTCCCAGCTTGTATTATCGTAAGCCCGAATCACCTGGGTTGTTCGCACAAAGTTTACAGGTTTCAAACCAATAGCGTAGGCAGCGCATGACGGGCACACATTGACAGACCGGTATCAACCAAGACAAATGGTATCCATTTCTCTTTGCATTCAACAGAGATGAACAACAACTTGTTGTGCTCAGAGCCCTCAGGCAGCAATTCTTTATCTATGAAGGTCAAAGTCGGTGAGGCCCCTCCTAGGAAAACCAATCCCACCAACTACTCAGGGGTTGTGTCGATGAAGAGCTTGGCTTTGTCCATTGCAGATAGGACGACTTGTCTGTGCACCCATGATGCCATGAGCAATCCCCAAATGGATATATCTGCCTGGATCTTCTTCAGCTGCTTCAGTATAGCTTCTTCTTCTACCAATCTCTCTTTCTGCTTCTCTGCCTCCTTATCTTTCCCAGACGCTTCCGGCTGGTCCAGATGAGAGGGTTTGAAATAATGCCCACTCCAGGTCATATGATCCATTTCTTCGGTATAACATGTATTATCTGGGAGATTCTGTCCCCAGTCCTCATCAATATGGGCAAGACGCAAATCATCGTCTTCCCACCAAGTTCCTCTAATAACCGACGAGCACACGTTCGGTTCCGCTGTAATTGTTCCGTGTTTACAACACATCCTGTCCCCGCAGGGCCTTTGGCTTTTCTAGCCTTCTGATCATTCTCAATTCTTTCCTATTTGAACCGCTTCAACGTGGCCTCTTGTTCCGTATCGACTGTACAAACACTGCTCAATTCCTAAGCAAAATTCTTCGTACCAATGCTCTCCGGCAACTTCCCATTGTTATCGACCGTTCTGGCCATTGTAGACGTTCATGTTTCTGACTGTTCCTATTTTGGTTGAGACTCCTCATCAACATCTGGTTCATCTCTAAGCCACCCAGCATTATCCATTGATCCGTTCATGTCCAACCAACCAATCTGTACATTCCCTAGATCCTATTCATCAAAGAACTACAGGTTACTGATGTTCTCCTCTAATTCAGCCAAATCATCTAGTCCCTGGCTTGGACCATCTTCCCAGACTACATTAACCTCCATTTCCTTTGGAAATTCCAACTCCGGTCTGGTCTGACTTGTTGGCATTATATAACGACAGGGGTTGTATTCTTCCTCTGCTAAGTCCACAAATCCCTCAGGTTCTGAACCAACATTCCCATCCTTCTCCAAGGTCACCCTGACTTTGTCTTTGACAATCGCCACCACTGGCTTGGGTTGGGATATGGACACGCTCATCATGCACTAGTCTGTGCTTTCTGGGATGAACAGCGTCAGCTTAGGCTGGTGGGAGGGAGTGATGTATATGCTGGGGTCAAACGGGACGGCCATTGTTTGGATAAGGTTTACTTGCTTGGATGGAGGGTTTTGGTTATGTGGTGAGAGGGGATCTGTAGTGACATTTGGCTTCTCAGGAGGCGCTATCACTTTGTTGTCAATGAGATCCTGGATCTCATGACGGAGTCTAAAGCAGAGGTCGATGTCATGACCGTGCTGCTGGTGGAAGGCGCATTACTTGGCGAGGTTGTGTGTTGAAGGGAGGAGATTAGGCAATGGGCGATGCTCCAGAGGCTTTAGATGCCTTTTTCTGATTAGGACCCTCAAGGCCGCTGACAGAGACATGTAAAGTGGGTTGAAAACCCTCTGGCCTTGGGGTGGGTATTTTGCAGGTTGTGAGGTGGGTCCGGATGTTCCGATAAAGGGTGTGGCTATTTTCGGCATGGTGGTGACCATACCAACATCAGAGGTCCTCACAGCTACATTGCTACTCGTAGCCGCATTCGAACTGCGTATAAAGGCCCTCTTGGGTTGCTCTCTTTCATAGTCAATCAGACCTTGTTCATCGCATCTTCTATCTGTACCCCTATCTCATGAAGGTCCGCAAATGTAAGGAGGGGTAAGACAATCATCTTTTGCAGTAGCTTTGGTTGCAAGTTGCGGACGACCATTCTTATCTGGTCCTTCTCAGCTGGCTTGGTGGTCATCATGGAGGCCTTGGCTCTCCACCGAGTGACGAAGTCAAAGAAGCCCTCCTTTGGCTCTTGACGAGTAGCCTCGAGATTACGAGTTATGACCTCGATTTGCGTGTTATAAGAATATTGGGCAAAAAAGGCCTCAACCATCTCTTCCCAGCTTCTCTTTACAGAATCCTCCAACTTAGCATACCAAATGGCTGCAACAGCCGACAGGGTCCGACCAAAAAGGGATAGCTTTTGTAACCTAGATAGGCCCATTGGCCACAAGATATCTAAAAACAGCCGCAGATGGACCATAGGATCTCCCGAACCGTCTAAGCAGTCTATATGAGGCATTTTGAATCTATCCGGCAATGTCACCACCGAATCTGTGTACCCGTCCTCTATGTTTGGAATGGAGTTAATATCCTGAGCCCTCTGAAATAGCTTTTCAAGCTTGCTAACTTTTAATGTAGTTGGATCAACCTCGAACTCAAAGGGGGCCTCTGTTGGATAGGCCGGGCTTTGGAGGTCTGGGGTGGATTCGGATCCACTGGGATGTCCGCATTTTCTTGGACATTGGCTGTGGGGACAGGAGCCCTGGGTATAGGAATTTTCTACTGGAGGTGGTGGGATGCAGAAGTTGTTGCTTGCTGCGGTTGTTGTAGTTGTTGCTGCTGGAGCCTAGCAATAATTAGTTAGCTTGATGTGCTGCAACCTCTGTTTGGTGAGCGGTAACCTCTGCCTGGCGAGCAGCATCGCGCTGCATAGCCTCGATGGTTTGTTGGAGTTGACGCATCATATCCTCCATACTGACTGAGGGGTGATGATCTGTCAGAACCGGTGTATACTCTCTTTCTGAGGTGGAAGCAGAAAACTAAGCCCAACTGCACACAGGTGACGTAGATAGTGACCGCTGAATTGGAGACTGTTGAACCAGTGATCTATGCCTGACTGTCCTCTGTCTCGTAACCGGGGGTAGTGAAACAAACACTGGTTGTCCTCTAATAAGATCCTCAGATTGGTGAATCCTCCTGACTCTGGTCCAGAGTGCTCGGGGGGAAACTGCCTCGTCGGAAGTAATTGTGAAAATACTACCTTGCAAAATGAAAATAAAGCAAAAAGAAAAAGAAACAACAATCAGCAAACGTACAGCATCTCGGCTTAGACAGAGACAACACACAGTTGAAATCATAAGCTGGACAGTCTATACTCAACATTGATTTTTGCCCCAAATTTCTGCCTCAAACTGATACCCAGACTTGCAACTGATACATTACATTCCTGTGGAGTCACACTCTAAAAGCACATATCAAGCAAGTGAGAGCCAAAAACACCCCTATGGTGGGGTAGGGTTTCCCTCTCCTAATTTCTTCAGGAACGAGGGTATCACTACGTAGGCAAACGGTTTCACACAATCCTGCATTCGGGTGAGCAACCTGTTCTAGTTTGGAACAGTCTCTATGGCTTCCGATATGCAACTAGGTTGAATGGTCAAAAGGGGTGCCTCAGCAAGACCACCTAATATACCTCTCACTCCTAACATCGAGAAGTGAAAGGAGGATCAAACGGTACATCGGTCATCCAGATCCAAGGTTTGTGCTCCCATCGTGCAGAGCCTGCAACCGGTTAGCCTTATGGCACGCTTTTCCAAGCAAGCCTTCGACAAACCGCTCAGGAATAACAGATGGCAAACACTGTGACTTAGGCGCACTAATGCAAATGTAATGTAAAAAAACACATAAGCGTAAATAAAACAACATATCATGAGTTCAAGTCAAGTTCTCTATATCCCCAACAGAGTCGCCAGAAACTATAGACTCGACTTTCTTTGCGCCCCCCTTTCGGAGTGGCTCGAATTGGTCCTACAGTTTGAACTCCTGTCACGGTTTTGAATCTAATTTCACAAAGTGCAATGTGAAACTGATAAACACCAAAGAGTCCAATCTGGAAAATCATTTTTGGAAAATTGATTTTAGATCAAATAATGCCAAAATGGGACTGCTTTGCCAGATTACAAAGCCGACACCCAAATATTTTTTTTGGGGGGGGGGAAATTTAGGAAACCCTGACTCGTGCCAAAGGCCACGTGTCCGTCATCACCAAAGTTGCCTCGGCTCGGGAACTTGGGTACGAGAGGGGAAGGTCATGAAATGAGCACCCCCACTCGACCTCTACTAATCATGATGTGATTTTTATTTACATTATATGCTCTTATTCCGATTATTAGGCTATTGTTACTATGTGATGTGCACAAGTATAGACTCAATTTGCAAAATTGGAACACTTTGATTTCATGTATGTTTTTGAAAATTGTTGCGAATATGTATCACTTGAAAAAGTGATCTCATTTGTACATTGATCGAATTACCCCAATTTAAGCAATTAGCCTTCATCCACATGCATTCAAACAGATATAGAACTTAAGCACTTAGCCTCATGGTATTATGCTAGACATGGCAACAATCACACTTATGCAATATGCTAAAACAATAAATGCTCACCTAGTACTCCAAGGTAAGCAAAAGAAACAAAAGAGTTAGAAAAAATGCATGATCCTAACGATGCAAATGACTAATGCAACACATGAAATATGCAATTAATAGGCTCGGCTACTAACATGGCATGTGAATCGATTTGATAGCATGCAATTTTAAACATGTTTTGACCGAAGTATTTAAACGACAATGCTTTGTTAGAGTGATGAGCCAAACTTTATGCATGCAAGACATGGATGCAAACATGGGAAATGCTAAACGAAACATGATGTTTTAAGCTAACCATCATAAGTAAGTAAATAAAAAGGAGAAAGACGTGGGTTGGAAGACATACACATTATTACACTTGTGCCCTCATGCAAGAGGGTCCGCATAAGCTAACTAGCTAACTAATTACTACGAATTAACTAACTATTAAAAACCAAATGAAATAAATTAACCAAACTAGCTAATTAACTAATTATTGCAACAACAAATTAACCAACTAATCTAGCTAATTACAACATAAAACTAACTAGCTATTCTAACTAATTAGTTACAAATCCACTACTCCAAGCATATCATACTAATATTACCACATCATGTCACGAATCTCAAGAATCGAGGGATGGCTCATGGATGGATAATGTTGATCTCCACCCGATAATGCTCTCTGTTTTGCTACTAAAATGGCTCTGTTGTACAATTAGAAAATTGCACAGTTTTTCCACATCAGCCTCGACTCTGCTAGAAAAAGGACACTGTCTGCCTGGAAAAAGTGGCCGACAACCCAGAAGTAGTGGCCAGCCAGCCGGCCACAAATAGTGGGTTGTCGTCTAGTAAAAGTGGCATGCCAGCCACTAATACTAATGTTGATTCTTTCCTGCAGCAATAGAGGACAAACAGAGCACAAACCAGAGTATTCTCAGGGGATGTTTGTCCACCCTGTCTTTCTTTATCAGCAAACAGGTCAAAGGAAGAGTAGGCTCAATTTGCAAGCCATCAATCGGTGCAATCACATTGCATGATGACTTATGAATTAAGGGACACAATTTCAATGAATGCATAACAAAAGACCAACAAAACGTCCTCCTTATCATGGATTGATCAAGGGAAGTGGTTGACCTTGGAAACTTGAACCATTTCATCACTAACAAGTATGAAATGACTCAAGTCTCCATGTGTTAAATTAATGTCCGATGGAACACCAAATTAGCTTTTTATCTTGTTCCATTTTAGTCCTAGTTTTATTACTTCATTTTAATTACCTTTCTATTCTTTAATTCATTAAGTCCAAAAATGAAGATTAAGTCCTCTAATGGAGAGAAGTACCAAACCAAATGTTGTTTTACGCATGAGAGAGATGTCATGCCGTTGGTAATGAACCCCCAAAGGGATTAAACCATTAAGCACAACAACCTCAATCTCAAGCTTAAACAAGCAATCGGTTTGAAACCACTCTCAAACCAAATGAAAAACCAAGAAATTGGAGAGGTTCTAGAGATGCTTGGAGGTGAATACAAGTATGGAAAGCAAGAAATAAAGGCTATCAACTCAAATAGGTTCGTGACTAAGGCCTAAACCACCAAGCCTATGAGCACCATTACACTACAAGCATACTATACAAAGTATGAATGAAGCTAACTCAAAAAAGCAGTCCTAAAATAGTCCTAAAACAGTCCAAAAAAGTGCTGGAATGAAGACAAAAAAAAAAATACAACAACTAGCTAAAATATTAAGGAATTAAAGCTAGCACACAAACACAAGGAGGGGAGGCTAACCCCTCCACTTTTGGGACTTCAAAACATGATTTTTGCCTCTAAAAAACCTCTTAAAATCAGTGGTAAAAAGCTCAAAAAAAGTTGGTGAGAAGAAGGGAAACACAAGGGCAAAGGCCTTAAAAGCAAGGTTCGAAGAAGGGTTATCAACCCCTCTACCTTTAGTGGCCTTAAACCATAAGTTTCAGCGCCCCCCCCTCCCCCTCCCAAAAAAAAAAAAGAATAAACAGCTCAAAATCGGCAAGAAAAGATAGAAAACAAGTAATGTAGATATGGTAAAAGAGAACTGGAAGGTATACCTCTTAAATAGGAATGATCCCTTGAGTTACAAACCACCAATTCCACTCTCTCAAGTGCCTCAAGGGCTAAAATTCAAGCCCAAATCATCTTAGCAAAGAACTCTCTAGGTTTGGTTTAGAGTGTTTGAGCAAAGGCTATGTAAGTTGCAAGAGAGACAGAGAGACAGAGAGAGAGAGAGAGAATTTTTCCAAAATTTTGCTCTTCCAAAAATATGTTCTCACCCCTAAATTTTTCCAACCTTGAAACCAAGAGGGGAGGTCATCTATATATAGAAATATATGAGAGACCCTTGAAAATATCTATACAAAAACAGTTGGAATGGTGCATGAATCTGTAGAGACAACTGGCAGAAAATATCTATTTTTTTGCATTAGTGGCCGGCAGGCCATATTAGTGGGCGACATGCCACACTAGTCGGTCTGCAGGTCCCTGGAGGCCCAGGCCTAAAAAACAACTGCTTTGGTTCAAAACAAGGTACAAGGTTTGTAGGCTAAGGTTTCCTACTGAGGTAATTGAGCATTTGACTAGTGTAAATATTCATCATTGAGTGATCAATCAGTGGCACCCAAGTCTTAAGGGCCGTCAAAAATGGGGTGTATACACCATCCTTGAACCCCCTCCCACCTCCCATAACAACCTAGTTAATCCTTCTGATCAGTCTGGCAGCCACCGCCCTCCAATTCAAGTCGGGATTCATGAAATTATAATGCCCAACCAACAACAAAGATTGACCAACACACACTATATATTTGATAAGAGTAATTAAGCATACTAAGCACCATCATCACACACTGTAGCATCATCAACGACAGTATTTCTACAATATTTGCTTTAATATTAATTGTTCAAATGTAACACTTCTTTTATCTCAAACTCTATATATATATACACATAAAAAATATATAGTTAATAGATAAAGAGAATGTTGTTTAAGGTATTGTGTTTGCGTAAGTAGAGGTAATGTATTGAAGCAGTCTGTTTGAACAAATGAAAATTGGTACAAAAATATTTTACTTTTAATTAATGGTGAGAATTGGTGATTGATTTTTTAGATATGGAGTCATGTGTGTTGCTTGGGCAACTTGCAAAATTTGGGAGAGAATTTGTTACAGTTGGCAGCCATGGATGGAAGAAAGAATATATATATATATATATAAAGGTTTAATTGAGAATAGAAGAGAGGAAGAAGATGAGGATATAAAGTCAATCTCTATGTTCGGTCACCTCTTGTTCAATTTTAATAACTTTTTCATTTTTTTGGCTAAAATATGAGATTAAAAGAACTAGTATGTTTGGGAAGACTTTTTACGAAAAAGAGTGCAAACAAGTAGAGTGGAAAAAGAATCTTTGGTATTTATGTATAGTTCGTTGGTTTTTTGGATTTTTAGTGACTTATTGGCTTTTAGGCTAAAATTGTTGTGGGTTGCCAAATGATTGTGCGTTTTGGCCCACAAATCACATGGGAGTTTTGTGGTTATTTCCAAATGACAAGGGGTTTCTCCGCACATGGGTCAAACCATAAGGGGGTAAAGTGAAATTTACCCTAGAAATTTTGATGAACCCAATGTAGTTTTTCTTGAAGAAGATACATGGAATTAATTTGTTGTAGTTTTACTTGTCAATGCAAACATTTCATCTCCTTTTTATTTTACATTCTTTGCTATCTATTTGCCTCCATCTTCAAGAGCATTGAGATTTTTTTTGGGGGGGGGGAGGGGGGGATAGGAGTGATTATTTGAACAATCATGATGTCGAGGCTAATGCAAGATTCATGGATGCATGTGCTGTTGGATCAAATGAGTATGTTCTCTATTGATTGCGTTTCGTAATGATTAATGTATTTGTTATTACGTTTCATTTCGAATTTCAAAATATTGTATCGAGTTTGCAACATTTTCGTAATTTGTTAATATTTCATCATTATGGCATTGATATTGTTTATGAAATTGAGCAGTATAATAAAATAGACTAAGAACATGTTTCTTGCTTAATTTTTGGAAATACACACATGATGCTTTTATGTAGAAATTGTTTTCCTCCAAAATATTCCTTTCTAATAAAAAAATATATATAACGATAAGCATGCATTCTTTGAACATTAATAAGGATACTAGATCTTTGAAGTTTTATTACGGAGTTAGCAGGCATGTGAAAGTTAAGGACCATTGAAGGGAATTTAAGTCTAATTTTACTCATGAAATCATCTAGATAAAAGTTAATAGGTACATTAAGTCCTTTTAGCCTGCAAGTGTTGCCATCGTTTATGTTTAGTATTTTGACCTCGTTTTCAGGATAAACATAGTGAAATTGAATTATTTGAATCTTGTTTTTCACTAGGTTTGAGTACTTCATCAATCGTGCCTACAACATGTGAAGTTGCTTGGAAATTTTGATGAACCTAAAGTTGTTTTTCTTAAGGAAGATATATGGAATTCATTTTGTTGTACTTTTACTTGTCAATGCAAACATTCAACCTCCTTTCATTATACGTTGCTCACTGTCTCTTAGCCTCTATCTTGTTGAGAACAGAGACTTATTTTTTTATAATATTATTTCCATCTCATATCTTGACACCCTGCAACATTATGATTTTGAGATGGATTGATTTTTCTTTTGTCATGTATGTTAGGCAAATATTTTTCTTCGATTCCTTTGACTAATTTATATGTTTCATCTGCTTTCCTTTTTTCTTTTTTTTTTCAATGTTGCCTTTGTGTTCTTTGTACTTGTGTTATGATACATACGCAATCAAATGGCATGTAACTGCCCACTTGTCCCTCAATGTTAATATGACTTTGACTTGGGCAATTTATTCAATATTTGTTTGCCTTCCTGCCTATTGTGTTATAATCTTCCTCATCTAGTCTATGAATTTTGAACTTGATGCCCAAAGTAGGTTGGGTAGGATGGGCAATGGAAGAAATTATGTGCTATATCCCTCTTCTTTATCTGGTTTAGTTCGTGGCAAATTGCATTTAGTGGGTAGCTATAGAACTTTTTCACTTTGTTGATTGTGAATTAATGATACCATTTCTTAGAAGAACACTCTTTGTTAAGTAGCAGAAGCTCCTTTCCATGAAGTATCAACTTTATATAGTTGCAAAATTTTGTTGTGTAGTTTGCAAGCATGTGAAATTTAGGGAAAGTTAAAAGGAACATAACTTTGATATTTAGGAAAATATCCAAATGAAAGTTAATGGCTACGTTAAGTGCTTTTCGCCATTAGTGTTGGTATCTTTTTTTGTCTATAGTATTTTTGGCCTCCTTTTTCAAGATGATAAACATAGTGAAATTTCAATTATTTGAATATAGTTTTCCATCAAGTGTGAGCGTTTTGTCAATCGAGCCAACAAAATTTTGAGCTGCATAGAAATTTTGATAAACCAAAAGTAGTATATGGAATTCATATTGTTGTAGTTTTACTCGTTAGAGCAAACATTAGACCTTCTTTCCATCTAACTTTTTTGGCTCTCTCTTACCCTCTATCTTGAAGTGCATTGAGTTTATTTATTTATTTTTTATTTTTTTTTGGGGGGGGGGGGGGGGGGTAGGTGTGATTATTTGAACAAGCATAATGTTGAGGCTGATAAAAGTTTAATGGATGCCTGTCTTTCTAGATCAGATAGGTATGTTCTCTGTTGATTGCATTTAGTAATGGTCATTGTTTTTGCTATTACATTCCATTTTGAATTGTCAAAATATTGTAATGATTGTGCAATGTTTTTGTAACTTGTTATCATTCTTTTATAGTGCCAATGCTCTTGTTTATAAAATTGAGTTGTATGACAAAATAGACAAGGGACACATTTCGTCCCTAATGTTTGGAAATCCACCATAATGCTTGTGTAGAAATTGTTTCCCTCGAAAATATTTCTTTATAAATAACAAAATGCCCGACATATAATGATAAGCTACTCTTCTTTAAATCATTAACAAGCGTGCTGTATCGTTAAAGTTCTGTTGTGAAAGTTAGTTGGCATGTGAAAGTTAAGAATAGTGAAAGGGAATATAATCATAATCAGGGAATTGGCTTGATAAGTTAATAGCTACATTATGTGCTCTATTGGTATCTTTTCTGTCTCTAGAATATTGGCCTCTTTCTTTTTTCAGGAAAAATGAAAATTATTTGAATCTTGTTTTCTGTAAGGTTTTTGAGTAATTTATCAATGGAGTCTAAAACATGTAAGGCTGCTTAGAAATTTGGGCAAATTTCACTTTACCCCTTGCCATTTGGAAATGACCACATAATCCCATGTGGTTTGTAGAGTAAAATTCACCGTCAACTTTTCCGTCTAAGATGTTAAGCTATGAGAGCCACAAGCCTTTGTAGAGAGTGAGTTAAATTATAAGACGAAAACATCCTTTCTATATATTCAAATTTACAAAAAAATGCCATTTTTTCTTTTTATATTTTTTGTTGTTTCTTTCTCTATACCTTTCTTCCCCAACCATTAGCACCTCCTCTCTCCCTTCCTTCTTCTTTTTAGTTTTCGATTCTGCCTAATCAATCTTGTGCCTACTACAGCTTCCCCTATGACTGCCACTGGTGACCACCCTTACCCCTCTCTCTCCTCCCCTTAAACCACCACCCATATCCATCACACCTTTGCAGCCCCTCCCCTAGCACACCATCCTTGGACCCCTTCCCATCTCCCATAGCAACCAAGTTAACCCTTCCGATCAATCTCATAGTCACAGCCCTCCAAATCAAGTCAGGATTCGTGAATTTGTAATGCCAACAACATGGATTGACCAACACACACCATGTGTTTGATAAAGAGTAATTGAGCATATTAAGCACCATCATCACAAACAGCAATCTCATCAACGACAGTATTTCTACAGTGTTTGCTTTAATATTAATTCTTCAAATGTTATACTTCTTTAATCCCAAACTCTTTCTCTCTATCTCTCTCTATATATATACATAAAAATACATATTTAATAGATAAAAAGAATGTTGTTGGAGGTAGTGTGTTTGGGTAAGTGGAGGCAGTGTGTTGAAGTATACAAAAATATTTTACTCTTAATTAATGGTGAGAATGGGTGATTGATTTTTTTGATGTGGAGTCATGTGTGTGCCGCTTGGGTTGCTTGCAGAATTTGGAACAAAATTTGTTACAGTTGGCAGCCATGGATGGAAGAAAGAATATATATATATATAAACGTTTAATTGAGAATAGAAGAGAGGAAGAAGATGAGGATATAAAGTCAATCTCTATGTTTGGTCACCTCTTGTTCTGTTTTAGTAACTTTATAATTTTTTGTCTAAAATATGAGAGAGAAAAAAACTAGTATGTTTGGAATGACTTTTTACAAAAAAGAGTGCAAACAAGTAGAGAGAAAAGAGAATCTTTGGTTTTTTTTTTTTTTTTGTATAGTTCGTTGGTTTTTTGGTTTTTTAGTGACTTTTTGGTTTTTAGGCTAAAATTGTTGTGGGTTGCCAAACTATTGTGCGTTTTGGCCCACTAACCACATGGGGGTTGTGTGGTTGTTTCCAAATGACAAGTGGTTTCTCAGCACATGGGTCAAACCATAAGGGGGTAAAGTTAAATTTACCCTAGAAATTTTGTTGAACCTCATATAGTTTTTCTTAAAGAAGATACATGGAATTAATTTGTTGTAGTTTTATTTGTCAATGCAAACATTCGGTCTCCTTTTTATTTTACTTTGTTTTCTATCTCTTTGCCTCCATCTTCAAGAGCACTAAGATTTTTTTTTTTTTTTTGGAGGGGATAGGGGCGATTATTTGAACAATCATGATGTCGATGCTAATGCAAGATTCACGGATGCATATCCTGTTGGATCAGATGAGTATGTTCTTTATTGATTGCATTTAGTAATGATTAATGTATTTGTTATTACATTTCATTTCGAATTTCAAAATATTATTTCGAGTTTGCAACATTTACGTAATCTGTTAATATTTCACTATTGTGGCATTGCTCTTGTTTATGAAATTAAGCAGTATAATAAAATAGACCAAGAACATGTTTCTTACCTAATTTTTTTAAATACACACATGATGCTTTTATGTAGAAATTGTTTTCCTCCAAAATATTCCTTTCTAATGACAAAAATGTATAATAATCAGCATGCATTCTTTGAACAATGACGAGGACCAAATTGACACATCATGTAAACTATAGGGACCAAATTGACCCATCGTTTGAGTTTCTGTTTGCCAAACCTAACGGTCATTATTTATTAGACCAATATGACACAATCCGTTAAATTAAGGGGCAAAATCGAGCAAATGAAAACAACAAGAACCAAATTGCCATATCGTATAAACTATAGCGACCATTGCATAATTTACCCAAATATATAAAATTACAATGTATGTAGATGTATGGCAGAGCACCTTCCGCCCTCTCTCACACACACAAACAAATATGTAGTTTAGCTCGGCCCATAGTTTGGCAAAAATTCCCCTCTCAATAGAGATGACACAGTTATTGTTATTAAGATGTAGGTAACATTGTTTCAGCTCTCACACACATGCAAACAAATATATGCACATGATTTAGTGGGAACACATGGTATTTCTTCTTTTATTTGGATCCTCAAATTTGTATATGCTCTATATGTGTGGGTAGAGCATTTGGAAGGGAAGGACAAAAAAGGAGGGTGTAGTCTCATCAACAAAAAAAGGTTAGTAGAAGTTGAGCAAAGCATCATTTGGAGATTTATACCAACTTGGGGGTTAACTTGCTTTCAACCATTATCAGCATCCAAGCTATTCGTATAATTTTCTTGGAATGTTTTTTTTTTTTTTTTTTTTTCCAATAAGGCTTGGAAGTTGATTAGACAAAAATGGCAAGGACTTGAATGAAGTTTGAGCAAGGTATTGGCACTAACTATTAGACTTAAAAGTGGTTGGCAACTTTGGTTTGCCTTTGCTTTTTATGTGTGGTGGTTTTCTTTTGTTTATGTTGTGTGTTACTTAGTTCATAAAATAATTCACCAGATTTGTGAAGTTACCCTTTTGTGGGTTGTGCTTGGTTTTCTTTTGATTGTTTTGACATCTATTTGGCATGCTCAACTTTCTCTAGTGTAACATTTTCAAATTAATAGTTTTGACTGTCATGGAGATACAACATCTTGTTCTATCTTTTCTTGTCCGGATTGCACCGTTATTCATAGTAATGGTTTGCAATTGTATGGGACTTTCCATCAATGTTTTGTTTGTTCCTAGCGTTTACAAGGTGTCGGTATAACTTTAGTGAGGAATAGGAAGCCTTTTTTCTCGTGGAGAGGTTGTTTTGGAGTTAAGAGTCACAAAAACAGCTTCTCCAGAAATTAGGATAAGACTAAGAATGTTTTCATTTTGCCTTTCCTAGACCTTGTTTTAGCGGGAGTTTGGGTTGCCCAGTTTAATACAATGTCCATTTGGCAAAGAATAATTGTGGAAGTTGAGAAGCAATTCATGGGGTCATGAAGGGCTCAATCTTATAGCAATGAGAATGTAGGCAGGTGGGTGTACTATGAATATGAACCAAGACTCCAAAATTTCAGTTCTTTCTCTTCTTGGCTACAAACACGTCGAATACAATTGTCTTTAGTTGGATCTCTTAACTCAACCGTATTGTTGGGTCACAATGGGTTCATCACTAGACTTACCTTATTGATCTAAATTATTCAACTTGCAGAACCCTCTAGCAGATCATTGATCTAAAAAACCAGATTGATTGTATAATCATAGCTTCATGGTCAAATTATGTTTATCTTTAAAATTATGAATATTTTATTTTTAAAATCATACTTGTTGCCTATTTTTTGAAGAGAAATGCGAGATGATAATGTGTTATAGTTATTTTTTCAATTTCATTTTTTGCATGAATGATTTAGTTAGAGAGTCTTATGGATCTCGAAGTGGGCCATTATGTTCATAGGAGCTGGGACCTCGAAACTAAAGGAGCCACAATAATTAATCAAAAAAATCCTTAAGAAATATAGACAGAAAAAAAAGAGAGGAGTGTGTTGCAACAACACATCAGAGTTGAGGATTCTCTATTTCTAATCTGTTATTTCCTTACAGTTAATGAATTAAGTAAGAATTTTATGATATAAAAATCTAACAAAAACGTCTCATTCTTTCATTTTGGAAATTGAACTGGGCAAAAAACAGAATGTGAAATTTAACAAAAGTTGATTATATCAATGCAAAGGTGTTTTGCCGCGGGTGTCTTGGTATTGGGAGCAAGCTTCGGCCATGGAGTGGGTGAAGTCCAGCGAAGGTGACAAGCTTGGGTGAAGTCCGGCAGATGGGACAAGTGTGGGTGACACTGAGTTGTGCTTTGGGAGTAGTGTGGCTATGTCTTGGGAGTTGAGAAGTCTGATTTTGGCTGATTCATTGTTTGGTGTGTGGTTTGACTTTGGGGTTTCATGCTTTTTATTTTTTTTTTGTAGTTAAGTCCTTCTTAAGTGTTAAATTTTTGTTTGGTCTTGTTTTGGATTCTTTTTGTTAAAAAAAAATTCGTGAGGCCGAGGGGTTAGTTGTATGAGTACGAGTAGTGGTAGTAGTATTTTGTACTGTCTGAACCTCTCTCAATGTATTGCATCTTCCTATACCTTTAATTTCATGTTTTTAATGAAATTTTCACTTTGCTGATTATATATATATATATCAATACAACAGTAGAGAACACTGTTGTTGTCAAAATGTGAACGAGATTTTTCTGTTCATAAGGGAAAGCTCTCTTTCAGCCAAATGGTCAAAAATGTTGATTGGTGTGGTAATATGTCGATGGAGAGTGAATATCCACAATTTCTTGACCATTCAAAGATTTGACATTTTTAAACTGTGTTTATAATTCACTAGAGACTTAGAAAACAAAAATACGATGAGATATTCAAAGACACCTCAAAGTTCAACTTCTTGAAGTTCAAAAACACTAACATTGTAATCAATTGGATCAAATTAGGATAGAATTATAAATTTGGGTTTAAAATCAAGTGTATTAAAATTATATGGATCAAAATGCCACAAGAGTCAAAGCATAGTAATTTCCGGTATAATTTTCCATTTTTATTACTATTTTCATTTTTAAGTTATAAAATTAACCCACTCTGGCACTAATCTGATTTTTCCTGTCCTTGATATAATACGAAACATAACAGAGGATTACAAATCTATACTGTTGCCATTCTTAAATATATCATGACATTTGCTTTTGTAGAATCAAGACAGATAGTAGGCCCAACACTTATCCATCAAATACAAACAACGAGAATATCATAAATAATAACAAATGAACAAACATAACATTCTTTCTCGAACAAGATCAATAATAATGAAACTTATTGACAACCCAAGGGTGGTTGGCAACTTGGCAAAGGCTTGGGGTTTAAGCCCCCAAGTCCCAGGTTCAAAATTCCCTTGGGCCAATTTCCTAGACGTAACACAGTTGGTTAGGAGGATAGCCTCAAGCAGTTTCATCGCACTTGGTGTGGGTTCAATACTCCTCCAGTGTGCGAGTCCTGACTTAAGCAAAGCTTATTTTGGGAGGTCAGGACAAGTTCCCAGGTTATAGTCTCCTTACTTAGAATGGACAACAATACACCCTAGTGATCTCTGCAAGGGATGCTGCCTTGGACCTGTGGATGAGTGGGAGGATTTTCTTGTAACCAAAAAAAAAAAATTGAAACTTATTGACTGCATATGTGCTTCTTCTATATCAAATCTGGAGTTTTAACACTTTTGTTTTATGGTGTCACCCTTTTACCCCATCCACAACTTTGCTTCCTTGACTCTTGTTGTATAATTGGGTATTTGGGTTTTATTTATATCTAAAAGTGTGTGAAACTAGGTGAAATGCAGGTATATTTTATTCATATTTCACTTACCCTTTCCTTTTCTCTTTCCTTTTTCAAATTCCTTCCCAAATCCCCCAACCAAACACAACGTTTTTTAAGATTTAGGCTTGTGTTGTGGGTTATATTTAACTAGATGTACTGAAAAATCATTAAAAAAAAATAAAATTGAAAAGAGTTTAGAAATGACCAAAAAATTCAAAAATAGTTTGCTAATTTTTGGCTTTTTGTTTTTGTTTTTGTTTTTTATTTTTTATTTTTAAGATTCATCTACACAAGATAGAAAAAAAAATAAAAAATAATAAAATAAATAAATAAAAAATTGACATAATTTTTTTAAAAAAATTAAAGAGATTTTTTTTTTTTTAACTGTAACTTTTTTAGATTTTTTCAAAAACCTACTCATTACATGCATGCATTTAACTGCACACTTACTCCACCTAAAATAAAATAAATTAAATTAAATTAAATTAAACTACACTTTGCACCTTTGCACTTTGCATCAAATCTCACCTTAGCTTCTGCACATGAAATCATAACAATTAACCCCTTGCACTTCTGGTCAAATTTCAATTTGATCTCTACACATAAAATCATGACAGTCAACCTCCTATACTTTTACTCAAATCCTACTTTGGTCCCTACGCAAGTGTCAATGTCTCTCTTCTGTTATTTCATTTTTAAATTTTTAATAAAATCCAGTCACATGACAAAAATATGACTACGAAATAAGGGTAAGAGATAAAAATCATCCACATTTCCCACCAATACACTTTGTCCTACGTGATAAGCACACAAGAGTTAGATAATACAATATATATGTTCGTATGGTAAAAGTTTGAACGAAAAGGCAAGAAAGTATAACTTTTAAAATAAAATAAATACAACAAAGAAATTAAAGAGAAAGAAAGATGAATAGGCAGAAAACTATATTACTGTGAAAAATAGAGTTCCGTGATTCCAATTTATGCAAAGGGCAATGCTAGGGAGCTCGAATTTGAGCTCCCCGAATCCCCCTAATTCCAAAAACGGCATCATTTTTGTATTTTTTTTTTCTCTCCTCTGTGATTTCGGGGGATTTGGGGGGAAAAAATTAGGGGGAAAAAACATTTTCCTTATGCAAAACCCTAGTTCATCTTCTTAATTGTTCACAATTTGCGTTTTGTTTTAGCCTAATACAGTAATATTTTGATTTATATTTTGGGATAAAGTGTTTATTGGTGAAAAATGTAGATTATTTTCCTTCTTTAGCCTTATGTTGTAGTTATATGATTAGATTCTATTAAAGATTTAAGCAATTGAGTAATAGAAATGAGACATTAACACTTGTGCAGGGATCAAAGTGAGATTTTACTAAAAGTACAAGGGATTGATTGTCACAATTTCATGTGCAGGGACCAAAGTGGAATTTGACTAGAAGTGCAGGGGGTTGACTATCATATTTTCACGTGTAGAGGCTAAAGTAAAATTTGATGAAAAGTACAAGAGTGCAAAGTGTAATTTACACAAAAATAAATAAATAAATAAATAAATAAATTACGCACATCGAATCAAAACGAATATTGACAAGAAAAGGGTAATATATGAATTAAAACATATCAATGCCCACATCAAATTTCTTTTTAACTGTCTTTATTCTTGAATACAAAAGCTGTTTTCTTTTTCCTGGTTCATGGCACGTCAAATTCAAGCAACTGATCTCATTATTGTTGGATATATATATATATAATAAAACATTTTTTTTTCGGGGGGGGGGGGGGGGGGGGGCTTTTTTACATGTTTTTTAAAATGTCTCAGCCTTCATTGGGAAGAATATTTTTAGCCTTACTTTTTGGTTATTTTAACCCGACTACAAAAGTTTCATTTGGGAATAATTTTTAAATTTTTTTATAGTTTTGTAAGAAAAAAAAGTAAAATGATTATGGTTTAAATGTGACATTTTTATCTTATTGAATTTTTAGTCTATTTTGTCTTTTAGTGCATTAGTCCTAACTTTCCAAACGAAGCCTTACTCTAACAATTGGTTAAAACTATAGCGATTTCGATTTTGACCCGACTCTTGTTGTATCCCAGACTCAGGTTTAATGGTTTCATGTTGTTGTTTACATCTTGCTTCCCATATATCTCCTCAAATTGGTTTTGGAATTGTTGTGGTTGCATTTGGGACAAGTTGGTTGCTTAGTTTCCAAACTCTCATTGCCCAGAATTTTGCTTCTCCACTCGAGCGGCACTTCTTGTGCTCGAGCGGGCTTTGTAAACTCTCAGTACTTTTGCAGATTTGCAAAACTACCGGGAGAGTGTATTCTGCGCTCGAGCGGGTTCAACTCGAGCATCCATTCTTACGCTCGAGTGATTGGTCTGTTGTTTGCAAAACTACTAGGAGTGTACATCCTACGCTCGAGCATCACTTTTTGGGCTCGAGTAGAACAACTTATTGTGTCTGATGCTCAATCGTCATTTCTTGCGTTCGAGCGGATTGTGCATGTATCAGTTCATAATAGCCACATTTTACATCACTTTTTCCATCTCTTTCTCTCTCTAAAACACCTCATTTTCGACCGTCCTTAAGACTTGGGTGCCTCTGATTGATCACCCAATGATGAGGTTTCATGCTTATTAAACACTTAATTTCTTCAGTAGAAAGCCTCAATTTTGAGCCTCAGAAACCTACAAATCTTGCACCATTTTTGAACCAAAACAACAGTTTTTCAAACCTGACCACCCAGGGGCCTGCACACCCACTAGTGGTTGGCCAGCCACAAATGAGTGTATGGTCGTCCAACTAGTGGCCGGCTAGCCACTTGTGTCAGTAAACACAGATATTTTTGCTAGCTGTGCATGTTGTCTCCACGGGTGCATGCACTGCAACAGCTGTTTCTATACTGATATTTCCGAGGAAGTAACATATATTTCTATATATACCTGACCCCCTCTGATAAAATTAGGTTAAAAAATTTTGGTGAAGCCAAATTCTTGAAAAGAAAATTATCTCTCTTTTCCTTGCAACTTATACACATCTATTCACACCTTACCTAGGCTCCACATAACAACATTCATGAGGGTCCTTGGTTGAGGTTACTGAGTTCAAATATCAGCACTTGAGGGTGTGAAATTGTTGGTTTATAATTCAAAGGGTTACTCATCTTCAAGAGGTATAACTCTCAACTCTTTTACACTACTTCTTTCCCATGTTTACTTGCAGTTTTTGGATCATTTTTCAACTATGTTTATGAGCTGAAACTTGTGGTTAAAAGCTATCCAAGGTAGAGGGGTTGACCATCCTTCTTTGAACCTCATTTTCCAAGCTTTTGCCCTTGTGTTTCCTATCTTTTCATTAACCTTTTTTGAGCTTTTTACCACTAAATTTCAGAGGTTTTCAGAGGCTAAAAATGGTGTTTTGAAGTCCCAAAAATGAAGGGGTTAGCCTCCCCTCCCTATGCTTGTTTACTAGCTTAATTTCCTCAATATTGTTGCTTACTTTTTTTCAAGCCTTTCCATGTAAATTTCAGTGCTGTTTTTGACTGTTTTAGGTTGTTCATTTCATTTATGCTTTGTATAGTATGCTTGTAGTATAATGGTCCTCATAGGTTTGGTGTTTTAGGCATTAGACACCAACATATTTGAGTTGATAGCATTTATTTCATGCTTTTCATACTTGTGTTCACCTCTAATCACCTTTGCACTCTCCCCATTTTCTTGACTTTTTTGTTATTTCTTTGAGAGGTGTTTCAAACCAAGTGTTGTTTAAGCTTGAGAAAGAAGTCACTCCATGCTTAATGGTTTAATCTCTTCAGAGGTTCATTACCAAAGGCATAACCTCTCTCTCATGCCCAAAATAACCATTTGTTTGACACTCATCTCCATTAGTGGACTTGACCTTCATTTTGGACTAAAATGACTAATGAATGGAAAGGTAATTAAAAGAGGCAAAAGAGAATACGAGTCTTTTCAAAAGCAAAAAAAGTAAAACCGATCTGAAGCTATACAAGTGCTAAGCCACCAAAATAAAAGAAACTAAGCAAAAAGGGTTCAAAAATCTGCACTGGTCGCATCAAGCTCAAGAGGCCCTCTTCGTTTTCTTCCTTAGAGGGGACTCGGAGCACTGTCTCTATCGACGTTGGTGTCAGAATCGAACTCCGAACCAGAGCCAGTGTCGCTATCACTACTTCTTGACTCTAAGCCGGTCTCGGTACCCACCTCGCTCCCTGACCTCGAGCTAGCATCAGTGTCCTCGCTCTCAGATGACTCAGAGGCTCGGCTCACAGCCTCCTCAGTACCACTAGTCTTAGCATCATCTCCATTCAAAAGTAGCTCCGAGAAAGAAGAGGTATCCTCTGTCTGGGACTCACTACTCTGACCTCAAGCACCTTTGCCCCTACCTCGACCTCGATGCACATCTCGGCCGCGTGTTGGGGCCTGTCTACCTCTCATTTCTGCCGCTGGAGAAGGTGCCACTGGTGCTGTCATTGGTGCTCTGGGTGCAGGTGGGATCTGAAAAACAAATATCAGAGGATCAGACTCAACATGTATGTTGTAGAATGTAGTATACAGTATGAGTATCATGTAGAAAACATATTCAACATGAGTGCAGTGTGTCAGTATAGTGTGAGGCAGTGCCAGAATGCATGTCAGTTTATAGTATTAATCAGTATGAGTAAGCAAGGAATGAAAATATACCTAGATACCGGGAAGAGCGAGCAGTGTCTCTCTCCTTTGCACCATGTGGACTAGAGAAGCAACCAGTTGAAGAAGGCCCTCCATGTACTCCGTGGGTGCCTGTAAGTGAATTTGAATGCTCAGTATATGAAAAGAGAAAGTGCGCGAAGCAAGTTGTAAAGTATGGTACATACCTAAGGTGCACCTAAAGCTCTAACATACCGGGGCCCCACCTCCGGGGACTCTATCAGGATCTGATGGGCTGTCCCGCTCGACCGCCTACAAGGAATCACGGTGGGAATCGTTGGCCAACAGGATGCATGCACAGTAGGAGGGGCCTCTCTAACATCAGCCTCGGCCCCATGAGCAGTCTCTCCGGCAAATAGGGCACCTGCAGCATCGTCGGTGCAAACTCTGGTCAAGGGTGGCATAAGGTGAGTCCTGATAAAGGCTATATAGTCTCCGTCTTGCCGGAAGTAGTCTGCATCTTGCCCCACCATAAACTGAATAATAGCCTCAACTGGGAGGCTATCGGCCAATCTTATCGATACTGGAGGTGGAGCAGGAAAAACTGGGGTAGGTAGGCCCATGGCTGGCATACAAAATGCTCACCCAGGAACCAAGCCCCACAGAATGGGCCCTTAAACAAAATCTTGTACCGGGAGATAGTTTAAGCCCCAGCATATGGGTCTCAGACTCTGGTCAACATCGTCGCCCATGGCTGCCATGTGATCTGTAAATAGAGAATTTGCAAGTTGTTAGTTGCTATCAGTGGTCAGAGTATGAATCAAAACAGTAGCAATGGAAATAAAGCAGAAATGACTGTGAGTTTTGGATTACCTCACAAGCAACCACCGTGTCAAAATATCAGCAGTAATAAGCATAGGTCATGTCGTCATGGTGCTTGCAGCGACACTTGTTATCATACCGCCACGAGTAGGACACGACCGGAGTAATCTCATCCATCGGCACTGGGACAAGGGCCAGGAAATAGGCGTAAACCCCCAACTATAAGAAAGGATCAGCAGTGTGAATCAACAGTGTACGAGTAGATATCAAACAGAAAATGCAAAATAGAAGGCACAATGTGTGACCAGTGTTCAACAGAAAGTGCAAAGCAGAAAGCATAATGAATGGACAGATATAAAAGCAGAAAATGTAAAGCAAAAAGCATAAGAAGCAAACAAAAAGTGAAAGTATAGTGCGTACTTCACAGCCTCTCCAATAGCCTCCGACCATGTTCCCCTTCATGCAGGAACTAGAGCTCATGTAGCTATAGAGGGTGGCAAGGCCGGCTCCACCCCCGTCATAAAACCAAACCCGGGGCAAGGTCACAAGGGCGCTCAATAGATACAAGTCCACGGTATTCCACCTGTTCGTAAACAATGTGTTACCGAGAAGGTATATCAAAAAGCCCCGGGTGTACTGCTCTACCTTCTCCCGAGTCTCAGGTTGACTCCTGCGAAAGCACTCGAGGAACCAATTCTATCACACCACAGCTGGTTTATATAAAGGCGAGCTCGCTCTAAGTAGATAGATCCAGGCCCCCTCCCACTGGCCCATATCCATATCAAAGGGGATCGGATCATCCCCTAAGCCCAAGCCAATAATCATTGAGAAGTCGTAGGGGGTCATTGTCATCTCCCTGGCAAAAGAGAAGTGTAAAGAGTTGGTGGTGTCCCACCACCTCTCGACCAAAGCTCCAAGCAAAGCCCGGTTGGCCATATGGCGTGAGAGTTAGGTGCAGAATAAGCCAAAGCCCGCCTCGTCAACAAGGTCACGAACTCAGGGTGGGAGCTTGTGATTCCAGTCCCTGCCCATCACTGCCTCATAACCTCTCCAAGAGAGAGAGTCTTCCTGTGACAAGGAAAGAGTGAGTCAAATAAAAGACAATCAAATGAAAGGAAGTGATGAAATGGCTAAATAGGTCAAGTGCATGAAAGTAAAAGTTTGTACATCAGAAGCACCAAGAGAAAGGTGGAAGGTCCGTTCCCTCAGCAAAACATCCTTCGGTAAGTTGCCAACGAAATCATCAAAGCGCAGCATGGCCCCGGGTGCCATCATGTACGTACATGGGTGGTAAGTGGCCGGATCAAATGGCTTCACCCCCAGTGGTAGTAACTCGGGCTCAAGCCCTAGAGCGAACTCTGCCTCAAAGTTAGGGCAATGTCCTCCGTCGGTTCCTCGACCTCGCAATAGGTGGAACCTCGAAAGGAGCGTCATCATGTGGGAGATCGTCCACCATCTGAAAAGTGGGGTCAAAACTGGTGAAAAATGGAGAAAATGAGGGAAAACCCGAAAAAAGGCAACCCTAGAAGAGAGAGAATGGAAAAAAAAGTCAAAACCTAGGAAAGTTTGCAAAACCCAAGAAAAACCCGAGGTAAACAAGCCCGAAGTTTTGAAAACTTTAAAAAAAAAAAATCAACGAAAACAAAATCTGATCGGTTCAAAGTTTAGAGCACCAAAGAGGTTTTACGAATAAAGTTTGCGTGGGGCATTGAAAAACTCATACAAAGCACAAATCTAGAGAGAGGAAACACCTAGAGAGAGGGGAAGAGTGATTTCAGTGGTGTAGATGTGTGCCAAATGGTGTTTGGGTTGTGCATTTAAAAGACCCAAGCCGAATTGACCGAACTGCCCCTGAAATTACATTAGTAGCCGGTCGTACACTATTTGTGGTTAGCTAGCCCCTTTTGTGGCCCAGTGCTGGTTTTTGTTGTCCTCTTTGTCCAAGCAGTGCATGAGAGGTCCAGTTTTGGTCTTGGGAAGGATGATTGAGGTATGGAAAGTTGGTGTGGATTCTAAAGATCTCAGGATTATGTTCCGGTTGCACCATTCCAATTCCCGCTGCATCTCTAATGCGCGAATGTGTCCCGATCTTAAGCCAGAGTGAGTTGTATCCATTTTGAGCATTTTGAGGAGTCTCCGAGTGGTAAGTTGAAGGTCTCGGTAAGGTGTCTTCGAACATCGCCCTTTGTTTATTCTTTTCAAATTTGCATACTTATGATCTTGCATAGAACATGCTTTCAGGCATAAAACATGCTTTCAATGACCATACATAGAACATATAGGCATCTTATTGTTATTGTTAAGTTACATGGAACATGCATCGTCATTTTACTTACATCAATTGTAGTAAGTATGCTGCATGAATCTTGCCTTTTGATTTTGGTGTCCACCCTCGTCGTGTGAGTATGATTTGGGTTTCCTCTGTTTAACCTCGCCACATGAAAGTGTGGCTTGGTTTGTTTTGTACCTCGCAACGCAGAAGTGTAGCTTGGTCTGTATGATCCCTCGCTGCGCGAAACTGTGGCTTGGTTCGCTTACTATTCTAAGTGGAAGTATAGCTAGGATCACCTCGCTACGCGGTAGTGTGGCTTGGTTTTTTTGTTATCCTCTGCACGCAGAAGTGTAGTTAGGATTATCTCACTATGCAGTAGTGTGGCTTGATTTGCTCTTGTCCTCTCTACGCGCAAGTGTAGATAAAATTACCCCTCTACGCGGTAGTGTAGTTTAGGTTGTTTTACTCCTCTTTATGCGGAAGTGTAGTTAGGATCATCTTGCTCAGCAGTAGTGTGGCTTGGTTTGTTTTATAGCTCGCTATGCAGAAGTATAGCTTGGTTTGTGTTGTACATCGCCACGCGGAAGTGTGGCTTGGTTTGTTTTGTACCTCAAACGTGGAAGTGTGGCTTGGTTTGTTTTGTACCTCGCTACGCGGAAGTGTGGCTTGGTCTGTTTTGTACCTCATTGCGTGGAAGTGTGGCTTTGTTTTCTTATCCTTCTATGCGGAAGTGTGGTTAGGATCACCTTGCCATGCGGTAGTGTGGCTTCGTTTATTTTGTTATCCTCTCTACGCGGAAGTGTAGTTAGGATTATCTCACCACGTGGTAGTGTGGCTTGATTTGCTCTTGTCCTCTCCACGCGAAAGTGTAGATAGGGTTACCCATCTACGCGGTGGTGTAGTTTGGGTTGTTTTGCTCCTCTCTATGCGGAAGTGTAGTTAGGATCACCTTGCTATGCAATAGTGTGGCTTGGTTTGTTTGTACCTCGTTACGCAGAAGTGTGGCTTGGTTTGCTTTGTACCTCGCTACACAGAAGTGTGGCTTGGTTTGTGTTGTACCTCGGCTTGCGGAATTATGTCTTGGTTTGTTTTGTGCCTCGCTACGCGGAAGTGTGGCTTGGTTTGTTTTGTACCTCGCTACACAGAAGTGTGGCTTGGTCTGCTGTGTACCCCGGTGCGTAAAAGTGTGGTTTGGTTTGCTTATCCTTCTACGTGGAAGTGTAGTTAGGATCACCTCGCTATGCGGTAGTTTGGCTTGGTTTATTTTGTTATCCTCTCTACGCAGAAGTGTAGTTAGGATTATCTCGCCATGCGGTAGTGTTGCTTGATTTGCTCTTGTCCTCTCTACGAGAAAGTGTAGATAGGATTACTCGTCTACGCAGTAGTGTAGTTTGGGTTGTTTTGCTCTTCTCTACGCAGAAGTGTAGTTAGGATCACCACGCGGAATTGTGCCTTGGTTTGTTTTGTACTTCGCTCCGCGGAAGCAGCATGGTTTGTGTTTTACCTTGCCACACGGAAGTGTGGCTTGCTCTGTTTCGCACCTCGCTGCGTAGAAGTGTGGCTTGGTTTGCTTATTCTTCTACGCGGAAGTGTAGTTAGTATCACCTAGCTACGTAGTAGTGTGGCTTGGTTTATTTTGTTATCCTCTCTACACGGAAGTGTAGCTAGGATTATCTCGCCATGCGGTAGTGTGGCTTGATTTACTCTTGTCCTCTCTATGCAGAAGTATAGATAGGATTACCCATCTACGCGGTAGTGTAGTTTGGGTTGTTTTGCTCTTCTCTACGCAGAAGTGTAGTTAGGATCACCTCGTTATGCGGTAGTGAGGCTCGGTTTGTTTTGTACCTCGCTACGCTAAAGTTTGGCGTGGTTTGTGTTGTACCTCGCCACGCGGAATTGTGCCTTGGTTTGTTTTGTGCCTCGCTACGCGAAACTGTGGCTTGGTTTGTTTTGTACATCGCTACGCGGAAGTGTGGCTTGGTCTGTTTTGTAACTCGTTGCACGAAAGTGTGGCTTGGTTTGCTTATCCTTCTACGCGGAAGTGTTGTTAGGATCACCTTGCTATACGGTAGTGTGGCTTGGTTTGTTTTGTTATCCTCTCTACCTGGAAGTGTAGTTAGGATCATCTCACCACGCGGTAGTGTTGCTTGATTTGCTCTTGTCCTCTCTACGCGGAAGTGTAGATAGGATTACCCGTCTACGCAGTAGTGCAGTTTGGGTTGTTTTGCTCCTCTCTACGAGGAAGTGTAGTGAGGATCACCTCGCTATGCGGTAGTTTGGCCTTGTTTGTTTTGTACCTCACTACGCGAAAGTGTTGTTTGGTTTGTGTTGTACCTCACCATGCGGAATTGTGCCTTGGTTTGTTTTGTGCCTCGCTACGCAGAAGTGTGGCTTGGTCTGTTTTGTACCTCGCTCCACCAAAGTGTGGCTTGGCTTGCTTATCCTTCTGTGCGGAAGTGTAGTTAGGATCACCTCGCAATGCAATGTTGTGGCTTTGTTTGTTTTGTTATCCTCTCTACGTGGAAGTGTAGTTACAATTATCTCGCCCCGCAATAATGTGGCTTGATTTTCTCTTATCCTCTCTACGCAAAAGTGTAGATAGGACTACCCCTATACACGGTAGTGTAGCTTGGGTTATTTTGCCCCTCTCTACGCGGAAGTGTAGTTAGGATCACCTCACTACACGAAAGTGTGGTTTGGTTTTTATCGTACCTCGCTATGCGGATGTGTGGCTTGCATTGTTTGAACTTCGCTACATAGAAGTGTGGCTTGGTTTGTTTTGTACCTCGCCAAGCTGAAGTGTGGCTTTGTCTGTTTTGTACCTCGCTACGCGGAAGTGTGGCTTGGTGTGCTTATCCTTCTACGCGGAAGTGTAGTTAGGATCACCTCGCCACGCAGTAGTGTGGCTTGGTTTATTTTGTTATCCTCTTCATGCGGAAGTGTAGTTAGGATTATCTCGCCTCATGATAGTGTGGCTTGATTTTCTCTTGTCCTCTTTACACGAAAGTGTAGACAGGATTACCCATCTTCATGGTAGTGTAGTTTGGGTTATTTTGCTCCTCTCTACGTGGAAGTGTAGTTAGGATCACCTCTCTAATCGGTAGTGTGGCTTGGTTTGTTTTTTACCTTACTACACAGAAGTGTGGCTTGGTTTGTGTTTTAGCTCGCCACGCAAAAGTGTGGCTTGGTTTGTTTTGTACCTCACTGCGTGGAAGTGTGGCTTGGTTCACTTATCCTTCTATGCGGAAGTGTAGTTAGGTTCACCGCGCTACGCTATACTCAGGCTTGGTTTCTTTTCTTATCCTCTCTACGCAGTAGTGCAGTTAGGATTTCTTATATACGATAGCATAGTTAAGATTGTTTCATGTTTATTGATATCAATTTTTGCACTACATTGAATCTCATTTTCGGGCAGTATGCTCGTTTGTATTCTCAACTGTTGCATTGCATCATATCTTGTTACATTTTCACCCCTGAACTATGCTGGTTTGATTCCTTGCAAAGGGATATGTAGGCAGGTTTCAAGCTCAACCAATTCAATTTTATGCCTTGATTATTTGCCCAAGTCTTACGGCCTTGTCAAAATTGGTTGTCTCTAGGCTTTGACATTCACTCACGTCATTTCATGGCTTCGAGCTCTGTCAAAGAAGGGCAACTGTAGACATCCCATTTTTTACCGCCTGTAAGACTTGGGTGCCTCCAATTGATCACCTAATGATGAGCTTTCACGCTTGTCAAATGCTTAATTTTCTCAGCAGGAAGCCTCAGTTTTGAGCCTCAGAAACCTACAAACCTTGCACCATTTTTTGACCAAAACAGCAGTTTTTCAAACCTGACCACTGAGGGGCCGGCAGCCCCACTAGTGGCCGACTGGCCACAAATGAGTGTACGGCCATCCAACTAGTGGCCAACCGGCCACTTGTGTCAGTAAACACAAATATTTTTGCCAGCTGAGAGTCTCCACAAGTGCATGCACTACACCAGCTGTTTCTATGCTGATATTTCCGAGGGAGTAACATATATTTCTATATATACTTGACTCCCTCTCATAAAATTAGGTTAGAAAATTTTGGTGAAGCTAAATTCTTGAAAAAAATATCTCACTTTTCCTTGCAACCTATACACATCTATACACACCTTACTTAGGCTCCTTATACCAACATTCTTGAGGTTCCTTGGCTGAGGGTCCTTGGCTGAGGTTATTGAATTCGAATATCAACACTTGAGGGTGTGAAATTGTTGGTTCATAATTCAAAGGGTCACTTTTCTTCAAGAGGTATAACTGTTAACTCTTTTACACTACTTGTTTCCCATCTTTACTTTCTATTTTTGGATCATTTTTCAACTGTGTTTATGGGTTGAAACTTATGGTTAAAAGTTATCCGAGGTGGAGGGGTTGACCACCCTTCTTTGAACCTCATTTTCCAAGCTTTTTCCCTTGTGTTTCCTATCTTTTCATTAACTTTTTTTGAGATTTTTACCACTGAATTTCAAAGGTTTTCAAAGGCTAAAAATGGTGTTTTCAAGTCCCAAAAATGGAGGGGCCTCCCCTCCTTGTGCTTGTTTACTAGCTTAATTTCCTCAATATTATAGCTTACTTTTTTCAAGCCTTTCCATGTAAATTTCAGTGTTGTTTTTAACTTTTTTAGGATTGTTTTAGGTTGTTCATTTCATTTATGCTTTGTATAGTATGCTTGTAGTATAATGGTCCTTCTAGGTTTGGTGTTTTAGGCATTAGACACCAACCTATTTGAGTTGATAGCATTTATTTCATGCTTTTCATACTTGTGTTCACCTCTAATCACCTCTGCACTCTCCCTCTTTTCTTGACTTTTATTTTTTTATTTCTTTGAGAGGTGCTTCAAACCAAGTGTTGTTTAAGCTTGAGAAAGAGGTCACTCCATGCCTAATAGTTTAATCTCTTCGGAGGTTCATTACCAAAGCATGACCTCTCTCTCATGACCAAAATAACCCTTTGTTTGACACTCATCTCCATTAGTGGACTTAACCTTCATTTTGGACTAAAATAACTAATGAATGGAAAGGTAATTAAAAGAGGCAATAAATACTAAGCAATAACAAGATAATAAAATCAAATTTGGGGTTCAATCAGACGTTAATTGAACCCGTTGAGTCTTGGGTCATTTCATACTTGTTAGTGATGAAAATGGTTCAAGATTCAATGTCAACCACTTCCCTTAATCAATTTCATGATAGGGAGGAGGTTTATGAGTCTTTTCATTGTCATTTATTGAGATTGTATCCCTTAGTTCATAAGTCATCACGCAATGAGTTTGCATTGATTGATGGCTTGAGAATCAAGCCTGCCCACCATTTGATCTATTTGATGATAAGGAGAGATAGGGTGGACAAACATCTCCGAAAAATACTCTGTTTGCATTCTATTTTTTTTTTCTGTTGCAACAGGGGAAAACCCAAAATTAGTGGCTGGCCGGCCACTTATCTGTACGGTCGTCCACTTTTACTAGCCAGCCGGCCACCTTTTTTAGATCAGCAGTGTCCCTTTTATTGTAGAACAGAGCAGAGGCTGAGGCAAAAACAGTGAGATTTTCTTACTGCAAAACAGGAGTATTATAGCAGCAGAACAGAGGCATTTTCGGGAAAGAAATTTATGCTTATGCATAAGCCATTCCTTGTTTCTCGAGGCCCGTTTAAATTATGCTTACTAGTAAAATGTTGCACTTAAAGTAGTGGATTTATAATTAAATTGCTTAGCTCATTAAGTTATGTTGTAATTAACTAGTTTAGTTCTAAATTGTAATAATTAGCTAGTGTAGTTGATTCATTTATTTTTGGTATTGTAATAGTTAGTTAATTCGTAGTAATTAGCTAGGACATTCATTCGGACCCTCTTGTGCGAGGGCAAACATGTAATAATGTGTATGTCTTCTAACCCCATTTCTTTCTCCCTTTTATTCACCTGTTTATAATGGTAGCATAGAGCGTCATGTTTCCTTAGCATTTCCCATGTTTGCATACACTTATCTTGCATGAGTAGAGGCTTGGTTCATCATTCTAATGGCATTGTCATTTATTACTTATTTGAAAATGTGCTTAAACTGCATGCTATCAAATTGAATCATATGTCATGTTAGTAGCTGAGCCTATTAAATTGCATTCTGTATATGCCACATTGGTCATTTGCATCATTAGAAGCATGCATTTTTTTTCTAGCCATTTTGTTTTCTTTGGCTTGCCTTGGAGTACTAGGTGATTATTTATTGCTTTAGCATATCGCATGAGTGTGATTGTTACCATGTCGAACATGTTTACCATGAGGCTAAGTGCTTAAGTAATATACTTATTTGAGTGCCTGTGGCTGAAGGCTAATTGCTAAAATTGGGATAGTTTGATCAAATGTACATATGAGGTCACTTTTTCAAGCGATGAGTATTCAAACCAATTTTCAAAACAAACATGAAATCAAAGTGTTCCAACTTTTGCAAATTAGTCTATACTTGTGTGCAACACATAGTAAGTTAGCCTAATAATCGAAATAAGAGCATATAATGTAAATAAGAATCACATCATGATTAGTAAAGGCTGATCTTTTATTGGGTGAGTGGGGTGCTCAATTCATGACCTTCTCCTCTCGTACCTAAGTTCCCAAGCCGAGACACTTTGGTGATGACGGATAAGTGGCCTTTGGCACGAGTCACGAATTTTCTAAATTTCCTAAAAACTTTTAGGTGGCGACTCTATAATATGGCAAAGTAGTCCATTTTTTGCACTTTGATTTAAAATCGATTTTCTAAAAGATTTGTTGGATTTGGACTCATTTGTGTTTATCTATTTCACATTACACTTGTGAAATTAGATTCAGAACTACGGGAGTCCAAATTGTAGGGCTATCATATCCAAAAGGAGCATGAAAAGTCGAGCTCCAATATGCTTCGGGGTTATGTCCTTGATTTTAAGGGTTCATGGGAGAGGCACTTGCCCTTAGTGGAGTTTGCCCATAATAATAACTTCTAGTTGAGTATTGGCATGGCATCGATTGAGGCCTTGTATGGCCGGCCGTGTAGGTCTCTTGTGTGTTGTGCCGAAGTGGGTGATGCATCTATGTTGGGCCCAGAGTTAGTTCGAGAAATGACGGAGAAAGTTGCACTTATCCGTAAGACATTGGATATAGCCCAGAGTCGCCAGAAAAGTTATGTTGACTGTAGGAGGAGACCTTTGTCTTTTGGTCACGACCCAAACCCGCCCCTATGGGTTTAGCACCGTAACCAGCCAGTAATCTGAGATTACCGAAGGCCTGCTTAACGGTGGAACAGTAATACAGAGTACAGGGGTTGGCGGAAGCCAATACAGTAATTAAAAGATGTCCAATGAGCTGTGACAGTCTGTATGCAAAAAGACTTTTCATATCATATGTACAATCAGTACAAAACAGTATGCACAATATTTACAATCATCCAGATCAGGGACATAATCCCTATTAAGATAGTATAGTACAAAAATATCAGTCTATACAGTAATACAGAACAGTGAAGTTGGGTGCAAAACTGAGGCACCCCAAAAGCAGCCTAAGCTTGATCACACTTGGAACCTCGCAGTGTGGTACAATGGTTGGCTGACAAAACAAGAGCCTACTTGACGCCCCTAGCAACGGTCCGGTGCCTAAACACCTACATATATATATGAGCAGTGAGCTAAAGCCCAGTGAATAACATATGCGTAAAGAGGTTAAGAATGGATATCCTTTCAGTAGTGAAAACAATCATTTAAACAGTATATCAGTCATTCAGTTTGTGGCTCATATTTCATGCCAACAGTCATTCAGAAACTATAATAGTCATATGTGGTACATCCAATAGCAAAACAGTACAGTAAGTCTTAACAGACCGAACAGTCAGTTGATGGCCATCATATCAGTAAACAGTAGTGGTTCCAACATGGGAATCAACAGAGATCTCTGTGACAGTAGCAGTACAATACAGTAACAGTAGTTTGCTATGGGTGCCATGAATACAGTTCACAAATAGGACATCATTCATTCAATAAATAGTATCATTTCAGAAAACAGTACAGTTCAATTGTTCAGAAGATAATCATCGTTGAACATATCTTTACAACATTGTTACTCATAGAGTTCTGGGCTACAGATAAGCTAGAGCGTCCACGGATGCCAACCCTACACAGTTACAGAATGAACACACACTAAGCTACACAGTTAGGAAATTAATAACTTAATCCCTAATTTGCCTCGGTGTGGTTCTACATCAATATCCTCATTAAGATGCCTTAAACTAGGCCTAAGAATGCCTAGATTGAAATGAAGATGCAAAGATGCGCTTTAAAAACATTTTCAGAATTTTCAGAAAATAGAGGTCCCGCTCGAGCGTGACTATCTCCGCTTGAGCGAACATGCAACAAAAGGGTTCCACTCCAGCGTAGACTTTCCCGCTTGAGCGGACTGTAAAACAGTCAAAAGTGCTGGATGTGCGAAAATCACGCTCGATAGGCGCTCGACACCCGCTTGAGCATGAGACACAAGATCCCGCTCGAGCGTCCAATACCTCGCTCGAGCGGACTGCAAACACAACTAAAGTGCTGGATGCACGAATTTCACACTCGAGCACCAGTCACCCCGCTCGAGCGTAAGTCCAAAATCTGGAATTTCCAGATTTGAACCTCAAGCTCAAAATCAACTTTTAAAGCATCAAATTCGATCCTTTTGGGCTAATTTTCTGGAAAACACTTCAAAACTCATAACATTACATGTTTCAAAGATCCATTTGAGAAATCGAAGCCCAAAGGTAGTTCAATTAAACCCAATTTCAAACCAAATTTCATGAACATGACCTCAATGCAATATGCATGAGTTAAATCAACTTTAAAGCTTCAAATACATGCTCAAGTGAGTCAATTTCTTCAAAGACCAGATGAATTCATGGACTTTAACACAAACATGAACATGCATGCAAGATTCCCATGAAATCCAACCTCCAAACTCAACAATGTAAACATGCATGCACGATTTGAGCTACAATACAACATACTAGAGCCAATTCTAGACTTAGCTCTCTAAACTACCATGATCCATGCTAGATACAACGTAGATACACAATTAAGAGAGTGATTTCTCTACCTTATGTCTTCAATTCAAGTGTAGAAGCACAAATATGCAAGAATCCCTTCAATTTCTCTTAATCTCCAAGCCAATTCTTAAGAACTCAAGATTTTCTCCTACCCTCTCTCTCTCTAGTCGGTTATGACTCTCAAAAAGGACTGAAGGAAAGTGTTGTAATGAAGCTCAAGTGTAGTATCAACTGGGCCACTATCATGGCAAAGTTGTAAATAAGGCCAACTCTTGTAATTTACATTATTAAATCCAATTTAATCATGCCAAATCGCATTTTAATTAAATATACCATTAAATCACATAATTCCTAATGATCATAAAACCTTAATCAATTTCTGGTTCGGCCGCCGATAAGGCCTTCAATTCGCACTTTAAACATAGAACATGAACAGATAATTTACCAATCAAACAGATAGAAATGCAATTAAACTCATATACTCAATTAATCAGTTCAAACTTTCAGTCAATTAACATGCTTAGTCTCAGTTTAGCAGTAAACAATGGCGAGGGTTGTCACAGTCTCCCCTCCTTACAAAGAGTTTAGTCCTCCAAACTCGAATTATCTTATATTAAAGATAGGATGTTCAACAGAGGTATAGTTCTAACTCTATATAAAACAGAAGCACAACCATATTCATGGACATGCTCAACCCGATGTCGACCTTATCTTCAAGCATTAACAGAATTATAAATTATTATAAATTATATACAGAGAGTAGGGTTCATATCAAAACAGAGTCTTATACACATTTAGATTTTAGTCTAGAACAGATTTAGATACATGTTCATTTTCATATTCTTGTCCAGATCATACATGGCTGGCACAATTCTTGCTTAAGCATACGTGGTGCATTCATTAGCACTAACAGAACAGATACAGAATAGATGCAGAACAGATACAGACATAGCAGATACAGAACAGATACAGTCATAGCAGATACAGAACAGATATGGAACAGGTGCAGAACAGATACAGGCAGAGCAGATACAGAACAAATACAGAACGGATACAGAATAGATACAGACATAGCAGATACAGAACAGATACAGGCATAGCAGATACAAAACAGATACAGAACGGATACAGAACAGATACAGTCACGTGATGGTTATGAATAACCAGTTCCATAAAGGAACCTTCGAATCCGGGTAACAGAACAGAAGCTGAGCCCTCGTGACGAGGCCTCTGGTACGGGTAACGGAGTGCAGACAGATATAAGTTCCGTAAAGGAACCTCCGATACTGGTAACAGCTAACAGATATCACATAATACCAAGAGTCACGAACACATATCAAAGATTGAACAACCATTCAGTATACAGTATATAGCGTTTCAGAAAGCAAAACTTATTTCGTGACACAGAACATAAATACAGTTGCATAGAACTTTACTATATTATTACTCACCTTACTTATATCAAGTACTTATCGGGGTTATAGATTTACACTGGTCTCGTTTTCATAAGTAGTTCCCCCGTTAAGTTACAGAGATTCGATCCATTCAATTCCGAGTCATTCATTCGGTCTTTGTTCAATTTGGTTCTCAATTCGGTAATCCATCACAGTCAGTCCAGGTCATTCTGGAGTTACCAGGAATATAAGGCGAATTTGTATATTACTCCCATAGCAGTAGGCAAAATTCTGAAGTAATCATTCATTTACTATTCATCAGTTTCAGTCCTCACAGATTTGGTCATACTTCGTGTTAATACGGAAGCAGTCATACTGATTACATATACTTCCAGATAGTCAGAGTTTATAATCAAAATCAGTCTGTTGTCAACAAATTCCATCAGTATTGAAGTACAGTAACACCCAAACAATTATTCCCTAGTCAAACAAGTTCATGGTCATAACAGTAATACCGGGTAAGTAATCACATGTCATGTACACAGTTTTCCCATATTCCCGAGGTACAATTACTGCATCCCATAATCTCGTTCGTTTCGGTGCATAGTCAGTAGTTTCACAATTAGTCTAAGTTCATCAATTGTCAAATTTACATCCTAGTCTTGTTCCATTATAATTCATATCGAAGCAGTACAGGTCATATACAACGTGTTCCTCCCAATAAGTTTACAGGCAATGCACAGGCATGCAGCTATTCACATTGAGAGGTAAGCATCACAGTCAATATAGCAATTTCTCAAACAAGTCTTTCATATAGGCATATGGTACACAGTAATACAGCATATAAGACTCTTGGTGACACATAATAGTGAGTTGTCATACGAAGGTCTCAAATCAGTCATACAATCACTAAAGCATAGGCTCGCGGGTCTAATCAGATAGTCTTGTCAATTTCCACAATCACGATTCATAGTCTAGAGTTTATCATTTGGGGTCTTTATTTAGTCACACAATCCTGGGGTCATAATCCCATCGATTATATTATCAAACAGACAACATGCCAATCATTCCGAGCAAAGGTATCATCATATGTGTGCATGTTCAGAGTCTACTAACATTCCCAATACGGATTCACGAGTTCAATGTACAATACAAAGTAGTTTCTCCAGATACGATAGTTAGGGTAACAAGTCATAAGTATACTCAGTCTAATAACATCCTTAAGCAAAGGTATGCATATATGTACATAAGTCCAAACATTTTGCATAACATAGGTAATTGGTAACATAAGGCTTTACAGTGTCGCACATATAGTTCGCATCAAACAGTAGATCTCAAAGGATTCATTAACCACAGTCCATCCCAGTCAGTTCTAATAGTATTACAAGCATGGGAATACACATACAGGTGTGAGTCTAAAATCAATTATCATTAAGGCATTCGTTCGCAAATTCATAAACAGAAGTTCACCCTCCTAAACCGACATGGATTCTTAATTTCAGAAGTTCCACACACAACGGTTCACGTATATAATTCGAGTTCATGGGTCTGATCGTTCAATGATGTCCGTCGATATATAACAGTTCAGTTCGGGTCATAGTTGTACAGATTTCTCGAATTACAGTTAATCATAAGGTGTTCCCACATTCAATAGTTCTAGCACAGTTCAAAAGGTCAGACCTAACAGTTCACATTCAGTTGTTGTAATACGATACAAGGACCTAACCCAGCAAATTCTCGTTGCTCACAAGTCCCTACAATTCTCATATCATAGGGTTCATAATTTCAGTAATTCAATTGGTTCAATCAACATGTCCACAGTCTACACCAAATTAAAGAATGTACGATTCCCACACAAATGTTCGTATAGGCAATTACACATAATCAAGGTAATACCTGCATCAGTCATTTCAGTGTTCCGAGCATTTTCTGGAACTAGGGTATAGATTTAGGCTCATTGTTGTTCGGATGAGTTTGTGGGCAGGATTAGGCAAGTGTCCTTCTTGTCCACATCCAAAATAAGTTTCGGATAGGCAGCGGCAATGCCCCAATATTATTTCCCACATTCTCTACAGATAGGTATATCATATAGGTATATCATTGTTCACATTGCTTCCTCGACCTTCATTGTTCAAAGCCATTGCCCGAGATTTTCCATTCACAGGTCATTGAATTACTGGTCATTTTCACTTTCTGTTTCTTCTGTTTCATTCTTTCTAACTCAGTTGATGATGTTGATTTGGATATTGCAATACTGCCATGTTGTCTCGGACATTAATGCTCTATCCAGGACATCCACATACTTCGACGGTTTTAAAACGTCAATTCGGCCAAACACATCTAGGTCAACCCATTTCAAAATTATCATTTTTTTTTCTAGCCTTTTGTAGTCAGTATCTATCACATGGGGTGCTTAGCAAGCTAGGTGGGTAAATTTTACCTCATATTCGACCACAGTCTTATCACCTTACTCACCTTATTCAAACTCAAATACTTTCCTATCTTGGATGCATTGGGAAAAAAATATTTTTTGAAGAAAACTTCACATATTTTCTCAGTTTCTAACCCAAGCCTCAGCTTTCAGTGGTTCGACACCCCCTAGAAATTCTGGTGGCTTCAGTTTATTGCGTTTCTGTAGCAGTGTCATCAGATCATCAATAGTTGATTCAGGCACGTGTGTCTGCCTTTATTGTCTCAGCTTTTCGGTTAAGGCTTCAACCATTCCTTCTAGCTTATTAATTCTAGCATCAGAGGATTTGGTTCCATCTACATTCCTCGTTCTTTCCCTTGTTTACACACAAACAGGGTGATTATCAGTATAGGAAAGGTTCTTACTGATTTCACGTTTTATCTCATATCAGACGTGTTTATACTTTCATTTCAGCTCAGGTACGGTCACACAACCCTTTTCTTCACACGTCCATGTTCACATAAATTCCACATTTGGTATTAACATTAACGTTACACGTTATTCCACTTAACTTCTTCGATTATGCACATAGGTTTCGTTTCCTTACACCATAGGCAATACGGTAATTATAAACATAGGCAGTTGCATACCTAAACACATTAACACATTAACATTTATATTCATATCATAGCCACACACACTTTTCATGTTCATGCAATGCCCTAATTTCTTTTCTAGGACATCCTATAGCTCGTTTGGACACGTGTGTGCGGTATAACTCGTGGTTTAGTATCGCTCTGATACCACTCTGTCACGACCCAAACCCGCCCCTATGGGTTTAGCACCGTAACCAGCCAGTAATCTGAGATTACCGAAGGCCTGCTTAACGGTAGAACAGTAATACAGAGTACAAGGGTTGGCGGAAGCCAATACAGTAATTAAAAGATGTCCAATGAGCTGTGACAGTCTGTATGCAAAAAGACTTTTCATATCATATGTACAACCAGTACAAAACAATATGCACAATATTTACAATCATCCAGATCAGGGACATAATCCCTATTAAGATAGTATAGTACAAAAATATCAGTCTATACAGTAATACAGAACAGTGAAGTTGGGTGCGAAACTGAGGCACCCCAAAAGCAGCCTAAGCTTGATCACACTTGGAACCTCGCAGTGTGGCACAATGGTTGGCTGACAAAACAAGAGCCTGCCTGACGCCCCTAGCAACGGTCCGGTGCCTAAACACCTACATATATATATGCGCAGTGAGCTAAAGCCCAGTGAATAACATATGCGTAAAGAGGTTAAGAATGGATATCCTTTCAGTAGTGACAACAATCATTTAAACAGTATATCAGTCATTCAGTTTGTGGCTCATATTTCATGCCAACAGTCATTCAGAAACTATAATAGTCATATGTGGTACATCCAATAGCAAAACAGTACAGTAGGTCTTAACAGACCGAACAGTCAGTTGATGGCCATCATATCAGTAAACAGTAGTGGTTCCAACATGGGAACCAACAGAGATCTCTGTGACAGTAGCAGTACAATACAGTAACAGTAGGTTACTATGGATGCCATGAATACAGTTCACAAATAGGACATCATTCATTCAATAAATAGTATCATTTCAGAAAATAGTACAGTTCAATTGTTCAGAAGATAATCATCGTTGAACATATCTTTACAACATTGTTACTCATAGAGTTCTGGGCTACAGATAAGCTAGAGCGTCCACGGATGCCAACCCTACACAGTTACAGAATGAACACACACTAAGCTTGTCATAACCCTAACCCGCCCCCGTGGGTTAAGGACGTATCCGGCCAGTAATCATGAGATTACCTACGGCCTCAACTGATCCAAACGTATTTTAACAGAGTTAATGGGGGCCAAACGGAAGCAAATCAAAAGTTTGTCCATAGAGCTGTGCTTATATGGCGCATCAAAACAACCATATACATAGACATTAATAACTCACAACAGTAAAATAGTAGCATGAGTTCTGTATAAACAGGATCATATAAGTCCAAGTCAACCCATCAAAACTATATACAGAATTACATAAAGTCTTCGCCATCATGACAACATAAAATAGATAACGAAAAGGCGATGACAGGTCTCATGCGTGAGACACGAGGGCTGACTCTCCAAAACTTGGGTTGTTCTACACAGGCTTCACTGAGGTTGGGTCTGGACCTCTCTTGGCTCACCTACAAAGACATGAATGAGCGTGAGCGATAGCCCAGTGAATAATATCAATACAAAATTTATGCGACAAAACGTAGAACAACATTTTTCGAACGGCCTTGGGCCCAATTCATATCTATAGTTAACATATATAAGGTAATTTAAATCAAGTAACCATAGTTCTGCACGCACTGGCCTTTTGCTTATTCAGCTTTACATTCGTTACGAAACGGCCTTCGGCCCATTTGATTATGTCAAAACGGCCTTTGGCCCATTCATTCATTTCAAAATAGCCTTTGGCCCACTCATTCATTTCAAAACGGCCTTTGGCCCACTCATTCATGCCAGAACGGCCTTCGGCCCATACATTCGTATCAAAACGACCTTTGGTCCATTCATGTTCATCAAAGCGACCTTTGGTCCATTCATGTTTAACAAAACGACCTTTGGTCCATTTATGCTTATCAAAACGACCTTGGGTCCATTTATGCTCATCAAAACGACCTTGGGTCCATTTATGCTTTCATATCAGACTTACGTCCACAATCCCAATTAGCAATTCATAAAGCTAAAAAGGGAGTAAACAATTGGACATTCACAAGCATTCAAATATCGATATTACTCATAGTGATCGGCTTGTGGATTTGCCCTAGAGCTTGACCCTACACATTTCATGAACACAAAAGGGTCATTAACAGTTCAACCCATTCTTTAATTCACATATTCCTCTTTAGGCTTTATTATTATCTCATTAACTCATTTACAATGCTTAACATATGCCTAAGAGTGCTTGCAAGTGAAAGAGAACGGAAAACAAAACACAGAATGCAAAAACAAGATTTCAGAAAATAGGGTCCCCGCTCGAGCGTGGACTTCCCCGCTCGAGCGGACCCTTAGGTCTGCAAAAGTACTGGTTGCCTTCAATTCTAGCTCGAGCGTGAACTCGGCCGCTCAAGCGGGCTGCCTGTCTACATAGCTCCCCGCTCGAGTGTCAAATTCCCCACTCGAGCGGGAACCATGTCTGCAGAAAATGCTGGGAGCTCGATTTCTCCGCTCGAGCGGCACTTCCCCCCCGCTCGAGCGGACGTCAAAAATTCTGGGTTTCCCAGAACACTCCCTTGAGTTCAAACTCGACATTCAATCAATTTTTCTTGCATACTAAGGCTCCAATCTCACATATATTCATGCTAACATGGTTCTCTTGCAAGATTATAGCATTATGAAGTTCAATTTCTTGATTTACCTACATGCATGTCTCAAAACATGACAAACTCCTCACCAATATAATAAATTCATGCATTCAAGCTCATATCTTTAATTATTCAAACATGCAAGGCCATCTTGACTTCATTTCCATTTCAAAGATACAAATGGTGCCAAAACTCAACAAAACCAAGCTTGCATGCATGATCAAACTTCAATTCTTGCTTAATTGACATGATACATGCTAGATTATGCAATTCTACAACAATTATATACATGCATGCCTTCATTGACCATCAATTGAACACAAACAACTCCATTTCCTTAACATCAATCTAACTCATGTTCTTGATCATCAAACACACTTGAATCTACACATTTACAACAAAAATCCATGAGTTCACTTACCTAGAAGCTTTGATCTTTCAAGCTCTAGACAATTCTTGAGCTAAACCCCCCAAAATTTCCAAGCCTCAAGCTAAAATGCACAATTCTCCTCCTTTCTCTCACTATGGCCTGCCTCTCTCTCACTCTCCATTGTCTAACTCAGATTTTGAGTTTAAGAGAGCCAAAGGAGGGTGAAATGCAAATATACAACAAGCCCCACTAACAATAATTTTAATATAAAATAATAGGGCACTTAATTTATCAATTTAATCAGTTTAAATTGACCAAAATAAATTTTCAATTAAATTTCACCGTAGGCTCTAAAAATTATGCCAATCACAATGGCGTAATCAATTCCGGGTTCTATGGCCGACAAGGCCCTCAATTTACTTCCCGAAGCGGACTATTCAAACAGATATTCCTACGATGAACAGATAGAATCCCAAAATCACATATATCCGCATAATGGTACACAAAATCGTATCAAAACATATAAGCACATACGTATTAGGGACCAATTAACATAATACAGAACAGGGGTATCACAGTCTTCCCCCCTTTAGGAAGTTTGGTCCTCCAAACTTAAGTTACCTTCGTCGAGAAACAAATGTGGATAGCGTAATTGCATTTCCTCTTCTTTTTCCCACGTGGCATCCGTCCCATAGTGCTCTTTCCATTCCACTTTCACCATTGGGATGGACTTGCTCCTCAACTGTTTCACTTGCCTGTCAACAATCTGTTCCGGCCATTCCGCGTATTCCATATTTTCATCAATAGCGACCCGGTGATAATCAATCACATGAAGCGGGTCTCGGAGGTAACCTCTCAACATCGACACGTGAAACACATTGTGGATTTGTTCAAATCCCGGTGGCAAGGCAATTCTATAAGCAACTGGACCAAGTCTCTCCAGAATCTGGAACGGCCCGATGTAACGGGGCGACAACTTGCCCTTTTTCCCAAATCTGACTTGGCCTTTCATCGGAGAAACACGGATGAACACATGGTCACCAACCTCATACTCAAGAGGTCTTCTCCGAACGTCTGCATAATTCTTTTGTTGGTCCTAAGCTGTTTTGAGCCTTTGGCGAATAGTCTTGATTTTCTCAGAAGTGTCTTGCACAATTTCTGGCCCAAGCAAAGCTCTATCCCCGACCTCTGTCCAACAAATAGGTGATCTACACCTCCTACCATACAAAGCCTCGTATGGTGCCATACCGATGCTGGAGTGGAAGCTGTTATTATAGGCAAATTCTGCAAGCGGCAAATAATCTTCCCAACTCCCCTGAAAATCCAAAGCACACATGCGAAGCATATCTTCCAAAGTTTGTATCGTTCTTTCTGACTGCCCATCTGTCTGTGGGTGGAATGCAGTATTGAACCTTAGTTCTGTTCCCATAGCTTCCTGCAAACTCTTCCACAATCTAGATACAAATTTCGGATCTCTATCCGATACAATAGACACTGGAACTCCGTGTAAACGGACAATCTCATCAACATAAATGGTTGCCAATCTATAAGCAGTAAATGTAGTTTTGACAGGCAGAAAATGTGTGGATTTAGTTAGTCTATCAACTATGACCCAAACAGAATCCATACCTCGTGAAGTCCGAGGCAGGCCAACAACGAAATCCATAGTCACATGTTCCCACTTCCATTCAGGAATAGGGAGAGGTTGAAGTAGACCGCCTGGTTTCTGATGTTCAGCCTTAACTTGCTGACACTGAAGGCATTTGGACACATATTTCGCAATCTCTCTCTTCATTTTAGGCCACCAGTAGGTTTGTTTCAAATCCCGATACATTTTGTTGTTACCCGGATGCATAGCAAAAACAGATCTGTGGGCTTCACCTAAAACTCTCTTCTTTAGTTCCGGGATATCAGGAACACATATTCTGTTTCGGAATTTCAACAGTTCATTCTCAATGCAGAATTCTGCTTTTGGACTCGTCTCAAATTCATCAATCACCTTTCTAAGGAACTCATCCTCTTTCTGTTTCTGCTTGATTTCATCAATGATTGCTGGCTCGGCTGTAATGGCGGCTATCAATCCGCCCTGTTCACATACCGCCACTTCAATTTCAGACTTCTCAAAGTCCCGCAAAATCTCCCTCTACTCAGTAGGCAAGCAAGCCAAACTCCCTGTTAATTTTCTACTCAAAGCATCAGCCACTGTATTAGCCTTCCCGGGGTGATACTGAATCTCTAGATCGTAGTCTTTTATCAGTTCTAGCCATCTCCTCTGACGCATATTCAACTCTTTCTGTGTGAAGAAGTATTTCAGGCTCTTATGATCCGTGTAGACTTCACACTTTGCCCCATACAAATAGTGCCGCCAAATTTTCAAAGCAAAAACAACTGCGGCCAGTTCTAGGTCGTGTGTTGGATAATTCTTCTCGTGTGGCCTCAATTGCCGAGAGGCATAGGCAATAACCTTTCCGTTCTGCATTAACACACAACCCAAACCCTTATAAGATGCATCACTGAAGATTACAAAATTTTCCGTACCTGAAGGTAATGTCAGAATTGGTGCAGTAGTCAATCTTGTCTTTAGTTCATGAAAGGCTAATTCTCTTTCTTCGTTCCACTCAAATGGTTGCCCTTTTCGTGTCAATTGGGTAAGAGGCACAGCTAACTTCGAAAAGTCCTTCACAAATCTCCTATAGTACCCAGCCAAGCCCATGAAACTGCGAACTTCTGTTACATTGGTCGGTGTCGGCCAATTCACAATTGCTTCTATTTTCTGTGGGTGCACCGAAATTCCTTCCTTGTTGATCACATGCCCTAAGAAAACAACTTCATCCAACCAAAACTCACATTTCTTTAGTTTAGCAAATAATTTCCTTTCCCGAAGTATTTGTAAAACAGTCCTCAAATGTTGTTCATGTTCAAGTCTATCTTTAGAATATATTAAGATATCGTCGATGAAGACTACAACAAACTCATCAAGGTAGGTTTTAAAAATTCTATTCATTAAGTCCATAAATACTGCCGGAGCATTAGTCACTCCAAATGGCATAACAAGAAACTCAAAATGACCATACCTCATTCTGAATGCTGTTTTCTTAATATCCTCTGCCTTAACTTTCAACTGATGATACCCGGATCTCAAATCAATCTTAGAAAACACCTGTGATCCCTGTAACTGATCAAATAAATCATCAATATGGGGTAAGAGATACTTGTTCTTTATCATTACCTTGTTCAATTCCCGATAATCGATGCACAGGCGCAAAGTACCATCCTTCTTTTTCACAAATAACACCGGTGCGCCCCAAGGCGAAGTGCTAGGCCGGATAAACCCTTTATTAAGAAGGTCTTGCAACTGTTCCTTTAATTCTTTCATTTCGGCAGTAGCCATCCTGTAGGGAGTTTTAGAAATAGGCGGGGTGCCTGGCACAGTCTCAATAGTAAACTCTATCTCCCTGTCTACCAATTCCCCTGGTAATTCATTTGGAAACACATCTGGGAATTCTCTAACAATGGGAATATCATTCAATTCAACATTCACAGATTGTTCAGTCAATACATAACACAAATAACCCTGGCACCCTTTCCTGATCAATTTACATGCTTTCATTGCAGATATCAAATATGGTGGAGGCACTACCCCATTTCCCACAAACACAATCTCTTTCTGTTCTGGTGGTTTAAACACTACCCTCTTTGTCACACAATCTATGGTGGCACAATATTTGGTCAACCAATCCATGCCCAAAATTACATCGAAATGCCTAAAGTTTAAGGGCAGCAACTCTACATATAGGGTAGCATTCTCAATATGCATGTCACAAAACCGATATATATAGTCACATAACACAGATTCCCCCGATGGAGCAGATACACACAACAAATATGGCAACAATTCTAGGGGTCTTTTCAGTCTAGATGCAAATGCATATGTCACAAATGAGTGCGTTGATCCAGAATCAATTAATACAAAAGCATCCTGATTACATATTGAAATAGTACCTGAGACAACGGCATTGGCATTACGTGTATCACCCGGAACAAGTGCAAAAACTCTCCCCTGTCTCACTGTGTCCCCGGTAATAGTGGATCTCACAGTATTTCCCGGCTTTGGAACCGATGCAGTCGAACTGGCTGCTAGTTTCCCACCGTTCTGATTGCACTCTCGGGCTATGTGCCCTTGTTTCCCACACTTGAAACAGCCTCCTGATGCACGATAACAAACCCCACGGTGCCTTTTGCTACAGATATTGCACATGGGAGCTGTGTCTCGAGAAGAATTTGAAGTAGTGGAGGAGCCCGTGTTTTGCTTTTTCAGAAATTTCTTCTTCGAAAAGAAGCCTTGCCTTTTGTTACCCTTTCATTCTGTCGCTGGCTTAGCTTGTCTAGCTATATTAGCCTCTGATATGATGGCCCTGTCAAGCACCCCAATGTAGGTCTCTAGCTTTAGGACATTCACCCTCTCTAGGATGTCACTGCGGAGTCCGCCTTCGAAATGTCTTGCCTTCTTATAGTCTGTGTCAATTACATGTGGTGCAAACCTGGCCAATTCAGTGAACTTGGCCTCATACTCAGCCACTGTCATGCTATCCTGCTTGAGTTCCATGAACTCGGCCACTTTCCTATCCCGAACACACTGCGGGAAGTACTTGTCATAGAATATTTCTAAGAATTTCACCCAATCAACATCCTTATGATTTTCTCGCATCAACATCCACCACCTCCTTGCTTCGTCTTCTAGCATAAAAGTGGCTAGAAGCACTTTCTGAGTCTCTGAACAGGGAAACACTTCAAACAATTTCTTAATGCCGAGGACCCACGCTTCGGCTTTCAACGGGTCTAATCCCCCGTGGAACTGCGGTGGTTTCATTTTCTTAAATTCCTTGGTGAGAGCTATAATCCGGTCATCATTCTGATTATTTGGCACAGGTGGTGCCTGAGGTAGAGGTGGCGGGTGTGGTTGCTGCCACTGTTGTTGCCACTTCTGTTGTTGTCTCAAAGCTTCTGCCATTTCCTGTATCAGTCTTTCCATTCTATCCATTCTGGCAGTTGAGGATTCTTCTATTTCATCTCCTCTGGTTCTCACCATCTGATTAAACTCGCATTATACTTTATGCAAGATATACACAAGTATGCGTGGAACAAAGAGCATACATATTCAGGTAATTTGCAATGCAAGTAATTCACAACTTACACATATAATTGTTCATATCAAAACATTTAAGCACATAATCAATGCTTCCAATTTTCATATTTATCACATGAATGCATCCTCGATCTTATCTAGACGCCTGTTGCTCTTTTCGGACAAGTGTGTGAGTTATTAACTCGTGCTCTGATACCACTCTGTCACAACCCTAACCCGCCCCCGTGGGTTAAGGACATAACCGGCCAGTAATCATGAGATTACCTATGGCCTCAACTGATCCAAACGTATTTTAACAGAGTTAATGGGGGCCAAACGGAAGCAAATCAAAAGTTTGTCCATAGAGCTGTGCTTATATGGCGCATCAAAACAACCATATACATAGACATTAATAACTCACAACAGTAAAATAGTAGCATGAGTTCTGTATAAACAGGATCATATAAGTCCAAGTCAACCCATCAAAACTATATACAGAATTACATAAAGTCTTCGCCATCATGACAACATAAAATAGATAACGAAAAGGCGATGACAGGTCTCATGTGTGAGACACGAGGGCTGACTCTCCAAAACTTGGGTTGTTCTACACAGGCTTCACTGAGGTTGGGTCTAGACCTCTCTTGGCTCACCTACAAAGACATGAATGAGCGTGAGCGATAGCCCAGTGAATAATATCAATACAAAATTTATGAGACAAAACGTAGAACAACATTTTCCGAACTGCCTTGGGCCCAATTCATATCTATAGTTAACATATATAAGGTAATTTAAATCAAGTAACCATAGTTCTGCACGCACTGGCCTTTTGCTTATTCAGCTTTACATTCGTTACGAAACGGCCTTCGGCCCATTTGATTATGTCAAAACGGCCTTGGGCCCATTCATTCATTTCAAAACGGCCTTTGGCCCACTCATTCATTTCAAAACGGCCTTTGGCCCACTCATTCATGCCAGAACGGCCTTCGGCCCATACATTCGTATCAAAACGACCTTTGGTCCATTCATGTTTATCAAAGCGACCTTTGGTCCATTCATGTTTAACAAAACAACCTTTGGTCCATTTATGCTTATCAAAACGACCTTGGGTCCATTTATGCTCACCAAACGACCTTGGGTCCATTTATGCTTTCATATCAGACTTACGTCCACAATCCCAATTAGCAATTTATAAAGCTAAAAAGGGAGTAAACAATTGGACATTCACAAGCATTCAAATATCGATATTACTCACAGTGATCGGCTTGTGGATTTGCCCTGGAGCTTGACCCTACACATTTCATGAACACAAAAGGGTCATTAACAATTCAATCCATTCTTTAATTCACATATTCCTCTTTAGGCTTTATTATTATCTCATTAACTCATTTACAATGCTTAACATATGCCTAAGAGTGCTTGCAAGTGAAAGAGAATGGAAAACAAAACACAGAATGGAAAAACAGGATTTCAGAAAATAGGGTCCCCGCTCGAGCGGACCCTTAGGTCTGCAAAAGTACTGGTTGCCTTCAATTCCAGCTTGAGCGTGAACTCGGCCGCTCGAGCGGGCTGCCTGTCTACATAGCTCCCCGCTCGAGCGTCAAATTCCCCGCTCGAGCGGGAACCATGTCTGCAAAAAATGCTGGGAGCTCGATTTCTCCGCTCGAGCGGCACTTCCCCCCCCCCGGCTCGAGCGGACGTCGAAAATTCTGGGTTTTCCAGAACACTCTCTTGAGTTCAAACTCGACATTCAACCAATTTTTCTTGCATACTAAGGCTCCAATCTCACATATATTCATGCTAACATGGTTCTCTTGCAAGATTATAGCATTATGAAGTTCAATTTCTTGATTTACCTACATACATGTCTCAAAACGTGACAAACTCCTCACCAATATAATAAATTCATGCATTCAAGCTCATATCTTTAATTATTCAAACATGCAAGGCCATCTTGACTACATTTCCATTTCAAAGATGCAAATTGTGCCAAAACTCAACAAAACCAAGCTTGCATGCATGATCAAACTTCAATTCTTGCTTAATTGACATGATACATGCTAGATTATGCAATTCTACAACAATTATATACATGCATGCCTTCATTGACCATCAATTGAACACAAACAACTCCATTTCCTTAACATCAAGCTAACTCATGTTCTTGATCATCAAACACACTTGAATCTACACATTTACAACAAAAATCCATGAGTTCACTTACCTAGAAGCTTTGATCTTTCAAGCTCTAGACAATTCTTGAGCTAAACCCCCCAAAATTTCCAAGCCTCAAGCTAAAATGCACAATTCTCCTCCTTTCTCTCACTATGGCCGGCCTCTCTCTCACTCTCCATTGTCTAAGACAGATTTTGAGTTTAAGAGAGCCAAAGGAGGGTGAAATGCAAATATACAACAAGCCCCACTAACAATTATTTTAATATAAAATAATAGGGCACTTAATTTATCAATTTAATCAATTTAAATTGACCAGAATAAATTTTCAATTAAATTTCACCGTAGGCTCTAAAAATTATGCCAATCACAATGGCGTAATCAATTCCGGGTTCTGTGGCCGACAAGGCCCTCAATTTACTTCCCGAAGCGGACTATTCAAACAGATATTCCTACGATGAACAGATAGAATCCCAAAATCACATATATCCGCATAATGGTACACAAAATCATATCAAAACATATAAGCACATACGTATTAGGGACCAATTAACATAATACAGAACAGGGGTATCACAAAGCTACACAGTTGGGAAATTAATAACTTAATCCCTAATTTGCCTCGGTGTGGTTCTATATCAATATCCTCATTAAGATGCCTTAAACTAGGCCAAAGAATGCCTAGAATGAAATGAAGATGCAAAGATGCGCTTTAAAAACATTTTCAGAATTTTTAGAAAACAGAGGTCCCGCTCGAGCGTGACTATCTCCGCTTGAGCGAACATGCAACAAAAGGGTTCTACTCCAGCGTAGACTTTCCCGCTCGAGCGGACTGTAAAACAGTCAAAAGTGCTGGATGTGCGAAAATCACGCTCGATAGGCGCTCGACACCCGCTTGAGCATGAGACACAAGATCCCGCTCGAGCGTCCAATACCCCGCTCGAGCGGACTGCAAACACAACTAAAGTGCTGGATGCACGAATTTCACGCTCGAGCACCAGTCACCCTGCTCGAGCGTAAGTCCAAAATCTGGAATTTCCAGATTTGAACCTCAAGCTCAAAATCAACTTTTAAAGCATCAAATTCGATCCTTTTGGGCTAATTTTCTGGAAAACACTTCAAAACTCATAACATTACATGTTTCAAAGATCCATTTGAGAAATCGAAGCCCAAAGGTAGTTCAATTAAACTCAATTTCAAACCAAATTTCATGAACATGACCTCAATGCAATATGCATGAGTTAAATCAACTTTAAAGCTTCAAATACATGCTCAAGTGAGTCAATTTCTTCAAAGACCAGATGAATTCATGGACTTTAACTGTCACGCCCCAATTTGGCCCTGAAAATTTTGGGCATGACCTATTTAGAAACAGACACTTATCCTGCTATATAGAATAACCAGGGCCTGAATGGAAGCGTTAATAAAATAAAATAACATGCAGACACATCCATTGAGCAACTACAAACATGCCAGGATCACGACTCGAAGTTAAACATAAAGTGAATGTGTCCGTGATTAAGTTACATATGCCGTTAGAAGACTAGCCTAGAGGTTGGGCATACAACACAATGCTGGATACAAACAACTTTGGCCAACAAAACATGAATACAAAATAATAAAGTCTAGTAAAACCGCACTAGCATGCAAGGGGTTGTCCAAGTGCCTGGTTGTCCTTAGGTTGACAAAAGAGAGATGGTACCGATGCTGGGACTGACCTCCAAGTTAGTTTCCTACAGAAACAAACAAATTAACAGAGTGAGACATGCTCAGTGAATAATAATACGTAAGCAGTTTAATAACCAACTCAATCCATAATATATAATCGTGCATTTACAAAAATAAGACTGATATGATTTTACCTTCAGAACGGCCTTTTGCCTAACATTATAATTATAACAGAACGGCCTATTGGCCCAGAAATATCAGAATAGCCTTTCGGACCAGAACATACTAATATGTACGTAAATCTTTTTATTATTACGTTTCCATATTTTACAATTATTACAGAACAGCCTGTCGGCCCAGAATTATCAGAACGCATATAGCGTGGGGGAACAGAACGCATATAGCGTGGGGTAACAGAACGCATATAGCGTGGGGTATGGACTCAAGAGGTGGCTCGTACGGATTCCAGAGGTGGCTCCCACCAAGGTGTAGCACTTTGTTCCGTACAGCACTTTGTTCCATACCAGAAGTCAATAAGTCTCAAAATCGACCATACATATCATGCTTAATCGTAAACAGAACGGATCAATAGGGCAAAATACATAAACAGATTAAATAAACAGAACAGAACAATCACAAATCCATATGAACATCGTCAGACCATAGGATACACAAATCATCTCATAGCTTATTACACATAGACATAATCGCCTCATGTATATTAGGACATTAATAATACTCCTTACAAGAACGGAATAAGTTACCTCATAACAGTCTTGACTCATCATTGACAAAACAGAAGGAGTCAGAATACATGAGCATTATTGTTTCTCTTGTTCACTACAAATCAATGCAGATAATTGACAGACAGCAGAACATTAATAATGTTATCAACAGTAAGCAATCCCAATTATATATCAGGTTTCTAATCAGATGTTAACTTAAGTCCATCATCTCAATAAGTCATCTACCTTTATTATGCGACATCATACATAACTTTTAGCTTAGTACATTACCGATAATCCTGAATTGTAGACGGAACACAGAATAAAGCCAACTCTTTCCACGTTCACATAGGTTACATCGATCCTCAATCCACATACATGTCACCATATTTCCACGGAGAACAGAATGTTATTAACAATGATTATTAACGGAAAAATAAGGTACGTATGGAGTACTATTACTCACAGTGCTTGGCTGCTTGGTCTGCCCCTGTAGTTGTCCCTACACAATTTATAATACACAAAGAAATCGGATCACATAAACTTATTTCGTTCTTAATTAATTCTCTTTATCCAAATTACACATCACTTTGCACTTCAACATAATTCAAACTAAATCTTTGAATCTCATTTCAACACTCCACAATTGAGTTCATGTCATCCAGATCCTTACTAAGTTATTTCCCTAATTTTCCTTTACATTATTACATACATTCCAACATTTATAACAAGGTTCATTCGCTAAATTTAAACATAATTGCCAAACATTTCCAAATTCCAATTAAACCTGTAGACCTACAATTCAATAACTCAATTTCATTATACTACTTTCAAATTAGGCCAACTCATGGGTTATCATCATTAATCAACCTAGGGTTTCAAGGAAAATGTTGAAATTCAAGACAAATTCAAACCTATTAATTCATTACCTTTAATTCTAATTTTCCCGTTGATTAAACACTTAAGAATCATAATTTACCCTTTTAACCCATCAATTTAACTCTCAAGATTCCATACCTCAAAAATCAAGCAAGCTTTGGTGAGATTCCTCCATAATTTCGGAATTCCAATCGGTTAAAAACATTGCTCTTCGCTTATTCTCCATCCTGGATGCCAAAATCATGGTAGATTGTTGCTCAAACTAGAGGAGATCAAGGTTTTGGGGCTAGGGTTTCGAAGGGTTTCGGACTTAGGAGAAGAAGAAATAAGAGAGGGGAAAGAAAATGTAGAAAAAGATCTCAAAATCCCATTTTTTAAGCTGCTGGTCCGCTCTTCCCGCTCGAGCGTCCCTATTCCCGCTCGAGCGGACCTGTTCCCAGCACAGATTTCAAAACTTCGAACACGTATAATTCTCCCATCCGGACTCCGTTTTAGGTCGTTCTTGTGTCCAAATTGAAGCCCCGGAAATAAGCTTTCCAATGGTTCTAATCTCACATCCAAACTCAAAGGGTGGAAAAAGAAAAAGGACAAATGAGTGATGGTTGGTCGTAAACGAATTATTCAAACTACAGTTTTGGATCCAATCTTACTCTACCATCATATTACCACCACAATCAATACCCCAAAATAAAATAAGGAGGTTCCAAATACCTTATTACAAATGCCTCAGACGAACCCACGTGCCTCAACATTCAAGCTCACCAGGCGACCCGCTCGAGCGCCCCTCCTTGCGCTCGAGCGCTCCGACGAACAAGGACGTCCGCTTGAGCGTCCACTTCTACGCTCGAGCGGGAATCTACAACCCTCAGATTCTCAGGCAATCTGCAACAATATACTGGGAGCCTCACAAGTCCGCTCGAGCGGCCACTCCTCCGCTCGAGCGGAGGAAAGAATTTCTGGGTCGTCACATTAACACAAACATGAACATGCATGCAAGATTCCCATGAAATCCAACCTCCAAACTCAACAATGTAAACATGCATGTGTGATTTGAGCTACAATACAACATACTAGAGCCAATTCTAGACTTAGCTCTCTAAACTACCATGATCCATGCTAGATACAACGTAGATACACAATTAAGAGAGTGATTTCTCTACCTTATGTCTTCAATTCAAGTGCAGAAGCACAAATATGCAAGAATCCCTTCAATTTCTCTCAATCTCCAAGCCAATTCTTAAGAACTCAAGATTTTCTCCTACCCTCTCTCTCTCTAGTCGGTTATGACTCTCAAAAAGGACTGAAGGAAAGTGTTGTAATGAAGCTCAAGTGTAGTATAAAGTGGGCTACTATCATGGCAAAGTTGTAAATAAGGCCAACTCTTGTAATTTACATTATTAAATCCAATTTAATCATGCCAAATCGCATTTTAATTAAATATACCATTAAATCACATAATTCCTAATGATCATAAAACCTTAATCAATTTCTGGTTTGGCCGCCGATAAGGCCTTCAATTCGCACTTTAAACACAGAACATGAACAGATAATTTACCAATCAAACAGATAGAAATGCAATTAAACTCATATACACAATTAATCAGTTCAGACTTTCAGTCAATCAGTCAATTAACATGCTTAGTCTCAGTTTAGCAGTAAACAGTGGTGAGGGTTATCACACTTTTGAGGTGGGAGATCATGCTTCTTGAAGATATCACCTAGGAGAGATTTGATGAGGTTTGGAAATAGTGGGAAGTTGTCCCCTCGATTCATTGGGCCTTTTGAGATCCTTGAGCAGATTAGAGAGGTAGCTTATTGTTTGGCCTTGCCGCCACAGCTTTTCGAGGTTCATGATGTGTTCCATATTAGTATGCTTCAGAAGTATGAGCCAGATCCATCGCACATGTTGGATTGGACCGACTTAGAGGTAGATAAGGATTCCTTATATGAAGAGAGACCGGTCAGAGTCTTGGATACCCGGGGTCAAGTCTTGTGAGGCAAGACAATTCCCTTGGTTAAAGTATTATGAAAGCATCATGGGGTTGAGAAAGCAACTTGGCAATGCGAGTTGGAAGTCCGTGAGAAATATCCAGACCTATTTGTTGATGTTTGAACATGTATTGTATTTTTGTTATGATAAATAGAATAGGAGAACATTGTATATGTATTGAAAAGGTGGAAACATTGTATATGTTGTTTATGTTTTGGAAATACGAGTTTATTATGAACATTGTATATGTTTCGGGAAAATATGAATCGTACATTCAATACTGAGAAATTGTTTGTCTTGTCAATGAGAGTGGATGACCGAAGAATGGTCATGATGATGGAATTAGTTAGTTAGCACCATTGTAATTGGTTTAAATAGAGTTTTAAAACATGATTTGAAATTTCGGGGGTTAAATTCTTTAAGGGGGGAAGGTTATAGCAATTCTGGTTTTGACCCGACTCTTGTTGTATCCAAGACTCAGTTTAATGGTTTCATATTGTTGTTTACATCTTGCTTCCCTTGTATCTCCTTAAATTTGGTTTTGGAATTGTTGTGGTTGCGTTAGTTTCCAAACTCTTGTTGCCCAGACTTTTGCCCCTGCGCTCGAGCGGCACTTGTTGTGCTTAAGCGGGCTTTGCAAACTCTCAGTACTTTAAAACTATTGGGAGAGTGTATTCTGTGCTCGAGTGGGTTCAGCTCAAGTGACCATTCTTGCGCTCGAGTGATTGGTCTATTTTCTGCAAAACTACTAGGAGTGTGCATTCTGCGCTCGAACGTCACTTCTTGAGCTCGAACGGAACAACTGATTGTGTCTGATGCTCGAGCATCATTTCTTGCGCTCGAGCAGACTATGCATATATCAGTTCGTAACAACCACATTTTACATCACTTTTTCCATCTCTTTCTCTCTCTAAAACACCCTAAAACCCTAGATCTTGAGTTTCCCTCTCTAAAACTCACCGTCTCTATACATTTTCACCTAGATCCATTGGGTTCTCTACCATAGTGTCTTTGAGAAAAAGTTAGAGCATTCCTAGAGCTCCGTTTTGATCCGATTGGAACTTAGTTTCGGCGTCATTGAAGTTCCCACCTTACTTTGCTCGTCTCCTAACTTTGAGGTAGGGACTTTCTACACTCTCTTATGGGTTTTAACTTAGTTATTTGTTGATTGTGCAAGTAATGTTGAAGTTTGAAGGATTTTAGACAAACCTAGGGTTTTTGGTCTAAAATCAAAAGTGGGGTTTTCAAATGAAGATAATGAAAATGGTTATGGATGTCGTAATGAGGAGTTATTGTGTTAAATTTGTTGATTTTGACACAGATTGGATTTGGAAGGAAATGGGGTTTACCTTAAAATGTTCAAATAATTATTTTGTATAAATAATGAAATTGGTAATGGGAATATGGAATTAGATAAATGTCTATATGAATGGTGGAGTTGGATGTGTATCACCTCTTACCAATGGGAATTTGGATAATTTCTCTATTTTAGATATTGTATATCTGTTTAGAAATATTTTTTTTGGGCTATCGGTGGAGAATAACCATCATTGTTGTAGAAATTGCATGAAGATTAGGCGAATTGAAACTAATCTCTTCTTGATTGTCATTGAATATGACTGTGTTTTCAATACATTGTATATGTATGATGTTTGGGAGGAGAAAGGGGATGTACTCCATATTTAGGAGAAGAAATGGGATGGACTCCATTGAATTAAATTGGCCTGTGTGTCCATGGTCAAAGTCCCGAAAATATTATGTATACATGGGTGCCAATCCGGCAGATGAAATTTCTGCAAAATGGAAAATAGAAGTGTTTGTGTGATGATTATATGGATTTGAGAACCTTTAAGTTGTATCCTCAGTTTGGTTGTTTGTAATAGATAGAACTAACTCATGAATTAAGATAAAATGAATTGAATTGGAAAAGGGATTAAGATAGCATAAATTGTGATATAAAACTTGGCATGGTTTGTAAAAGAGTTGTGAATGATTTTGTCACAAGAATTATATATACACATCATATTTATATCTTTGTTAAGACTCATATATTGTGTTAGATTGTTTTTACTAGGCTTTGGCTCACCCTACTTGGGAAAAACCAGTTTCAGGTGCTGGTGATATGCCTTCGCCAAGGACTTAGCTTGGGAGGACTGTGGAGCTGAAGCTCACTTTTGTTCATTTTGTATTTATTTTCTTTTCAAGCCTTGAGCTTTATGTGTATTGAGCTTCTGACTCATTTTGTTGTAACCAAGCACGGTCTTGGAAAGATGTAAACCCTTAGGGCATTTGAATATCTGTTTAGCTTTCATTTCTCATTACTGTTTGTAACACATGTTGTAGATTCAAGATGAACCATTTTATGAATGTATAATGCATGTGTCACCTTTTGCATACCAACTCTAATTAATGAAAGTATCTTGTTTCAATTTTATCTCCTGTTATGAGACGGGTTTATCCTATTTATTTTGGGGCGTTACAAAGATGGTTCAGATCAATCCATCTATGAGATTGATGGTTGGATTCTCTTAACCAAAAATATTTTCCCACCCAAAAAAGTTTCAACACTTTCCTAGCACATTCCTCTTTTTCCTTTTTTTTCGTATTATTTTCCTCTATTTTCTCTTTTTAACCATTTGCAATTCACTTCCCATCTCTCCCATTCTTTCCTTATTTTCTGCACAAAAACTAAGATTTTATGTTTATGTAAAATTTAATGAGTTGACTATAATAATTGATTACACTATATTGATGGGTTTTTTCGCATGTATTATTGGACGCGGCTTAAAAATATACATTATACATATATTTTTTTAAATTTCTTTTCACGTGCCATGCGATTTTTTTTTTAAATTAATAATATGTCATAAATATTTTGACGCTTAAAAAATTCTTAAAGTTTTAGACGCCAAATGTAATTTTTTTTGTTTTTAAAAATTAAAATTTCTTAAAATAAATTTTTTAAAATTTGAAATTATCTAAGACTAAAGTTACATTTGAATTTTTTTTTTTTAAGATTTTCAAAATTCAAATTATATTTGGGTGAAGTATGATAGGTTATGTTGTGAAATTTTAAATGTACTCGCAAGTGCATGAACCGTACAATAGTATAGGCAAATGAATGCGAGGTCGAACCCACAAAGGACTTGTGAAAAATTAATTACTTTTAAATTTAAATTACCTTAACCTTGTTAACAAATCTAAAATTTTTTATTTTAAATTCTACTAATGAAACACAACAACAAAGGTAAAGCTGGAATTGATAAAGTAATCAAATAACCGAGACTAAGGTTTTAGAATCCACACTCAAATCTATATATATAAAGAAAATGGACTTTTTAGTGAGAAGCCTTCTACGAGCTCCAAATCCTCATTCTAATTTTCTTGATTTTCTTAATTTTAAATAATTACTATTATTTGATAATCCCACATCAGGAAGAAATAAAAAAGGAAAAAAAATAAGTTGTTTTACTTACATAAAGAGAATCGTATACTCCCATCCTATTTAGTAAAGAGCCTTGTGAGAGTTTCAATATCTCATACTAATTTTCTTGATTTTCTAAATTTTAAACAAGTAAGAAAATCTCCATTGGCTAACTTTTATTTGATAATCCCACATAAAGAAAAGAAAGAAAAAGTGAATTGTTTAGGTTGGAATAGTTTAAGCTGGAAGCTTTTATCATAGTTTAGGATAATGGTTCAACAAACTGTACGGTGAAAATATATACCTCTCTAATAGGAGGCCAACTTATATAATTTAAAGGTTTTTTTTAATAATTAATGTTATTATTATTATAATAAAAGGGTTTTGAAATTTGGAGACCGTCACCGATCTCCCCCAATTGGGTCTATCTTGCGAGTTTTTTTTTTTTTTTTTAAATATTCTATAAAAAATTAAAAAAAAACACAATTTAGATAATTGACCTACTTTTCAAACTATTTAGGAAACTAACCTGTTTTTTGAAATTGCATTTTGAAAATGCGATTTTGAAATTGAAATTGCATTTTCAACATGTAATTTTACTTTGAAATCACAAGTTGAAAAATGCAATTTATAATGACATGGTGAAATAGCATGTTCAACATGCGATTTCAAGGTGAAATAGCATGTTCAACATGCGATTTCAAGGTGAAATCGCATGTTCAACATGCGATTTCAAGGTGAAATCGCATGTTGAAAATGCGATTTCAATTTCAAAATGCGATTTTAAAAACAAGTTAGTTTCCCAAATAGTTTGAAAAGTGGGTCAATTCTCTAATTTTTTTTATGGAATATTTATAAAAGAAAAAATCCCATGTTGCTTGTATGACTACAATTAATTACATTTTTAAAATAATATTTTGCTCCAAATGCAATGATGCAAGTTAATTCGACGATTATGACCACGTGGATGACAATGTAACAAGGCACATATCGGAGAGGAGAATATGTCAATTGATTAACTTTGATTTATTTTTAGTTTTTATTAGCAACATTCTGAACAAATTAAAATTCGATTTATTTTGAGCGAGACTATCATTTATAATCATGTAATTTTATTATATTTAATTTTTAAAAATAAATAAATACATTGAAATCACATAAATAAGACTTTAGAATGAATTTGATTTTATTTTATTTTTTAATATGCATATGAGTTTACAAAATGATCGAGTGTAATAAATTCACCAACCTAAACTATGCCTCTCTAATTCCCGTTGGCTAACTTCCATTTATCTTTTATTTTACAATCTCACTTCGAAAAAAGAAAGAAAAAGTGAATTGTTTCACTTACATAAAGTGAATCTTATGCTCCCATTTATATAAGCAAAAACAGATTTTTAGTGAGAAACCCTATGATCAATATCTCATACTTATTATTTTTATTTTATTAATTTTAAACAATTAAGAAAATCCCCATTGGCTAGCTTCCATTTAACTTTTATTTTATAATCCCATATAGTTTTGATTTTATAAATAATTTTGTATGAGATTTTGAAACTCTCATAATATTTAACTTTAAAATAATTATAATCCCACATTGAGAACAGAAAGAAAAAAGTCGTTTCACTTATATAAAGTGTTACAATCTCACATCGGGAAAATAAATAAAAAGTGAGTTGTTTCACTTATATAAAATGAATCTTATAAATTGAGCTTTAAGGGAGAAGCCTTCTAGAAGGTCTAAACCCTCATTCTGAAATTATTGAATTGAATTTTCTTAATTTTAAACAATTAAGAAAATTCCCATTTGCTAGCTTCCATTTACCTTTTATTTTACAATCCTAAATGAAAAAATAAATAAAATAAAGAGCAAAATGTGAATTTTTTTATTTACATAAAGTGAATCTTATGCTCCAATTTATATAAATTATTGAAATTTCTTAATTTTAAACAATTAAGAAAATCTCCATTGGTTAGCTTGCATTCAACTTTTATTTTACAATCCCACATTGGGAAAAGAAGGAAAAAATAAATTGTTTCACTTATATAAAGTGAATCTTATGCTCCAATTTATATAAACAAAACAAGATTCTTAGTGAGAAATCTTATAATCAATACCAATTTTTTTTGTTTGTGTGTTTAAGAACACATGTACAATACTCCCAGCATATCACCTGTGCTATGTGAAGATGCAATGTGAAGATGCTTTTGTAAACATGGTTTCAATCTGCAATCCATTGTGCATATTCATTTAACTTTTATTTTACAATCCCACATCGAGAAAAAAAAATGAAAAAATGAATTGTTTCACTTATATAGAGTGAATCTTATGCTATCATTTATATAAGTAAAAGAAGATTTTTAATGAGAAGCCCTATAATTAATACCATTTTTTTTTATTTTCTTAATTTTAAACAATTAAAAAAATCTCCATTGATTAGTTTCCATTTAACTTTTATTGTACAATCCCACATAAACGTTTTGATTTTAAAAATAATTTTGTATGAGATTTTGAAACTCTCATAATATTTAATTTTAAAATAATTACAATCCTGCATCGAGAAAAGAAATAAAAAGTGAGTTGTTTCACTTTTATAAAGTGAATCTTATACTCTCATTTAATATTATAGTATTGTGTATGTTTTAGTTCAAGATGGTTTAAATTTTAAAATACAATTTAAAGATTTTAATTAATTAATTTTGTTGTAAATTGGTTGGTCGTTTGACTTAGCCGATTAGCCTAAATCATTTTCGGTTTGACTGATTCACTGGTTTAACCACGGTTTTAGCTATTTTATCAAAATATATTGCTTAGATTTGTTTGATTTGAAATAAACTAAGATTGACCTTATCAAAAATTGAACGACTGAGATTGCTTGATTAGAAATGAACTTCCCATCCAAACTACTGTTAGCTTTTATTTTACAATCCCATATCAAAAAAATGAGAAAAAAATGAGTTGTTTCACTATATAAACCTTACGTTTCCATTTAATATTGTAGTGTTGTGTATGTTTCATTTCAAGACAGTTTAAATTTTAAAATTAAAATAAAATTTAAAAGTTTTAATTAATTAATTTTTGTATAAGTTGGTTAGTCCTTTGACCTAACCGATAGGGTGAACCGTTTTTGGTTTGACTGATTTGTTGGTTTAACTACGATTTTAGCGATTTTATCAAAATATATTGGTTAAATTTGTTTGATTCAAAATAAATTAAAGAATGACCTAATTAAAGATTAAACGGTTAAGATTACTTGATTCGAAATAAACTTTATGCCCAAATAATTGTTAACTTTTAAACAATTAAGAAAATCCCCGTTGATTAGCTTTCATTTAACTTTTGTTTTATAATCTCACATCGAGAAAAAAAGAAAAAAAGTGAATTGTTTCACTTACATAAAGTGAATCTTATATTCTCATTTATATAAGCAAAATAAGATTTTTAGTGAGAAGCATTTGATTAATATCTCATACTAATTTTTTTGATTTTCTTAATTTTAAACAATTAAGAAAATCCCGATTAACTAGCTTCCATTTAACTTTTATTTTATATAATATAAAAATATTAAATATAATTATCATATTTTTATTAAATAATATATTATTTTATCCCGTGCATAGCACAGGTGATATGCTAGTATAAATAATAATCAAATAACATAATCTGATCAATTCTCCTAATTTCTCCAACACAATAATTTAGAATTCAATCTTAATTATTATGGAAGATATCATCGTTAAGTTCATTTAAAATAATAATCTTATGTATGTTCTTTCTCGCCAAATTGTTCAAAATTAAATCATCTAATGTATCTGTTGGCAACAAATCACAATAGATATCCAATATTTGATTTTTAATAGAGATATGATCAAGGCAAATAAATTAAATCATAAATTTCAAATCATGAAAGAAACAGAATTAAATTCATATCCAAAATTTACTGAATTCATTTAGAAGAGACAAGAACAATTAATCAATAAAATCTCAATTTAGGGAATATAATCAGATCATGTATTCAATCACTACCATACAAGATGCTTCATTCTCAACCTTAGCTAATAATTTAGCTACTCGTAATTATTTTAACATACACACTATAACGAGTTGAATCAAATTGAATTTATACTTTAATCTCAATTGGGGATTTATTTTAAATTATTAAACTCCATTCATTTTGGACCCAGTTGATTGAATCGTGACCCATTAGTAACCATGTAATATTGTTGTGGTTTTATTATTATTATTTGATTACCATAAAAGTGTTGTGAATATTTATGGTGTGTACCAGTAAATGAAATATATTTTGTGGTGAAAAAATATTATATTTACTTTTGTCATTAAAGATGTTGAAATTTATTTTCAATTGATATATATATATATATAGGTGTGTATATATACATATGGTTAAATATTTGTTTATTTAAAAAAAAAAGAAGAAGAAAATATCTATAAATAGTAGCCCAATAGATTTTTTTCTTCATACTTTTGGGAGTTCTTGCCAAGAGGAAAGAAAAAAAGGGATTCCAAGTTGGTTTTTCATGGGTTTGATTTAGTGTAAGTTATTTTTGACCCCTAGTGCCCTGGATCAAAACGTAGAGGATGTTTTAATTTCTGTTGCCGAAAAATTTGAAAGCTTCTTGGCTTGAGGTAGGGATTTTTCCTATACTTCTTTATGCACTTTTACTTGATTTTATGGAGCTTAGAGTTGTATATAATTTAATTAGAATTTTTGAAAAATTTGTGATTTATTTGCTTAAAAGAGAAATTTTGAGAAAAGTAAAGAGCTGATGCCCAAATTGTGAATGTGTAAACTTGGAATATGTTTGTAAAGTTATGATTGAGCTATGTCCTAAATTTAAACAAAAACGGACTTCGACTCGATTGGTATTGAAATTTTTACCGGTTTGCGACCAAATGAGCATTTTTAAAGGAAACAAAGGAATTATGTTTAACTTTTGGGCTTTTCATCAAAATAGGATGTCATAGTTGAATAATTCTTGGAGAATAAGTTTGGAAAGAAAATGATGTTTTCTTGGGCGTTAACGGTATTATTTTGCTTAATGTATCTGTTAGAATAAAACCGACACGGTTAGAAATGGACCTTGAGAGGTTACCGGACGTGATTGTGATATGAAAACTAGTATAGTTGTTCATATTTGATAAGATGTGGTATAGATTGTATTTATCGAAATTTTTGGAATTTAATTGTTTAAATATCTGTTTTGGGCTATTGGTGAAGGATAGCCATGATTGTTGTAGAAATGCATGAGACTCAGGTAAATTGAACCACATTCCTCATTTGTTACATTGGACATTGCATTACATTCATTTTCATTAGAAATGTATTTGTTTTTGATAAATATTTGTAAATGTATCTGTTTGCGAAAAGATGAATACTTGGTGAATCTAGGTAGAAAGTGTAAAACCGCGTGGTTCGGGGTCGAGCCTTCCAGTTTACTGGTAAAATGACAATGGTAGTGCATTAGGGCCTACTTGCAGACACTCACTTAGAGATTCACAGAGCATGTATTCATATAACAGATATGATTTAAAATGGAAATGGTTTTATATCTGTTGTTGCATCTCAGCATTGCACGCTTTATAAAAAGAGATATAAACTGTTTTATCATGAGCATGGCATGAGCATACTCATCTTTAGTCTTGTCATGGCCCATATGTTGTGTAGTATATCTCTACTGGGCTGTGGCTCACCTTATAAGGGAAACCATTTTCAGGTATAGGTGCTATGCTTCCGCCAAGGCACTGATTTGGGAGGACTCAAAGGTGAGGCTTCATTTTTGTTTTATGGTTATTTATTGAATTAAGCCAGGGTTGTATTTGCGTTGAGTTGAAACTCCATTTTGTGTAACCAAGAATGTTTTTGGATAAATTTGTAAGCCTGTAGGGCACTTATTGTTTGTTTGGATTCCATTTCATACTTGTTGTAAAATGCATGCTTGGGATTGGAACTGGGGCATTGAGATGTGAACAGCATGTATCTAGCATTTGGGATTAAATGGAAATGGATGTATGGAATGGTTAGCTATATATATGTTTGTTTATTGGGCGGGTTTGTTGTATAAATAGATATACCCTGCGTAATTTTTTTTGGGCGTCACACTTGGTATCAAAGTGTATCGGGTTTGAATACTTTGGGTATGTGGGGAGTGGTTAGTACCACAGTGTGTTTATCTCACTTGATAGAGATATTTGTATGATGAGGTGCTATGTGATACCATGCTTATGTGATTATATGGGTATGGGGTTTGATTTCTGAGATGTTGATTGGGTCTATGAGTTCCTGGAAGTCCAGTCAGAAGAGCACTTGATCACTGCTATTTTTTATTGGAACTCTAGCAACGTTATGGGACAATCATTATCTAGAAAGAAAATCTGTATGTGCTTATGTGTATTGAATTAACTGTTGTCCATTGCCCTAGGACGTGAGTGAGTTAGTTTCGGCACAATTGTGATTGTGCTAATTTTGAGTGTTACCTTGCGGAAAGGGCAGTGGTAGACATGGTGGGCCCAGGAGGCACGGGATGCCAATACCAGATGAGATTCTGGTCCAAGAGGAGGGGACAGGGCAGGCAAATGTGGCTGAGCCAGCTGAGCAATAGGCCATGGGTGCTTTGGCATGAGAGATAGCAGGGGCACTGAACATACTAAGGGTTGAGAATGTAGCATAGGCCCCAGCTTCCCCAGTTGTAGAGATAGGACCACTCCTGCTAAAAAGGGAGTTCTTCCAAACCAATCTGGATAGTTTTATGGGAGATCCTAAAGAGCCACTAAAGGCTAATGAGTGGCTAGAGTAGACGGTTAAGACATTCGAGATGCTAGACATTGAGGACGACGCTCTGAGAGTGACCTTAGCATCCTTTCAACTGAAAGGAGAAGCAGGTCAGTGGTGGAAATACGCACGAGGACGTATTGAGGTGACCTGGGAGGCCTTTGTCAACGCCTTTTAGGAGAAGTATCTGCTTGCTACTGTCAGAGAGAGGTTAAGGGAACAGTTCAAGAACCTTAAACAACAGCTTGGCACACCGGTGGCGGAGTTCGAGGCCACTTTTGCTAGTTTGTCCAGATTTGCTCCAGAGCTTGTGGCGACAGATGAGCGCAATTGTATTGAGTTTGAGACTCGACTGAGAGATGAGCTTGCCTACTATTTGGGCAGGTCTATGACGAGGGAGTACAACCGTCTTGTTGATGTAGCGGCACATATGGAAACCCGATTAGGAGTTGGAGAAAGGGAGATTAGGGGTTTCAGGCAGAGAGGCCAGGAGATGCAGGGTGAGACCTAAGACAACAAGAGGCAGAGGGGTTTTACACCACAGCAGTCTCATGGGGCACAGTCTAGGTCCGCTTTTTGAGTACTGAGTTCAGGGGTAGAAAGAGGTGGCCAGGGAGGATTTTCTTGTTTCAAGTGTGGCCAATTCGGTCAAAAGTCCTTTTCTTGCCCACAGAAAGGGAGGGAACAGCAGTCTGCTCCGTCTTCAATCTGCCTACCAAGCCAGAATCAAAGGAGGGGGCAGTCTTTGACTTTCTTTCAGTGTGGATAGGCAGGACACATGAAGAGGTACTGTCTACAGTTGGGTGGCACACCTGGTGCATCTGGATCAAGGCAGACTTAGAGTCACCAACCAGCATAGTCGACACAGGCCTCGAGGGCTACTCTGGGAGCCTCTTCGGCTCAGTCTGTATATCTGGCTTATGTTCCGAGAGGGGAGCAGGTGGATCAGAGACCTACTGGGCGTTTGTATGCTGTTACCACGCTAAAGTTAGTGCCAGCACCTTCGATTGTAAGAGGTACCTTCTTGTTCTGCAATTCTATTGCCAATGTATTGATTGACATGGATGCATCACATTCCTTTATCTCATCTGCCTTTGCATCAGTATTAAGGTTAGAGTTGGCTTGGTTAACATTCCCGCTTTGTGTAGAGTCACCAGTTGGAGGTGAGATTATGTTAGAACAGGGATGTCGAGGTTGTGATATAGAGGTTGCTGGTTGTCGACTTCCATTTTCTTTTGCTTTGCTTGATATGTTGAGTTTTGATGTTATACTGGGTACGTATCGGGCTATTATAGACTGTTACCATCAGAGGGTTATTGTGTATGCCTCGAGTGGTGATTGCTTTTATTTCTTGGGAGATCGGGTTGATAGGGCTTTGTTGTCGATTTGTGACCCGTGTGGTCGGGCGAGCTTAGCCTCTTTCTTGCTGCATTCGTAGGGGGTAGAGAGTGATATAGTTCGGGTTGAGTTGCCGAGGGTAGTCTGTGAGTACTCGGATGTCTTTCCTGAGGATCTTTCTGGTTTACCAGCTCACCGAGAGATTGAGTTCTCTATTGACCTAGTGTCGGGCACGGCACCGATTTCTATGGCTCCTTATAGGTTTGCACCTGCTGAGTTGAGTGAGTTGAAGATTCAGCTCCAGGAATTGCTAGACAAGGGTTTTATCTGCCCTACTACTTTGCCTTGGGGAACACCGGCCCTTTTTGCCAAAAAGAATGATGGTACATTACGGCTTTGTATTAATTACCGAAAATTGAACTGGGTGATTGTTAAGAACAAGTACCCATTGTCCCGTATAGACGATCTGTTTGATCAGTTGAAGGGATCTTCTTGCTTTTCAAAGATAGACTTGAGATCAGGTTATCAACAGTTGAGGGTGAGGGAGGAGGACATCCCGAAGACGCATTCCGTACGCCATATGGCCACTATGAGTTCCTAGTCATTCCTTTTGGGTTGACTAATGTACCAGCCTTGTTTGTAGACCTGATGAATCAGGTTTTTCATGAGTATCTTGATCATTTTGTGGTTGTCTTTGTTGACGACATTCTGATTTGTTCACCCTTTGAGGAGGAGCACGAGGAACACTTGCGGGTTGTGTTGGAGTTGCTTAGAGTCCATTAGTTATATGCTAAGTTCAGGAAGTGTGAGTTTTGGCTGAAAGAGGTGAAGTTCTTAGGCTATGTAGTATCTAGGGAAGGGGTGACTGTGGATTTCTTCAAGATAGAGGTAGTGCAAGATTGGTGGCAACCCAAGAATGCCTTTGAGGTCCGGAGTTTCTTGGGGTTGGCCGGGTGTTATCACCGTTTTGTGAAAGACTTTTCTAGTCTGGTTGCTCCATTGACTAGACTGACGAGGAAGGGAATCAAATTTGTGTGGAGTGAGACTTGTGAGAAGTCATTTCAAGAGTTGAAAATTAGACTCACTACTGCTCCAGTTTTGATTATCCCGGAGAGGGGTTTGGGTTATGCTGTATATTGTGATGCATCTCGAGAAGGTTTAGGCTATGTCTTGATGTAGGAGGGGAAGGTAGTTGCTTATGGTTCACGGTAGTTAAAGATTCACGAGAGGGACTACCCTACTCATGATCTAGAGTTAACAGCAGTGATCTTTGCCCTAAAGATCTGGAGGCATTATTTATATGGCAAGAGATTCAAGGTATTCTCAGATCATAACAGTCTGAAGTACTTGTTTTCTCAAAAGGATCTGAATCTGAGACAAAGGAGGTGGATGGAGTTCATGGAGGAATATGACCTCGAGTTACATTATCATTCCGGGAAGGCCAATGTTGTGGCCGATGCTTTGAGTCGAAAATCCTCTGGCAGTGCAGCTTGTATTGTCATCCGGGAATGGGAGATGTTAGGTGCTATCGGCGAGTTTGACTTGTATCTTGGCGAGTCTGCTGAGTTGGCTACCTTGTTTACTGTAGTTGCACAACCTACACTAGTGAGCCAAGTTATTAAGGCACATATGGGTGATCCGGAGGTTGAGACCATTCGGGAGAAGATTGCTAGTGGTAAGGTGGAGAGTGGTCTGAATGTGCATTATGATTCGAGTATTAGATATGTTAACTGACTTTTTGTGCCAGAGTCTTGTCAGGAGGAGGTACTCCATGAGTTTCATCACTCACGCTCTGCGGTGCATCCGAGAGGTACGAAGATGTACCATGATCTTCGCCACCAGTTTTGGTGGAAGGGGATGAAGAGGGACGTAGCATTGTTTGTGTCGAGATGCCTTACTTGTCAGCAAGTGAAGGCCAAGCATTAGAGGCCAGCGGGTTTGTTGCAACCCTTGCCTATAGCCTAGTGGAAGTGAGAGCATGTCACTATGGACTTCATTGTGGGTCTTCCGAGGACTCAGCGGGGTAGTGATGCCATTTGGGTGATTGTGGATCGGCTGACTAAGTCAAGGCATTTTGTACCTATGTGCATGAGTGGCTCCATAGATCATCTTGCCGACCTTTATATTCGAGATATAGTTCGACTTTATGGGGTTCTAGTGACTATTGTCTCGGATAGAGATCCACATTTTATGGCTCGGTTGTGGCAGAGCCTACAAAGTGCCTTGGGCACTAAGTTGACTTTTAGCACCATCTATCATCCCCAGACTGACGAACAGTCAGAACGTACTATTCAGATTCTGGAGGATATGCTTCGGGGTTGTGTTCTTGATTTCAAGGGGTCTTGGGAGAAACACTTGCCTTTAGTGGAGTTTGCCTACAACAACAGTTTCTAGTCGAGTATTAGCATGGCACCATTTGAGGCCTTGTATGGGCTACCGTGTAGATCCCTAGTGTGTTGGGCTGAGGTGGGTGATGCACCTATAATAGGCCCAGAGTTGGTTCGGGAAACGACGGAGAAGATTGCTCTTATTCATAAGAGGTTTGTTACAGCTTAGAGTCATCAGAAGAGCTATGCCGACCGTAGGAGGAGACCGTTATCTTTTGAGGTTGAGGATCATGTATTTCTTAAGATCTCACCTAAGCGGGGTTTGATAAGGTTTGGGAAGAGAGGGAAGTTGTCTCCATGCTTTATTGGGCCTTTTGAGATTTTGGAGCGTATTGGGGAAGTGGCATATCGGTTAGCTTTGCTGCCACCACTATCTGGAGTTCACGATGTTTTTCATATTTCTATGCTTTGGAAATATGAGCCCGATCCATCACATGTGTTGGATTGGACTAAGTTAGAGGTGGACGAGGATGTCTCTTATGAGGAGAGACCAGTGAAGATATTAGACACTTGGGATCAGGTCTTGCATGGCAAGACAATTCCCTTGGTGAAAGTGTTGTGGAGACACCACGGGGTTGAGAAGGCGACTTGGGAACGTGAGGCTGAAGTCCGTGACAAGTATCTGAACCTTTTTATCGATGTCTGAGAGTTGTAATAGAAATCTTATTTTGATATTAGGATGTACATTGTATATGTTATGGAATAGGGTGAATTTCTTATGTTTAATTGGGAGGTTGTGTTATCATGCCATGATTGCGTGTCTACAGTTGTAATTGATTTTGACTCAGCGAGGTTATCTAGTTTAAATTTCGGGGACGAAATTCCTTAGGGTGAAAGGTTATAATGAGTTGAATCAAATTGAATTTATACTTTAATCTCAGTTGGAGATTTATTTTAAATTATTAAACTCCATTCATTTTGGACCCAATTGACTAAATCGTGACCCGTTAGTAACCATGTAATATTGTTGTGGTTTTATTATTATTATTTGATTACCATAAAAGAGTTGTGAATATTTATGGTGTGTACCATTAAACAAAATATATTTTGTGGTGAGAAAATATTATATTTACTTTTGTCATTAAAGATGTTGAAATGTATTTTTAATTGATATATATACAGGTGTGTATATATATATATATGGTTAGATATTTGTTTACTTAAAATATATATATATTTATATTTATAAATAGTAGCCTAATAGATTTTTTCTTCATACTTTTGGGAGTTTTTGCCGAAAGGAAAGAAAAAAAGGGGTTCCAAGTTGGTTTTCATGGGTTTGATCTAGTATAAGTCATTTTTGACCCCTAGTGCTTTGGATCAAAACGTAGAGGGCAGAAAATGCGTCATTTAGCTCCGAACAAATTTAATTTCTAATGCCGAAAAATTTGAAAGCTTCTTAGCTTGAGGTAGGAATTTTTCCTACACTTCTTTATGCACTTTTACTTGATTATATGAAGCTTAGAGTTGTATATAATTTAATTAAAATTTTGAAAATTTTGAGATTTATTTGCTTAAAAGAGAAATTTTGAGAAAAATAAAGAGTTGATGCCCAAATTGCGAAAGTGTAAATTTGGAATATGTTTGTAAGGTTATGAAAGAGCTATCTCTTAAATTTGAAAAAAAACAGACTTATACTCGATCGATTTTGAAATTTTTACCGGTTTGCGACCAAAAGAGCATTTTTAAATAAAACAAAGGAATTATGTTTAAATTTTAGGGCTTTGATCAAAATAGGATGTCATAGTTGAATAATGCTTGGAGAATAAGTTTGGAAATAAAATGATGTTTTCTTGGGCATTAACGGTATTATTTTGCTTAATGTATCTGTTTGAATAAAACCGACATGGTTAGAAATGGACCTTGAGAGATTACCAGACGTGATTGTGATATGAAAAGTAGTGTAGTTGTTCATATTTAATGAGATGTGGAGTAGATTGTATTTATCGGAATTTTTGAAATTTAATTGTTTAAATATCTGTTTGGAAATATCTGTTTTAGGCTACCGATGGAGGATAGCCATGATTGTTGTAGAAATGCATGAGACTTAGGTAAATTGAACCACATTCCTCATTTGTTGCATCGGTCATTGCATTACATTCATTTAATTGGAAATGTATCTGTTTTTGAGAAATGTTTAGAAATGTATATGTTTGCCAAAAGATAAATACTTGGTGAATCTGGGTAGAAAGTGTAGAACCACATGGTTCGGGGTTGTCACGACCCAAACCCGCCTCTATAAGTTTAGCATCGTAACCGGCCAGTAATCCTTGGATTACCGAAGGCCTTCCTGTATAATCAAAATAATCAGGGCTTGCGGAAGCAATAAACAAAACACCAATAGTCTAACGAGTTGTGCATCTATATGAAAAAATAATCACATGCGAAAGCGTTAATTTACCCACTTACATTACATAACATATAACATAATATTTTATGCAACAACATATGTACAGGTCAAAAATGTATAACATAACCGAAAGCTTGCTAACGGCCTTCCAGGCCTAGCCCTAATTCGGAGGCACCAAAAACACTTGGTAGGCTTCAAAATGGTGACTCGATTCAAGACTCCGCCTAGGCTTGACTTTCGGGGCGCTCACCTATAAATATATATATATAAAGAACAAGCTAAAACTCAATGAATAACATTAAAGTAAAGGGGTTAGTGAGCGAATTCCAAATATATCATATCCGTAAAACAATTCATGACACAATCATTCATATCAGTCTCATATCAAAACATAACATAATGGTACATCTCATAGAACATATTACATATCGTCTTCCAACTAGAATAATCGGTTCCGGATTCCGATTAAACACATATCACCACGATGAAATGGCTAACAAGATCTCATATTCACAGTTATGTCATGGACCCGCATTTACATGCCGTCCCCCATGACTTGGGACTATCTATGGAGGCCATAATAGATTTCAAATGTGGGACATTCATTCACATAAACAATATCATTTCAAAAATCATAACATATCATAACTCGTTTGGAACATAACTCATATCAACATATCTTTACAGAAATGTTACTCACAGTGGGCTTCTAGAAACGGTTGGTCAGTCTTTGAGTCTTGACCTACAAACATAAATATACATGGCACAAAACATGTCTCATTATTACTCATTCATGTGGCCATACATGGCTTAGCTTTCTCACTTTAATTTCCCATTCATTCCATGCTACATAACTTGTTCATATTGCCCATATACTCGGATTCAACACATATTTTCTAATTCACTTACTTATGTTGTTTCTTAACTTATTAATCTTTAACGGCTCATAAATCATGCCTAAGAATGCCCATAAAGAGATGGGAGTGAAGATATGTACTTAAAACATCTTTTAAAAACATGATGAAAATAAGTTGGTGACTAAAGCCAGCTTTTCTTAGCTAGAGACTCCTTCGCTCGAGCCAACTTCTGCAGAGTTCAAAATTCTGAGAGCTCGTAATGTTGGCTCGAGCCACCACTTCTTCGCTCGAGCCAACTGTAAATTTCTGGGCACCAAGCTTAACAAAAATGGCTTCCAAACCACCTTCAAACCTTGGGGTCTTGCATGGTTTGATCAAACACATAAAATAGCTTTAGAAAACTTCAATACAAGACCCTTGAAACATCTTTTATTCAAAAACTCATCAATTCTTGAAAGATTTGAATCAAAATTCCTTCATGCAATATTTCAACTCTTTTCATGGTTTTCATAACATGCAATTGGTGATCAAGAAACTCATGAATTTCTGAAACATGGACATGATTAAAGCTCACATTCATGCAAGGACTTTAAAACTCAAACTCAAAATGATAAAATTCAAAGATGATCTACCATGAATACTCATGAAAGCCATCTACATGTTCAAAGACCCATTTTCTTGCATTCTCATGAATGTAGCTCAAAACTTGATGAAATCATGATGCATGGAGGAATAACTACAGAAATTAGACATAGAATCCTTACCCAAGGCTTTAATTTCAGAAATGTGAGATGAACCCTCCTAGTTTCTTCAATCTCTAGCACAAAAACAAGCTTCTCTCTCTAGAATGAGCTATCTCTCTCTCTAGCTCAAGACATGGATGAACTCAATGAAGCCAAATGAATGATACAACATTCCCAACTCATCAGAATATATACAACACACACCTCACTTTGAGCACAATACACATGCACACACATGCAAAATTCCAACACACACACACACACACAAGGGTTTTAATCCCCTACACTCAACACCACAAAATGTCTTAGCACATCATACACTTAATCACATCTTGGATCATTAATAGGATTAGATTAGGTACCAATCATGCATCATTTAAATCAAACACAAGTAACCTTAATTAGTCAAGGTTAGCACAAAATTCAATTATTCAAAAATAGTTCCAATTAAAGCTTAATTTAATCACATGCGATTTTACTAAACTAAATTAGTTTTTAACAAAACTTTTCAGATGGTTCCAAAAATCCTAATTAACCAATCCATGTGCTCAATTTCAGTTTCTGAGACCGTTTAGGCTATCAAATTCATATCAAAGCATAAATCATTTCATATTAAAGCATAAATCATAATAGATATTACTACGAGTAGCAGATTGAAGGCCCTAATAACATACAAAATACGTAATAAACACATAACTCTTTTTAACAACTTAATTAACATCCTTAATTACGGATTAGTAGTTAATTACGGACCGGGGTTGTTACAGGGGTCGAGCCTTCCAGTTTACTGGTAAAAATGATAGTGGTAGTGCATTAGGGCCTACTTGCAGACACACACCTAGAGATTTACAAAGCATGTATTCATGTAACAGCTATGGTTCAAAATGGAAATGGTTTTATATCTATTGTCGCATCTCAACATTGCATGCTTTATAAAAAGAGAGATAAACTGTTTTATCATAAGTATGGCATGAGCATACTCCTCTTTAGTCTTGTCATGGCCCATATATTGTGTAGTATATCTCTACTGGGCTGTGGCTTACCCTATAAGGGAAACCATTTCCGATACAGGTGTTATGCCTCCGCCAAGGCACTGACTTGGGAGGACTCAGAGGTGAGGCTTCATTTTGTTTTATGGTTATTTATTGAATGTAAGCCCAAGGCTATATTTGCGTTGAGTTGAAACTCCATTTTGTGTAACCAAGAATGTTCTTGGATAAATTTGTAAGCCTGTAGGGCACTTATTATCTGTTTGGCTTTCATTTCATACTTGTTGTAAAATGCATGCTTGGGATTGGAACTGAGGCATTGAGATGTGAACAGCATGTATCTGGCATTTGGGATTAAATGGAAATAGATGTATGGAATAGTTAGCTATATATATGTTTGTCTATCGGGTGGGTTTGTTGTATAAATAGATATACCCTGCCCAATTTTTTTGGGGCGTTACACACACTAAAATCAAACTTGAAAATAAAATTTACAACTGAAAAGAGAAAATTACACCAAAATACAAGACCGAGCTCCATTTTTTTTCCCCTAAAAACTCCATACTTTCTCACATTCAGTACATCTCATTCATAGAGCTCACTACACACTCATGAAGTTGTCTAATATTTAGAAGTCAATATTATTGAGATTTTGAGGCTGAAATTGTTGAAATTTGATGCATCAATTTCCCTTAACAGATCGCACACCTCCATCTTTGTCTCCATTCTTCAGCTCCTTGTCTTTCGCAATTGCATTCAGTCTTCAATTCAAAGATTATGTTTGTGAGCCTGAGGAAATGATTTTATCGCACCTGCATACTTGTGCAGCTAAGCTAATAGAGTGGTTGGAAACTTTCTCTTTTCTTTCTTGTGTTCTTTATTTAATATATTATATGATATATATATATATAGAAACAAACAACCGAATGGCTTTCATTTTTTTATTATATTGTATTATAATATTATAATATATATATATATATTAAATTATATTATTTATAGTAGTACAACACTCAAAATATATTTTAAAAAAAAAAACACAAAATCACACAAAATTATAAAATAATACTCATTATCAGACTAATAAAGTGTATATTAGCGAACTAAATATATAACGTTATGGCGCTTATCAGGTTAGATATGGTGCCCTTCTCTTTTTTGATTGCCTTTGACAGTTAGCCAATTACATTTATACTGGATGTTTGAGAAACATCATGATAAGTAAGAAGTAAGATATTTGTGATTGGTTGAGGGGCTACAATAATGAGATGGTGCATAGAAATATATATATATATTGTAATGTAATACAATTTTGCGTTGTTAATACAGTTCAATTTTACACTTTTAATAAAAAATTTCTTTAATATTTTTGCTAGTGATAGTAACCATGATAGTGACTATTGTGTTTTGACACTAAAACCATACAGGAAAATTTCGATTTGACTTCTCTCATATTTACATCTTTACATGGGACAACATGAGAGGTTCGTGAAACACACCACGAGTCCCATTTTAATGATATGAACTGTTAACTTGTAGAGTTCTCAATGTATATTATTCATGAAAAAAGCTAATTCGATCCGATAATTATAACATTTTTATTTTATTGCAATTGTCCATAAAAAAATAGATGACAAACACATTTTTTAAAATAGACCATTCATTTTTCTAGAGAAACACAATAATATCAAAATGTTATAATTATTTAATCGCTATTAATTTTTTTATGGATGATATACATTGAGGCCCTACAAAAATGAACAGTTTGGATTATCGAAACGAGACTCATGATGGTCCTCATGGGCTCCTTAAGTTTTCTTATGTTGAAATGTGAATATAAGAGAAACCCAACCCTAAAATTTTTAGTTTTTATTTTTATTTTTATTTTTTTTATTTTTAAAATAGAGTTTCATTGTTAAAATGGATCTTATATAATAGGTCTTAATATAAAAATTCTAAAATTATTAATTTTATTAAAAACCAATACATGCATAAAAAAATTTATGCAATTTTAAAACTAGGCAAATTACGTAAATAGTTTTTATATTTTATTGATTGTGTCATTTTGGTACCTACAATTTCAATTAACTCAATTTAGACCCTTAATTTTAAATTTCGTGTCAATTTAGTCCAATTGATAACACTGTTAGGTTTTTTAATGAAAAATTATCACTGAATTGGTTGAGATTAAGTCACTAAATTGATTAAGCTTACAATTTTATCGCTAAAAGCCTAATGAGTGGCGCTTATGTCTACATTTGTCATAAAAAAAATTTTAACAATTAGAATCATTTAGACCAATTTGAAATAAAGTAAAAAAATCCGAGCCAAAATTTGGTCAATTGAAATTATAGGAACTAAAATAATATAAGGATCAAAATACAAGAACTAGTGGTATAATTTGGCCTTTAAAATTTTTAAAAAATAACAGAATATTTTGTGAATGAGTTGTAAGTTGTGTGCTTCTATCCTTAGTGTGCCAAACATCAAAATGATGTCTTATGTCTATGAAATTTTGTTGACGAAGGGCATTTGGCCAAAACCTCCTTTTCAAATATCATTCTAAGATCCTATCATAAAAGCGTAAATTTAAAGTTGTATTCACATAATTTGTTCAACTTTCTACTCATGAATTTGAGTTGCCAACCCACTAAGTGTTGGGGCATTTAATTCACACGCTAAGCGCTAGATTGTAATTTATAGAGATAATAAATTTAAGATAAATTCTCTTTTAGAAAATATTAGAGGAAATAAAATTAAAGGAAAGGTGAACGAAGAATTGAATATTTGAGAGGTTTAAGATAAAGATTTCAAAAAATGTATGAGAAATAGTTAATGAAAATCTATCTATCTATCTATGGAAATGCAATTTACATTTTCATAACATGACATATAGGATTAAGATTGTTTTTCCGTATTTGGAAAATTTATTTAGAAGTCTCATCCTAGCAAAATATGTATCGAAACATTTCATGAATTTTCTTGTAGTCTATTTAGACCCATTGAATTTGAAAAGGGTACATCGTAAGGTCATTTTACTATATTTCTTAGAGATTTTTAATTTAGGTATACTTCCTTTGTGCATTATTGTGTTATTAAGCTTTTGTCAAATATATCATTGTGGATGGGTAAAAGCATTAACCTCAAAAGCCCAAGGACAGGAATGACTAGCCCAAAACATTTAGTCTAGCCAAAGTGGTCCAAGGTGAAACCTAATAATGTCCATCGGATGAAGAGACAGCATCACGTGACCAAAGTTAGAATAAAATCGCCACTCCGAGAGAGATCCGCAGAGTGAAGGAATGCCCTTGGATCCGTGTACAATCAACGATGGAGATCAAGACTTTCAGAGATAAGGATTTGGGATCAGAGTGAAACAATCTGATGGTAACAAATTAATGCAACTTGACCACTTGCCCGACCAAGGTCTGATGGCATAAAAGACCCTTGGATCAAGATGGTCATCCAACGGCCAAAATATAAGGCATTGGTCCACCTACTAGACCACTAACTTGCCTTTTTCTTTTTCTTTTTCTTTTTCTTTTTCTTTTTCTTTTTTTTTTCAGTGCCCAAATTTTGATTTTTGCGAAACACCCATTCCTTCTCAAAACTGCGGTCTCAGCGGACCACCCACTCGCCTTTGAGATTGTGTTTTCAGCCCACAAATTTTGTTTTTGTGAAACCCCCCAGTGACTGACTTCCCATCAATGTAGTCCTCATTCTGACTGGACTTCTAGGCATTGAATGGTGACTCTTTTTGCTTTCCTGATGGAGAGCCCCACTCAAGGGCATTTTTTGAAGGAGCTACCCATTCTGTTTCATGTGCCTTTATTGTGTGCACTTCGTCTATCTGAACTTTGTTAGTCCATCAACTAAACCAACCATGTAATAGCCCGACCCTCTTATATGCTTTCTGGTATGCTTTCAGTCCTTCACTATGTGCATTTATATGTTTAGTGTGAAATTCAATGTGAAATTAAGTTTACATATGTGAATCATATGATTATAGATTGATATCTATCAATTATGAGAAATATCTGTTACAATTGAGACGTTTGAATCAGAAATTAAGAGCCATAGAAGTTTGATAATCCGAAATTGACTATATAATTGCGATCAACATGACTTTTAGATCATAAAATGAATTTTTGTGAAAATTTGATTCGAAATGATTAAATTGATTAAATTTTGGTCAACTCATATAAAACTCTCTTAAGCTCCTCACTCAGCTACTTGGTAAGTCTATCATATATATCTCCTGAGAGAGAGAGAGAGAGAGAGAGAGAGAGTGAGAAGGGAGAACAAGGGGAAAGGCTTCAACAAGAGGGAAGATTGGAAAATCAAGAGGGATTGTAGAGATTAAAGTTCAAAGTACGTATAACTCACTTTAAATAACCCCTCTCTTGAACACGTGAGTAAGAATTTCTCTACAATATGTAAGTTAGGGTTGTGATTAAGATCAAGTGTGTGTGTTCATTGACTAATTGGAAAGAAACTTCTTGTATTGGTTGTTTAAGCTTTGTGGAGAGGAAGATATCTTATTCCTTTATTTTACATGTTTGAACTCATCTATGTGTTTGGATGATTATGTATATATGTTTGGAAAATTAAGTATAGCTAGAAATTCAAGGAATTGAATTGTGTTTATGAGTTTGAAGGGATTAAAGACCTAATTGAGCTTATGATTTATGTTAGTGTAGCATTATATCATCATATTGTGTTAAATTCCTCTAATTTTTGCCTTGAAATGTTATAACCTAGTTGGGTGTGTGCCTTGAATCGGATAGCACAAAACAGGGGTTCTGACCACACGTGCGGGTGCGGGAAGCACCAATGCACGTGCGGGGCTCACAGCCGCACGTGTGGGAAACAGGGGAGTTCAAAGTTTGGGTACTGAAATAAAAGCACATACGAGGGAGGATCACCGCACGTGCGGCGCACCTTTCCGCACGTGCGGAGAAAGACTGCCGCACGTATGGCCCAGGGCCAAAATTTTTGTATGTTTCTTTTCTTATGTTGGACCCTTTGGCACTGCTGAATTGTGCATTTGAAGTCTTTAAAATGCTTATAACTGAGTGTATGTCGAGCAAATCAAATATTAATTAAAAAGGAAAATAGGCTAACTTCTGAACTGTATATGTGTGTAGGTCACATACAGGAAGGGACCATCGCTCTACCACAGCACTACAAGTAATAGTATGGTAGTAATATGTGTAATTACTGTTAACTATTACCATTAACATGTTGTTATTCCTGAATGAACTATATTCTCGCATGAGGAACAATTGGAAATTATGTGTGATACCGGATAAGGAATTCTTATAGACCTGAGGTCGTTCTGTTTTTCTATTGCTGGGCCCGAGGCCATTCAAATGTAAGCTACAACTTATCAGCAACTTTAAGACAAAGAGAGGTGATGACATGTCGATGTCTCACCAACCCTAATATGATACGAATTGATTATGATACATGGCCAGAGGCCAAGGGAGGTAGTGTACATGTCGATGTTCTACCTACCCTCCAATGTGTGGACAGCTGTCAAGATGTGGGCCTGAGGCCGTTCTGTATAACATGTTGAGCCTAAGGCCGTTTTGTACATATAATGGATCCAAGGCCATTATGGAAACATTTACATAACAAGATTAAATATGTGGCATATGAGTATATATGCGCTGTAATTCATGTCTATTCATTTGAATTTTCCACGTGCTATTATTCACTGAGCTTTGCTCACTTTGCATTATGTCTGTCTCTGTAGGGTCTTAGCCTGGAGGTCAAACCTAGTCCAGCCCTATCGGTTTTTGTCAACCTCGCCGTGCCCAAGCAGTTAGTGGAGCTTATTCATTTTTGTGGAGTTCTTTTCATAGCTCGTGGCTTGGGTCACTAGCCTCTTGTCAAATGTTGTTAATCGCGTGTATCCTTTACTCTCGATGCTTTTGTTATACCCCCCAGTTACGGGGTTGGGTCTGTATATGTATATAAGTTTGTGGATAATTGTCCTCTATGTGCATGCTCATTATGCGTTGGGCTATTTGATGATATGTTTTATGATCCTGACATGTAAGCGAAGCTTAATGGATATTGTCTTAAGTTGATAAATGCTTCTATTCAAGCCCTATATTATATACTTATTGAGCTTCGAGACCGTTATCGAGTCAGTCATGCCCAAACTTTTAGGGGCGAGTTTGGGGTGTGACAAGTGGTATCAGAGCACAAGTTGCTATCTCACACACGAATCCATTGAGCCTTCGGATGCCTAGAGAAGACTTAGGCATCATGCATGATACTCTCGGTGCATACGAAATGATTGATAGCAACATGATTCGTATATGTAATATCTACTAACAAGAATTTTGAAATGATTACTATTCATGTCTATTTGTATATCTCTGGTGTATGTTGTAATTGATTGCTCTGTAGGTCATGGTGAGAACAAGGATGGATTAACCAGAGGACTCTACCTTCGCCCGGTTAGGCAGGATGGAAAGAATGATTATGGAAATGGCGAAGAATCTACGACAACAACAGCAGCAACCACAACCGCCACCGCCACCGGTACCACCGCCTGTGGTGCAAGATTATCATGCTGAGGACCGAACTATCACTCTTACGAAGGAATTCAAGAAGATGAAGCCACCAATATTTAAAGGGGGGATTGATTTGATAAAAGCTGAAGCATGGGTATTGGGTGTGGAGAAGTTATTCGAGGTGTTTCCATGCACTGAAGCTCAGAAGGTACAATTGGCTACTTTCACTCTGGAAGAAGAAGCTCGTAGGTGGTGGATGCTTACAAGAACTAAACATCAAGGATTAACCTGGACTCGATTTCTGGAAATCTTCTATGACAAGTATTTTCCACAGTGTATGCGAGATAAAAAGACGACTGAGTTTGAGACTCTCAGACAAGGAAACAAGACTGTTGCGGAGTATGAAGCCCAATTTGCAGAACTAGCCCGATTTGCACCTCACATGGTAGATATGGATTATAAGAAAGCGAGAAAGTTTGAGGGGGGATTACGGAATGCTATCCTTCATCAAATCAATGTGCTGAAGTTACCTCCATACGTTGATGTATTAGAAAGAGCAGTCATTGCGGAGGGAAATATTGCTGCACATAATTGAATTTCCGAATAGAAGGGGAAGAGACAGAATCCTCAAGTGTCCAAGGGGCCAACACCTCCGCCAAATAAGAAACTGAATTTGGGAACGTCAAGCGCTTCCACTCCTACTCGAGATTCAGCTCCTGTCTGTCCAGATTGTGGAAGGAAGCACTGTGGGATTTGCTATCGGGTGACGGGGGCATGCTTTAGGTGTGGTAAAACAGGTCATCTGGTAAAGGACTGCCCTCAAGGGAATCAACAAAATGGGAATAAAGAAACTACCAGCTCGGCAGGGTCTACACCCGCCCCCAATACCAAGTCAGTTGCAAAGCCTGTCAATAATAAAGACACCGCTAGACAAGGAAGAGTGTTTGCGTTGGTTCCAGGAGACGTGCAAAATGCTGCAACAGTGGTGTCAGGTACAATTACTATTTATGGTCATTCTGCTCATGTGTTGTTTGATTCTAGTTCTACCCACTCTTTTGTGTCGAAAATATTTGCCCAAAATTTAAATAGATCTGTGAAACAACTACCTTATGTGTTATGTGTGTCTTCACCTTTGGGGGATTCGATGGTTTGTACTTTTGTTTATTTAGCTTGTGAACTTTTAACTGGGGATGTTCAGGTATATGCCAACCTGCTACTTCTTGACATGACTCATTTCGATATCATTCTGGGAATGGATTGGTTAAGTGAGCATCAAGCGACTATTGACTGTACAACCAAGCAAATTAGTTTTCACCCTCCGGGGTAGGAAGAATTCACTTTTAAAGGGCATGGGGTGATTCCTCCACCTTATCTAATTTCCACAGTGAAAGCATATAAATTGTTGCAGAAAGGGTGCCAGGGGTATTTGTGCAGTGTCTTGGAGGGGCAATCAACAAATGGGGGTACTGATATGATTCCAGTTGTCCGCGAATTTCTGGATGTTTTTCCAGAAGAGTTACCAGGGGAGTTAGTGGACCGTGAGATTGAGTTTACAATTGAAGTAGTGCCGGGAACTCAACCCATTTCTAAAACTCTGTATAGGATGTCACCAGTTGAGATGAAAGAACTCAAGGTTCAGTTGCAAGATTTACTTGATAAGGGGTTCATTCGCCCGAGCATTTCTCCTTGGGGTGCACCAGTCCTATTTGTGAAAAAGAAAGATGGAACACTTCGATTATGTGTGGACTACAAGGAACTTAACAAGGTAACAATCAAGAATAAGTACCCGTTACCTCACATCGATGATTTATTTGACCAATTACAAGGGGCGCAAGTCTTTTCAAAAATTGATTTACGATCGAGATATCACCAACTAAAGATTAAAGCTGATGATGTTGAGAAAACAGCTTTCTGAACCCGATACGGTCATTATGAATTTCTGGTTATGCCCTTTGGAGTTACCAATGCACCAGCAACATTTATGGATTTGATGAACTATGTCTTTAAGCCATATTTAGATGAATTCGTAGTGGTGTTTATCGACGAAATTCTTATTTATTCAAAGAATACAGAGGCTCATGAGAACCATCTTCATTTAATCCTCCAGACGCTCCGAGTCAAGAAACTGTATGCTAATCTGAAGAAATGTGAGTTCTGGCTACGTGAAGTGGCATTCTTGGGACATGTGATAACGAATGAAGGGATTTCGGTTGACCCAAACAAGATTGAAGCAATTGTAAATTGGCCAACCCCTACTAATGTGACCGAGGTGCGCAGTTTCTTGGGGTTAGCCGGGTACTACCGGAGGTTTGTAAAAGATTTCTCCAAAATTGTCGTGCCACTTACCTGATTGACACAGAAGGGTGTTGTGTTTGAATGGTCGGAACAGCGGGAATTTGCCTTTCAGAAATTGAAAACAAAGTTCACTACAGCACCGGTCCTTGCTTTACCGTCTGGTACTGAAGGATTTGTGATCTACAGTAATGCTTCCTATAAGGGACTAGGCTGTGTACTTATGCAAAATGGGAGGGTCATCGCTTATGCCTTCCGACAACTGAAACCCCATGAAAAGAGCTACCCCACACATGATCTTGAGTTAGCAGCCGTGGTCTTCGCTTTGAAAATATGGCGACATTATTTGTATGGAACTACTTGTGAGGTTTACACCGATCATAAGAGCCTCAAGTACCTCTTTACCCAAAAGGAGTTGAATATGCGACAACGAAGATGGTTAGAACTTATTAAAGACTGTGATTTGCAGATCTATTACCATCCCGGTAAAGCCAATACAGCTGTAGACGCACTTAGCCGGAAAGGTATGGAACATTTGGCAAATTTGTTTAAGAGACAGAAGGAGTTATCACTGGACTTGGAAATGATGAATGTAGACATTGTGACACATAGACGGAATGCCATAATAGCAGCAGTGACAGCCCAACCAACATTAATTGAAGAAATTAAACAACGGCAGTTGGAAGACGAGTCTTTGAAGGGGATCTGTGATGAGTTAGCGACAAAACCAAGACTGGGATTCAATGTTGCAAATTCAGTGCTCAAATTCCAAAATCAATATGTGTTCCCAATGTACCAGGGATTAAGAAGAACTTGATGAAAGAAGCTCAAGCCTCAAACTTTTCAGTACATCCCGGGAGTACCAAGATTTATCGAGATTTAAAGCAAACTTTTTGGTGGCCAAATATGAAAAGGGAAATTGTGGAATTCATCCCAAAATGTTTACAATGTCAACAAGTAAAGGCGGAGCATCAGAGACCGGCAGGGTTGCTGCAACCCCTTCCAATTCTAGAATGGAAGTGGGAACATTTGACTATAGATTTCATTGTAGGCTTACCACGGACTCCCCGAGGTATGAATGCCATATGGGTCATTGTAGATCGGTTAACTAAATCAGCTCATTTTCTACTTGTGAAAACTCAGTATAATGCGGATAAACTTGCTATGATTTATGTGGGTGAAATCGTGAGACTCCATGGTGTTCCTGTTTCAATTGTGTCTGACAGGGATTCGAAATTTGTGTCGAGATTTTGGCAAAGTTTACAAAATGCTATGGGAACAGAGTTAAAGTTCAGCACGGCTTTTCACCCTTAAACAGATGGGCAATCTGAGAGGACAATACAAACCTTAGAAGATATGTTACGAATGTATGCCTTGGACTTTCAGGAAAGTTGGGAAACCCATCTACCGTTAGTGGAATTCACATACAATAATAGTTACCATTCGAGTATTTGGATGGCACCTTATGACGCCTTATATGTGAGACCATGTCGTTCCCCCGTGTGTTAGGCTAAAGTCGGGGATAGATCATTGTTGGGGCCCGAGATTGTACAGCTGACGACCGAAAAGGTTAGAATTATTCAAGAAAGATTGAAAACCGCACAAAGTAGACAAAAGAGTTATGCGGATCACCAACGAAGAGATTTGGAGTTTGAGGAAGGCAATCATGTTTTTGTGAAGGTCACTCCGATGAAGGGACACCCAAGGTTCAGAAAAAGGGGTAAGTTAACACCCCGATATGTGGGTCCATCCAAGTTCTGGAGAAAGTGGGTTCGGTGGCTTACTGAATTGCACTTCCACCAAGTATGAGCCAAGCACATAACGTATTTCATGTATCTATGCTTTGAGGTTATCTCCGAGACCCATCACATGTCATAGATTATCATCAAATTGTGTTGGATGATAAGTTAACTTATGAAGAAAAACCAATTCGAATTCTGGACCAACAAGTGAGGCAACTACGACACCGAGTGATCCCAATTGTAAAAGTTGAATGGCAAGAACATTATGGAACAGGGGCTACTTGGGAGAAAGAAGAAGAAATGCAACGTCAATACCCATAATTGTTCCTATCCTAAGGTAAAACAAGTTTGAGGGACCAAACTTATTTAAGGGGGGGAAAGTGTAATAGCCCGACCCTCTTATATGCTTTCTGGTATGCTTTCAGTCCCTCACTATGTGCATTTATGTGTTTAATGTAAAATTGCATGTGAAATTAAGTTTAATTATGTGAATCATATGATTATAGATTGATATCTGTCAATTATGAGAAATATCTGTTACAATTGAGACGTTTCAATCAGTAATTAAGAGCCTTAGAAGTTTGATAATCCGAAATTGACTATATAATTGCGATCAACATGACTTTTAGATCATAAAATGAATTTTTGTGAAAATTTGATTCGGAATGATTAAATTGATTAAATTTTGGTCAACTCATATAAAACTCTCTTAAGCTCCTCACTCAGCTACTTGGTAAGTCTATCATATATATCTCCTGAGAGAGAGAGAGAGAGAAAGAGAGAGAGAGAAAGAAGTGGAGAACAAGGGGAGAGGCTTCAACAAGAGGGAAGATTAGAAAATCCAGAGGGATTGCAGAGATTAAAGTTCAAGGTATATATAACTCACTTTAAATAACCCCACTCTTGAACACGAGTAAGAATTTCTCTACAACATGTAAGTTAGGGTTGTGATTAAGATCAAGTGTGTGTGTGTGTTCATTGACTAATTGGAAGGAAACTTCTTGTATTGGTTGTTTAAGCTTTGTGGAGAGGAAGATATCTTATTCCTTTATTTTACATGTTTGAACTCATCTATGTGTTTGGATGATTATGTATATATGTTTGGAAAATTAAGTATAGCCAGAAATTCAAGGAATTGAATTGTGTTTATGAGTTTGAAGGGATTAAAGACCTAATTGAGCTTATGATTTATGTTAGTATAGCATTATATCATCATATTGTGTTAAATTCCTCTAATTTGTGCCTTGAAATGTTATAACCTAGTTGGGTGTGTGCCTTGAATCGGATAGCACAAAACAGGGGTTCCGGCCGCACGTGCGGGGGTCATTGCCGCACGTGCGGGAAGCACCACCGCATGTGCGGGGCTTACAGCTACACGTGCGGGAAACAGTGGAGTTCAAAGTTTGGGTACTGAAATAAAAGCACGTGCGGGGGAGGATCATCGCATGTGCAGCTGACCTTCCCGCATGTGCGGAGAAAGACTGCCGTACATGCGGCCCAGGGCCAAAATTTCTGTATGTTTCTTTTCCTCTGTTGGACCCTTTGGCACTGCTAAATTGTGCATTTGAAGTCTTTAAAATGCTTATAACTAAATGTATGTTGAACGAATTGGATATTAATTAAAAAGGAAAATAGACTAACTTCTGAACTGTATATGTGTGTAGGTCACATACAGGAAGGGACCATCGCTCCGCCACAGCACTGTAAGTAATAGTACGGTAGTTATATGTGCAATTACTGTTAACTATTACCATGAACATGTTGTTATTCCTGAATGAACTATATTCTCGCATGAGGAACAATTGGAAATTATGTGTGATATCGAATAAGGAATTCTTATGGACCTGAGGTCGTTTTGTTTTGCTATTGCTAGGCCTGAGGCCATTCAGATATAAGCTACAACTTATCAGCAACTTTAAGACTGAGAAAGGTGATGACATGTCGATGTCTCACCAACCCTAATATGATACGAATTGATTATGATACATGGCCAAAGGCCAAGGGAGGTAGTGTACATGTCGATGTTCTACCTACCCTCTAATGTGTGGACACCTGTCGAGATGTGGGCCTGAGGCCGTTCTGTATGACACGTTGGGCCTAAGGCCGTTCTGCATGATGTTGGGCTTGAGGCCGTTTTGTACATATAATGGATCCAAGGCCATTACGGAAACGTTTACTGAACAAGATTAAATATGTGACATATGAGTTTATATGCACTGTAATTCATGTCTATTCATTTGAATTTTCTATGTGCTATTATTTACTGAGCTTTGCTCACTTTGCATTATGTCTGTCTCTGTAGGTTCTCAGCCTGGAGGTCAAACCTAGTCCAGCCCTATTGGTTTTTGTCAACCCCGCCATGCCCAAGCAGTTAGTGGAGCCTATTCATTTTTGTGGGGTTCTTTTCATAGCTCGTGGCTTGGATCACTAGCCTCTTGTCGAATGTTGTGAATCACATATATCCTTCACTCTCGATGCTTTTGTTACACCCCCAATTGCGGGGTTGGGTCTATATATATATATATATATATATGTCTGTGTATAACTGTCCCCTATGTGCATGCTCATTATGCCTTGGGCTATTTGATGATATGTTTTATGATCCTAGCATGCAAGTGATAGCTCAATGGATATTATCTTAAGTTGATAAATGTTTCCATTCAGGCCCCATATTATATACTTATTGAGCTTCGAGACCGTTATCGAGTCAGTCATGCCCAAACTTTTAGGGGCGAGTTTGGGGTGTGACAAACCACTTGGCTTTGAGGTTGTTTCTCCAGTCCCCAAGTTTAGTTTTCTGTCAACCCCCATTTCCTTTCCACAGTCGTCATTTTCATTGGACTTCATTGGACTTCCCAGAATTGAATAGTGACTTTATCTTCTTGAGTTTTAAAGGTTGAAATTATTTACCCAGACCATCACTATTTGAAGAGCCCCAGTTAAAGGAAGGTCTTGATTGAGCTACCTGTTCTGTTTTCTGTGCCGTTGAAGAAGGCACGTTATCTGTCTGAACTACATTACTGTGGACTCGCCTTTTTCCGTGCCCCGCCTTTCGGAAGGGATTTGAAAAGAAGGCCTCACAGTTCGAACTCTCGCGGTTCTGAATCTAGTCTCACAAGTGCAATGTGAAACTGATAAACACCAAAGAGTCCAAATTCAACAAATTGTTTTGGAAAATTGATTTTAAATCAAATAATGTGAAAATTGGACTAGTTTTCCAGATACAGAGTTGCCACCTAAATATTTTATTTTTGGAAAAATTTAGGAAACCCTGACTCGTGCCAAAAGCCACGTATCCGTCATCACCGAAGTTGCCTAGGCTCGGGAACTTGGAGACGGCAGGGGAAGGTCCTGAAATGAGCACCCCCGCTCGCCCGATCAAAAATCGGCCTTTACTAATCATGATATGTTCTTTTATAAACGTTATGTGTTCTTATTCCGGTTATTAGCTAACATTACTATGTGACGCGCACAAGCAAGTATAAACTAAAATTGCAAGAATTGGAACAACTGAACTCATGTTTGTTTCTGAAAATAGTTTGAATTTGCCACCCACAAGTGGGCTTAAAAGATGCGGTTTTGCCACCAAACATAGTGGGCTTAAAATATGATTTTGCCACAACAAAGTGGGCTTAAAACACACATTTGTTGAATCGTTCCAATTCAAACAAGCCTTCATCCACAAGCATTCATGCAGTTTAGCAAGTAAGCACATAGCCTCATGGAAAGCATGCTAGACATGGCAATATGGCAATTACACTTATGCAAGTATGCTAAAGCATAAAACTCACCAAGTACTCCAAGCCAAAACAAAACCTAGTTAGAAAGATGCATGATCCTAACTATACAAGATGTCTAATGCAACACATGCAATATGCAATTAATAGGTTCAACTACTAATATGGCATATGAAACAATTTGAACAACATGCCATTAAACACGTATTCAAAGAAGTATTGAAATGACGATGCAGTTTGAATGATGCACCAAGCCTCGGTGCATGCAGGACAAATGAATGGATGCAAACATGCAAGCATAAGGTATGCTAATCGAAATATGCTCCTAATCTAACTATCAAAAGCGGTTAAATAAAAGGGAGAAAGACACGGGGTTGGAAGACATGCACACACTCACGCACACTTATTACAACATTACACCCCCGCAAAGGAGGGTTTGAATAAACTAACTAGCTAAACTAATTAAGCTAACTATTACAAAACTCGAAACTAATTAACTATTCTAGTTAACTAATTATTACAAACCGAATTAAGCTAATCAATTACAAAATGAATTAATTAACTAAATAGTTACAACACTTGTATGAATGAATTAGCTACAACTAACTAGTTAAACAAAGCAAGTAAATGGCCTCGAGGAGCGAGGGATGCATGCATGCTCGGCTTCTCCACCCGAAAATGCCACCACCTTGCCATTGCAGCCTCTGTTTGCACATTTTTGATCACTGAAAATTGCACCACTTCCAGAACACCTCTACTCTCCTTTTCCATCACTCTGAGCAACTTTTTCATTGATGGCCAGTCGGCTACCATTGGTGGTTAGTCGGCTACTGCTGGTGGCCGTCGGCCACTGCTAGTGGCCGATCGACCACCCCTGTCCTGAACTTCCTTTTTTGCTGCAACAGAGAGCAAACCGAGGCAAAGTAGTGTATTCTGAAATAGTGTGTGTACTGTTACCCTCCTTATCATTACACAAGTTCAAAGAAGTGTAATTCTTGGCCCTCAAACCATCAACCAAGCATTTTCCATGCATAATGGCTAAAGAACCAAGCTTGTACAAGCTTAATGAGTGAAAAACAGGACTCAACAAAACCACTACCCTATCATGCATGATCAAGGGTGATGGCGACCAAGGAAAGTGGCACGTTTCATCAGTTTAAGCATGAAACGTCCCATTTTCCTTGTGTTCGAACTAACGTCCGATTCAAACACATGAAATGCAACATGAAAGATGCTTATCTTGCTTCTTTTACTTGCTCATTTTGTTTACTCATTTTACATTACTGATTCATTCTTTAATCGATTAAGTCCAAGGTGAGTGTCTTCTAATGGAAGAGGTGTCAACCAAGGGATGATTTAAGTCAAGAGAGAGGTCATGCCTTTGATTAGTGAACCCTCAAAGGAGGATTGAAACCATTAAGCACAAACTTCAATCTCAAGCTTAAACACAACCCTAAGGTTAAACAACTCTCAAAGCAAATGAAAAGGTGAAGAAATGAGGGAGGTTGCAGAGATTTAAAGTACTGAAAATGAGATGCAAAAAGCACTAAAACATGCTTTCAACTCAAAAGAATGATGATCAAAGCATTAAAACATCAAACTAGTGAAGGAAATTGCACTACAACCATGCAATACAAGCCTCAGCTGAATTAACCAGCCCAAAATAGAGCCAAAACAGGTCAAACCAGAGGCAAAAACATGTTGAGATTAAGCTAAGTTAAGCCAGAAAAACATGCTAACATGTGAAGCTATCTAGGCATGCAAACAAGGCACAAGGAGGGGAGGCTAACCCCTCTAATTTTGGACTTCAAAACAAGGTTTTTGCCACTGAAAAACCTCTGAAATTCAGTGGTTAAAAGCTCTGAGAAAGATGATGTAAGGGTGGGAAACACAAGGGTAAAGGCCTCCAAAACAAGGTACAAAGAAGGGCTATCAACCCCTCAACCTTTAATGGCCTTAGGACCCAAGCTTCAGCCCAAAAAACACAGAGTTTTTATAGCCCAAAATCAGTTAGAAAACATGACAAAAGAAGCTAAGACAATAAGCTAAAACATGGAGCTTTTGAACTAGTAAGCAAGCATGAAGAGGGGTGGTCAACCCCTCTATTTTTGGGGCCTCAAAACAACATTTTTAGCCTCTAAAAACCTCTGAAAATCAGTGGTAAAAAGGCCCAAAAAATTTGGGTGGCACAAAAGCTTAACAAACAAAGGAGCAAGAAGGGTGGACAACTCCTTAACTCAAAATAGCCTTAAACCAACACTTTTAAACCATAAAAATAGAGGTTTTGACAGTTGAAAACCAGGCCAAAAATAGTACAAAAAGATGGCAAAACAAATATGAAAAACAAGCTTAAAGGGTAAAGGTTATACCTCTTGAAGGGAAGAGTGATTCTAGGCCACAATTCAAGCCAAAACCCACTTAAGGAGTTCCAAGAGAGCTTCAAACAACCTCAGCCCAAAGATGAACCACTTTGGTTAAGGGTTGATAGGGTTAAGTTTGAAGTATGAAAGCTTCTAAGCACAAAAGCTCAAGAGAGAGAGAAGTCTAGAGAGAGAAATCTAAAGAGAGAGGATTTTAGAGAGAGCGGGTCCCAAAATTTTTCTTACCTTGAAAACAATAGAGAATGGCCTCTATATATAGAAATACAAGAGCCTTGGTCAAAAATATCTCAAAACAAACAGCAGGAACATTGTGCAAACAACTAGAGGAAAATATCTGCAAAATCTGAGCTTTCTGGACATTTGTGGCCTACTGGCCATCATTGGTGGCCGACGGCCATCACTGGTGGACGTCGTCCATTGCTGGTGGTCAACAAAATGCACTTCTGGCTGACACATGGCCGATAAGATCCACTGGTGGCCGACAAGCAAAAACTAGTTTCTGGCCCCGACTTCAAACAAGCATATCTCCTTTATCTGGACCCCTTTGCAGGTCATTCTTGAGTCTAAATTGAAGCCCTGGAAGTATTCTTTCCAATGGTGGTAGCCTCACATCAAAATTCCAACTGTACAAAAAGATATGCCTCTTTTAGTGAAGACTACTCAGTTTCAGTCCTAACCGAATTCATGCCGAACTTCTCCTCAACTAGTTTTCTTCCCTCCTCTCCTCTTTTCTTCAACTCCAAACCCCTAAGTAGGGTGTTTTGAAATATTTTTCAAAGATTTCACCTCTCTTTCATTTATTTCCACTTCGTCCTTGCTCGGTTTACTGAAAAGCGCAACATTTAACAAAATGCGAGCGTCAGAACATTGTAGGAACTTTTTCAAAAATATTTTGAAAGATAGGGTTTTAAGGTTTAAAATATTTTTTTGCTCAAAATAGTTTTGGTCCAAAAATGGGGTGTAAGGTTGGGATTTGAAGCTCCTTTTGCCGATGAAATCGAACCTTTGCATAGCATAGCCTTCGTCCTACCTTCGTCCTCGAATAATCAGCCTGAGGCCCCCAAGTCTTAAGGGCAGTCAAAAATGGGGTGTCTACAGTTGCCCCTCTTTGACAAAGCTCAAAGTCATGAAATGACGTAAGTGAATTTCAAAGCCTAGAGACAACCCATTTTTACAAGGCTGTAAGATTTGGGCAAACAATCAAGACAAAAATAAATGGTTGCGCTCGCAGGCTGCCTACATATCCCTTTGCAAAGAATCAAACTAGCGTAGTTCAAGGGAAGAATGCAAAATGATGCACAATAAAACAAAACAATGTAAATGATATGCAATGCAACAAAAAAAATGCAAATGATATGCAATGTAATTGAATCATCAAACCACAAGCAGTGCAAAACCACACAAATACCATAAAGGATTGGCGATGCAAATCAAACTACGTTTTATATAGAAAAGGTGCCGGAGCACTCTAACCACAATTCTTGCGGAATGGGTGCATGCACATGCAATACTATGTTTTTCGTAGAAAGAGAAAGAGTACAAGTCATTGGGTGGCATGATATAAGTAAGGAATAATCTGCTGTGGAAAGATCATGATCCTACATGCTGAATGCAACAAAACAAAATACGATGCAATGGATGTAGTGAATAAGGCGCAGGTCGAACCGCATTTTACCTAGAAAAGGCATGGACACAAAACAAAGCATGTCCAATATAGAAAGGTGCGAAAACCCTCAGACCACAATTCTCTTAGTAGAATAGGCGCGTACACTAAGCTTAACATGGAAAGGATGCAAGTGATAAAATGGTATGATGTAATGGATGTAACAGAAAGTGTAGTCGATGCAAAGGGTGACATACTCCAACCACGCTGGAATCATGAGAGGAGGAAGAACAAATCCCAAACATGCTGAAATCGTGAGAGGAAAGGAACACTCAAAGCACGCTAGAATCGTGAGAAGAGGTCCTAAGGAAAACCAAGCAGGGGCGCATTCCACGCGTCTTGAGATAAATTCCAAACACGCTGAAACCGTGAGAGGAAAAGGACACTCTAATCATACTGAAATCGTGAGAAGAGGTCCAAAGAAAAACCAATCAGGAGTGCGTTCCACGCAACCTGAGATAAATTCCAAACACGCTCAAATCGTGTGAGGAAATGGACACTCTAATCACGCTGAAATCGTGAGAAGAGGTCCTCAGAAAAGGCGTCAGGAGCGCGTTCCACACATCCTGAAATAAATTCCAAACATGCTGAAATCGTGTAAGGAAAAGAACACTCTAACCACGCTGAAATCGTGAGAAAAGGTCGAAAGAAAAACCAATCAGTTGTGCATTCCACGCAACCTGAGATAAATTCCAAACAAGCTAAAATCATGTGAGGAAAAAACACTCTAACCACGCTGAAATCGTAAGAAGAGGTCCTAAGAAAAGCCGTCAGGAGCTATTCCATGCATCCTGAGATAAATTCCAAACACGCTGAAATCGTTTGTGGAAAAGAACACTCTAACCACGCTAAAATCGTGAGAAAAGGTCCTAAGAAAAGCCGTCAGGAGCGCGTTCCACGCATCCTGAGATAAATTCCAAACACGTTGAAATCGTGTAAGGAAAATAACACTCTAACCACGCTGAAATCGTGAGAAGAAGTCGAAAGAAAACCAATCAGGAGCGCATTCCACGCAACCTAAGATAAATTCCAAACACGTTGAAATCGTGTGAGGAAAATAACACTCTAACCACGCTGAAATCGTGAGAAGAGGTCCAAAAACAAGCAGTCAGGAGCACGCTCCACGCATCTTGAAAAAGCCCTGTGGAGACAGCGATCCTAAACGCTGCCCAGCGTAAAAGGATAAATGATACAGGATAACACAAGATGCAAATAAATGCAATAAGTGCGATGATATGATACATGTTATAGGCAATGTAGTGCATGATGCTTAAGGAATGCAATAAACAAACAAAGTGGCGCTTTAAAAAGCGCCTCATGGGGTGAGTGGCGATGAATCGCTCTACTCTAATAGAGATCTCTCCCTTGTGTTCTTCGAACTCTTACCTTGTATTCTGTGAACTTTTACCTTTAACTCACAGTACAAAGGTTCTGAAATACTGATAAGGAGCGACATCTGCACATAGAAGCCATAGATGCTGCTTTTCTTCCTAATCATATTCACAACTTTCCCTATTCTCCAATTGGGTGACAAACTAGGTTGGTTCAGTATCCAGAATTGAGGCGCACACATGCTATCTCAATCTATGGGGCTGCCATACAAATTTCAAGCCGAGGATACACCTCTGGGTATTCAAACCAGACTTTAGTCTCAGAAATTCCAAACCTTTATGCTCTAGACATCGCCGTTCGAACTCTAGTTTTCACAGTCGCAGTTGGTCTCCTAGGAACTCATTGCAAACACAGCCAAGATGCCCATGGCAGGAAATGGTACTCAGGGAGAGCACTTCTGATCACTCATTGCAAACACAGCCAAGAGGTACACTTATACTTCGGAGCATTGACAAGACCTCAAGAGGTACATCCGGAATGCAATCTCAGAACTTTCTGAAGTTGAAACAAACTCAGATGCCCCATATTTTCCCTCTTTTTGTTTGCTTTGCAGTCTGGAACCCATGTAGCTTCAGATAGGTCCTTGTTCTATTGTTCTCACATGAGCTGGGTTGAACCTTGCAGTTTTATGAAAGAAAGAATCATGTTTTGCACATATGTTAAGATTGGCATGGCACTCTGAGCACAAAGCGATTTATTTTTGAAATTGGAATTGAGAAATGTGTTCCTAACCGGGTATTGAGCCTATAACTGATCACAGTCAAAACGACTCAATCAAAGGGAATGACAAGGTAAAAACAACACAAACACACTAAACGACTCAAAACAAAAATCGAGACAAACAACAAACACAACACTCGGACATTCTGCTATCCATCGGTGGGAGACCTCTCGATTCACGAGGAGCCTGCTTCTCCAGATATTATTTCCCAACCTTTCTCATTTGTGATTATCACATCACTTTAGCACTTAATCTCTAGTTTTCTGAAAAAGCCCTTTTCTCACTTTTTCTCTCAGTGCACATCTCTCTATTCTTTACTCTTTCTTATTTCGTTAACCCTCCCTTGGGTGGTTGATGGATAAACAGGAAGTTGTGGGATCTTGCCCCTAGCATTCTGCTAGATTCTCCTTCTTTCACTCACAACTCGTGAACTCTCCCACAGAGGGGTTGTGGTGCGACTGAATATGCAGTAGATTTGCAACTGACATCGGCTGACGATGCCCTTGGCCAGTTTGGATGTGATCAGACCTGTCCAAATGAGGGAGTGGAATATCCTGCTCTATTCCGGCTTGTGCTTCACACTTGGCTTGATACCTCGCTGCTTTGGAGGATGAGAAAGTCTTTTGGCCTCTGTTGTTAGCTTCAGTTACGCCCTTTCTGGCGAGTACATTGATAATGGGGAAAAGACAGAAACCCAGACTCAACTGTGCCCCTAGTTCATCATTTTAACCTTTTTTTTTTTGTTGTTGGCTTTCTACTAAAACAATTTTGACCAACATAAGAGTTAAATTAACATGCTTATTCGACTTTCTAATTTGAAATCATGCAAGTCAGGTTGTGAGCACTGAAAATTTTCCTTTCTTTGGGTCCATGAAATGGTCTAGTTTTGGAAAAATGGAATAATTTTCGAGAGAATTAATCAACTTCATTAAAAATCCTCAAAACTGTTTTTGCAAATGGCCATTGCTCAACCAACGCGGAATCTACTCTCGAGATGCACAATTTCATATCTGAATTTGATTTGTCTTGCAGCTAAATCTTATAACGGAATAGGACACCCGAATTTGAACGAAGACAAGCCAGTTTGCACGTGGATAAGATAGCCGAGTTTGAACAAGGATATACCAATCAACATGGATGAGCCAACCCGGCTGAAAATGATTGGGGCCAAACTTCAGGATGAAGTTGCCTACGTATCCCAAAGATGGAAATCAAGCTGCACGTAGTTCCGGGTTGAGGTTCACTTGGGTGTTGACACTCTTCTTTTACGTTCTAACTTTTGCCAAGGCCACCCTTCTGGGTTTTCAACCTTGCGAGCTCTTTTTTCTTTTCTCTTCATTTTTCTCTATTTTTCTCTTTTCTTTTCTTTTCTTCTTTTCCTTTTTTCTTTTCCATTTTTTTCATTTTTGCTCTTTTTCTTTTCTCTGCTCTAACTTTTTCCTAGGTCGCCCTTCTAGCTTTTCGGCCCAACAAGCCTCTCAAGGATAAAAAATTTTAACTTGTCTATGTTGATCGATTTTGAGATCTCGAAGCCATCTGAATCTAGGAGAATGGATGTTGTTCATTGATGATGTAGGAGTCCATCCAACCGGGTCTGAATTGCCCCTAGTGTTATGGATAGGAAGTCGATTGTCCTTTCAGCAATAAATTTGTCTTCTCTCAGATTCTGGGATTTGGCTTTCTTGTTGGTCTTCATTAGCTTGAGAAATGACTCATCTTTGACTCTTCGAGCACATCTGACATTTTTGCCCCTAGTTCAAGGGCTACTTTTGATCAAACTCTGCGAGCTTCCTTTGATGACATCTGACCTTCTTGATCTGACCTTCTTTCCCCTAGTTCAAGGGTTGCTTCCGATCCGGCCATACAAGCCTCATATTTTGGTTGATTGTTGAACATTCTAAATCAAAGTTCAAGGTTTGAAAGCAAAGGGGGGTCGAGTCTCGAGGCCAAGAGTGATCCTAAGCTGCACAATCTCAAGATCAATTCCATACATGTCTTCTTAGGACCACGCAAAGCATTTTTTGAAATTTTTTAAGAAAGCGACTAATCGCTCGCACTGAAGACAATGTAGAACCAATCAGGATCAAGCTAGGATCCTTCTCAGTACTCACATTAACAAACATGATCTCATTCATTAAGGGCTTAGCATGCCTCTCTTTCTCTCAGTTGATCAAATTTTTATAAATCCCTAGGAATTCCTTCCTCTTTGTTTTCATCATAGTGTTCAAAAAGTTTTGAAAAACTTAGGTCAATGTAATGATTTCAAGGCACAGAAAAGTGGGTGAAAATTTCTGTTGTTTCATTCATATCTTCTCGCGTAACTGGCTAAATGGCAAAAAAAGACGCAAAAGAAAGACTGTAAAAGAAAAACACAAAACAAGATAGTGATGTTCGAGGTAACACCCCCGAAATCACCCGACTCCGACACAACAGGACTGACTCGATACAACAAGACTGATTCAAAACAACATGACAAGACTGACCCAATACCCAAGTTAGAAAGTACAATAAATAGCATTCACAAATTGCTCAAAATAGTGCGTACCATGCACCATATTTGGAGCAAAAATGAGCGCCATCAGCAGGTGGTTCATCCCCCGATCACATAGTCACATTATCCCCTTAGTTCATCGATCCAGTACCGATAGACTTTGCAGGAGCTGGTGCGACGATGACCTCGTTGTCAATTAGATCCTGAACTTCATGGCGAAGATGAAAATAAACGTCAGTGTCATGGCCGGTTTGTTGATGGAAGGCAAAGTACTTGGCCGGATTAGGCTTAGTTGGAAGGGGATCCGAGAGAGGCCGAGGCTCAAAGGGTTTGAGATGGCCTTGTCCTATAAGGATTTGGAGAGCTTTGGACAATGTCATGTATAGGGGATTGAAGACCCTCTGGCCTCGGGGTTGGTGCTTCGAGGTTTGTGGAGTTATGTTGGATGTACCGGCAAAGGGGTTGGCAGGTGCTGACTAGGTTTGATGATCTCTTCTGAGTGTAGGATTGGAGCAGAAAGGGGTGTTTCTAGTACGACAGCCCTTCTCCCAGCCTTCCCCTTGATTCAAAATGCTCTTATCCTAAGTGGCAAAAGTGTCATCCACAGTCTTTGCAACAACTGCGAACACTTGCTATTTGTTCAGTCCTTCAGCCTTCAAAGCCTTAACAGCCCACTGAAGATGTTCATAGGGACCAATGCATGCCCCTACCTTGTTCTTGCCATTTGCCTCCACTTTGCCAAGGGATTGGCCTTCTTCAAATGCAGCCTGTCCCAAGATTGGGGAGCCTTTTGGCGCGAAATTTCTGGCCCGTGATGTGGTTAATGATGGAGCCAAAATTCCAAATGCTAAATCTGCCACAGTTCTTTGCAAATCTTCAATCATACTCACTAGCTCAGAAGTAGTGGGTTCATGGGTTTGAGATGATTGGGGTTCAAATGCATCCATCATACATAAGCCCATATTTTCTAGAATAAACACCACAGGCTTGGGTAAATGGGCTGGGGTGATGTATATGCTGGGGTTGTAGGTGGACGGCAGTGTATGGATTAAATTGAGGTGTTGAGGTAATAGGTTAGTGTTAGCTTGAGGTCCTTTTGGTGGAGCCATGATCTCTTCATCAATAAGATCCTGAATCTTATGACGGAGGCGGATGCAACGGTTCGTATCATGACCGTGTTATTGATGATAGGCACAGTATTTAGTCGGGTCATATCTTGGTGGAAGAGGATTTAGAAGGGGTTGTGGTTCTAGGAGTTCTAGGTACCCTTTTTCTTGCAGCATTCTCAAAACTTGAGAGAGACTCATGTAAAGAGGATGGAAATTCCGGGCTTAAGGCCGAGTTAAAGTGATTGGTTTTTGGCAATTGAGGGGAGTGGTGACCGTGTTTATTTCTGTGCATTTCGCAGTTGTGCTACCATCAGTAGTAGCATTGGAACTGCAAACAACATTCTTCTTCAAAGGCTCATTATCTTCCACAAAGATCCCTTATTTGATGGCATCCTCGATTTGAACCCCCATTTTATGAAGCTCTAGAAAGGTAAACAGAGGTAGAATGATCATCTTCTGCAGATTCCGAACAATCATCTTCATCTAATCTTTTTTGGAAGGCCTTGTAGTCATCATTGAGGCCTTCGCTCTCCATCTCGTTACGAACTCTGAGAAACCCTCCTTTAGCTCTTGGTGGGTGACTTCGAGATCACGAGTTGTGACCTTGATCTGTGTGTTGTAGGATTATTGAGCAATAAAGGCCTTAGCCATCTCTTCCCAGTTCTGTTTCACAGAGTCCTCCAATTTAGCATACCAGATTACGGCTATCCCAGACATGGTTTTTCAAAGAGAGACAACTTTTGGGCTGGGGTCAAACCCATTGGCCTCAGAATATCAGAAAATAGGCGAAGATGCACCATTGGGTCTCCAGAGCCATCGAATAGGTCGATATGTAGCATTTTAAACCGCTCTGGTAAGGTAACTGCAGATTCAGTATTCCCGTCCTCTAAATCCAGGATAGAGTTCACTCATTATGCGCGTTTGAATAAATTCTCCAGTTTATTAACCTTAAGTGCAGTTGGATCAACCTCAAATTCAAACGAAGCTTCAGTTTGATAGACATGAGCTTTAGAGACCTGTTCTAGGATTGGTTCCGCTGGATTGCCCTGAGTCTCTTGGACATTAGCAGTATGGGCAGTGGCTCCGGGTGTCAGGTTACTCGTGGGAGGTGTATGAGATGCATAAGCCGCGGCCGGCTGTAGCTGTTGTTGTTGCAGCTGGATTATCACTTCGGCCTGACGAGCCGTGACTTCAACCTAACGGACTGCGTCCTACTGTAATGCCTCGACTGTCTGTTGCAAGTGCTGTATTCATTCTTCTACACTGGCTGGGGGATATTGAGCCATGGGAATGGGTGATTGATCTCGTGCTGAGCTAAATGCAGACAACTATTCCCAGACCAGACTAGAACCGGGTGATTTGAGGTGTGACTGTTGTAGAAACTGTACTGGTGAATTTTGCCTAAACCTCCTTCGTCTTGTAACCGGTGGGGGTGAGGTAAACACAGGTTGCTTCTGAACAATTTCCAACCTGACAAAGTCTATTGACACAAGTCCAAAGTACCTTGGGGATATTAGAGCCTTTTGAAGCTATGCTTCCAAGACTACCTTGCAAAAGAGAAAACAGACAGCATGTCAACCCAATTTCACTAGAATAGATATGAGCATAGCTGAATGACTGTACTCTCTACTAAATTCTGCCCCAAAATAGATACCAATTTGGCAACTGATACGCACATCCCTGTACAATTTCACTGTAAAGCACATACCAGTTAAGTGAGAGCCAAAACACCCCTATGATGGGGTAGGGTTACCCTATCCTAGTTTCGTCAGGAACTAGGGTTTCACTATACACAACAAGTGACTTCACACAATCCTGCATTTGGGTAAGCAACATGTCGTAGTTTGGAATAGTCTCTATGGCTTTACTATATGCAGCCATGCCGATTGGTCTAAAAGGGTACCTCAGTAAGACTACCTAATATACCTCTCACACTTAACACCGAGAAGTGAAAGGAGGATCAAATGGTACAGCGGTAATCCAGATCCAAGGGTTGTGTTCCCATCATGGCAGAGCCCACAACCAGTCAACCTTTTGGCAAGATTTTCCAAGCAAGCCTCTGGCAAACCACTCAGGAATAGCATATGGCAAATCCTGTGACTTAGGCGCACCGATGCAAATGCAAATAGCTGGAGGAAAATATCTGCAAAATCTGAGCTTTCTGGACACCTGTGGCCTACCGGCCATCATTGGTGGCTGACAGCCATCACTGGTGGATGTCGTCCATCACTGGTGGTCAACAAAATGCACTTCTGACCAACACATGGCCGACAAGCTCCACTGGTGGCCGATAAGCAAAAACTAGTTTCTGGCCCTAACTTCAAATAGGCATATCTCCTTCATCTGGACTCCTTTGTAGGTCATTCCTGAGTCTAAATTGAAGCCCCAGAAGTCTTCTTTCCAATGGTGGCAGCCTCACATCAAAATTCCAACTTTAGAAAAAGATATGCCTCTTTTAGTGAAGATTGCTCAGTTTCAGTCCTAACCAAATTCATGCCGAACTTCTCCTTAGCTAGTTTTCTTCCCTCCTCTCCTCTTTTCTTCAACTCCAAACCCCTAAGTAAGATGTTTTGAAAGATTTTTCAAAGATTTCACCTCTCTTTCATTTATTTCCACTTTGTCCTTGCGTGGTTTACCGAAAAGCGCAACATTTAACAAAATGCGAGTATCGGAACATCGTAGGAACTTTTTCAAAAATATTTTGAAAGAGAGGGTTTTAAGGTCTAAAATATTTTTTTGGTCCAAAAATGGGGTGTAAGGTTGGGATTTGAAGCTCCTTTTGCCGAAGAAATGGAACCTTTGCATAGCATAGCCTTCGTCCTGCCTTCATCCTCGAACAATCAGCCTGAGGCCCCCAAGTCTTAAGAGCAGTAAAAAATGCGGTGTCTACAATTACCCCCCCCCCAACTGGACTAACCACTTGGCTTTGAGATTGTTTCTCCAACTCCTAAATTATGTTTTATGCCAACTCCCCGTTCATTCCCATCAGTGTGGTCATAATTCTTACTCCAGATATTAGCGGTTGACTCATCCCCATGCCCGGTTTGAGATTGCATTTCAACTTGACTCCCCATAGTATTGGAAGAACCCCAAGCAACAAAAGTTTTTGACTGATTTACTAGTTCTACATCTTTTGGCTGGATTGTCTGAGCCCCCTAATTGGACCAACAACTTGGTTTGGACACCATAGGCCCTGACCCCCATTATCTCTTATATCCACATGTCAACTAGGTTACGCGCTTCCAGAACAGGTTCATCTATCACTATCACCTGAAGTCACGGTTTTGAAGGAATAATATTTGAATGAGGTTGCATGAGTTTTTACAAAGTTTTTGTATTAAATGCATTTTTAATAATTTTGTCAATTACTTTAATGTATTTGTCTACTTCTTTTGATTTGTTTAAGCAATTGTGCCAGTCTCAATGAAGGTGCTTTTTGACTAGTGTTCAATATTTGACAATTGTAATGGCGTATACTAGTAGATTAGATTGTGGAATTTCTTGTGGTGGGCTTGCTTTCATTCTCTATGCTATATTATTATAAGGTGTTTATATTTCTATATTTAATTCTTGTCACCTACTATTGAGGAAATTTAATATTAACGTCACAACAGAGCTATTGCCTAAATAGTGTTCCTATTGGTTGAAAACTCTATCACTCAATATTTTTTGCTATATTTTGGGCGACAAGTAGACAAATGTCACTCCATAGTTTTTAATATTGCTTTAAAACAGTGAATAATAACTTCTTCTTGTGGAGAGGTAGGTTTGGAAATACTCTAGAATCCTGATAGACGTTCATGATCCTCTGATGGCCACCTGAAAAAAAGGGATTAACACTCCGGTCGGGGATGCGGGAATTAGTACTCCGACGGACAAGTTAGTATATGTCTCTAGTTTACTTGTAATTTAAGTTTCTTAGGTCTGTTCTCACGTACCTTTCTTTGGCTGATGTTCCTCTATTTATATTTTCCTTTGGGCCTTAGGGTTGGGCCCAATTTTAATCCATTGAATGTTTATTTATTCGGCTTCTATTCAACTAGTTCTACGGCCGATTAATATATTCAACTTTGGGATTGTCTAGGGCGGTGTCGAATACAATATTTATCCTGATTATCCTCAGACCTGTATTCAGCTTTCTTGTATGTACATCAATATTATCCGGCTCCCACAATTGCCCCCCAAACATCCTATTAACACCAGTTAGTCGGCTTGTTTGGTTTCGAACTTGAAAAGTCAAAGAAAAAATGGCGGTTAGCCTCATTCCAATGCATATGTCAGAACACACGCTTTTTAGGCATCATTACATCTTCCCGCCCCTTCATACACTTCGTTCATTTAATGCGATTTGAAACTATGTTGTCCCTTCGAATGTATGTTTTTTGAATACTCAAAACATCTTGTCTGCCTTTCAGTACACCTCTATTTCGTAACCTCTACAACTTCCTCCCATTTCTAATTGTCTCCTCTACTTCTAGTAGGTTCTCTTCTCCTTCATTTCGAATCTCATTTCCTTGTTTGTTTTTAGTTCTGTATACTCCTTAGACTAGCTAGGATGCAAAACATTTGAAAGACCTCCTTTCTGCAGATCGAATTTCTAGTTTTTAACACCATTTTTCCATCCCCGACGATGTCCATCTGTCACTCATGGCAGACAGCACCATTGATATGGAGAGGACTGATGAAAGTACAATCATCTTCCTCTCCTATCAATTGCTGAGGGCGGAGGTCGTTTCCCCCTTCACCCATTTTTAAGGGCCGTCCTTCGCCACTAGGGTCTGATCCCTTCCCAAGCTAATGTAAATTTTTTCCGAATCATAATGGGGCTTATAGAGTTGAACCGACGCCTTAGGATCAACCTTTGTATACTTGCTATTTGGCATTGTTATGCCTTGGCCAAATCTTCTGGCTGGCAGGGGCGCTATTTTCTCAGGGCCAAGGATACCGACCGTCACTTGGTGACTATGCTTGCCAGCTCTAGCAAGCGTGTTGAGGATGTAATGGTCGTTGTCCGAGGCAACTAGGAATTCAGCGAGGGTGAAGATTACCTAGATCCCATGCCTAGACGAAAAGGTGAACCAGGTAGCCGTATAGTTCCTTATGTTTATTATTATTATTATTATTATTATTATTATTATTATTATTATATATTTACTCGGTTTTCCTTCTATGTACTTATCGTTTTTATTTGTGCAAGCAACGATTTGAAGAAAGTTCTGGTTTCGGCTGACGACGCCATACTTACGGAAATTAAAATCGCACTCCGGTTCTTTGGCCGTCCAAACCTTTAGAAACAAGGGAGGGCGGCCCACATTCTTCTGAGATACGAGCCAACTTACTCAACGTTTTCGACGGTCGACAATATTCCGATTCCAAGGGGTAAAGAGCAGCTTACGACCCTTATCTTCCCCAACTTCAAAAATCTAAGGCAGATTGGTTTGGAAGCCTCCGATTCAGAGCAGGTGGAAGAACAAGTAGCCGAAGAGGTCGCCAAGGAGCCAAACCAGTCGGAAGCTGAAGTAGACAAGGCTCTAAACTTGGCCTTTGAGGAAGCCGGCCTCAATTCATCTAACCCTCCATCCACTTCAGGCCGAGGGGACGTCTCCTTTGAAGACATTTTTACAAACTTAGGAGACCTTCCCAGCGCGTATCCTGAGAACATGGCTGGGGAGTCGCTCACGCAGCTAGCTAGGAGGAAAAACTCTGAAAAGATGGCTGCCCGGAGAAGAGCCGAGACCATTCGATCGGAAACTCCACCCGTTGCCGTCACTGAGCCTTCTCTGCCTGTTATTGTGGAAGAAATGGCTCAGACTGAAACGGCCGAGACGGAGCAAGAATAGGGGGATCAGGAGGCCCAGCAAAGGGGGAAAAAGTGCCCCGTAGAGCGCGAAGCCATCTCTGGAGAGGACCAAATCAATAAACGGCCGCACATTGAGGAGTCAGACTTGGTTGTTCCGTTCACTGTTCAACCAAAGATAAGGAATGTGCCAATTGCCTCTGATGCGTCGGCTTTGAAGGACCCGACTGTGGCCTTGAGTACGGCCTCCTTAATTTCCTTGCCAGTTGATAGAGCTACATTTTGGGCGGAGCCAGATTTACTATCAATTGCATTATCCGCTCAATCGGCCTTATTGGTACATTACTTGCCTTATCTGCAGTCTTCTGCCTAAATATATATATATATATTATAACTCTAATTCCTTGTTTTGCAGACGTTGGGCAGGATAGCCGAAATCAGCCGCCGTCAGCGTGACGCTATTAAATAGATCGGCTTGCTGAAAGCCGAAATTGAAAATGAAAGAAGCAAGGTCATGGAAGCCTCTCAAAGAGCCGATTCTGAGGCAGCGAAAGCGGCCGAGGAACGTGCAAGAGCTGATTCCGAGGACGAGAATGCAAAGAATTCCGACCAACTAAGGCTGGGGGCCGAAGAGAGGGCGAACACAAGCGAAGACGCGCTCAAGTTAGCCAATGAGGTGATTGCCAAGCTGGAAGCCGATTTGGAAGAATCGAAGAAGGCAAAGGAAATAGCCGACTCCAAGGTTTCCAAAGCGTTCCAAGCTGGGAAGGACGCCGCCTTGGAAAACTACATGGAGGAAGTGCCCAAGTTTGAGAATCGGGGCTTCAAACACGGCTGGCTCAAAGCCCTCACTATCACTAATGTGACATTGGCGCAGGCGATTCCATATGAGCAGGTGGACGTTGAGCCACTGGAGTCTGACCATGAAGATTGATTAGGGTGATATTTTCATTTTTGTTAGGCATCTTAGATACATAGTTTTTGTAGGTTTTTGTTAGTAGATTTTCATTTCTTTACTTTGATTGGAAGTTTTAAATGTAAGGAAATTTTCATGTGTAAAATGACTACTATCTGTACTCAAGTACTCAATTTATTAATGAAAATTTCCTATGCTTTTCTGTTTACTGCATACACTATTTGTTTTCAATTTATTAATGTTGTATATGAGTAAATTAAATGTCCGATGAAATAATTGGGTCTTTTCTATTTAGTCGCATAAGTTAACGAATCGGCAGTTAACAATCTAGTATGATGGATCAAATTAAATCTATTTAGCCGATTAGATTATTGAATCTATTTAGCCAATTAGATTATTGAATAAACATTTGATAAAATAACGAGTAAATCGGTGCAAGGTCTCGACATTTGGCCGATTAGATTAGTGAATCTATTTAGCCGATTAGATTAATGAATCTGCCGTTGCCCCAGCTAATGAATGAGCTGGAACACCAAATGCTATTGGTTCATGGAGTGGCTAGGGCACATGAACTTATTGGCACATAAATCGGCGCAAGGCCTCGACATTTTGCCGATTAGATTAATGAATATGCCCTTGCCCCAGCTAATGAATGAACTGGAATGCCGAATGCTATTAGTTCATAGAGTGGCTGGGGTACATGAACTTATCGGCACAAGGCCCGGACATTTGGCTGATGAGATTAATGAATCTGCCCTTGCCCCAGCTAATGAATGAACTGGAACGCCGAATGCTATTGGTTCATGGAGTGGCTGGGGTACATGAACTTATCGGCACATAAATCGGGGCAAGGCCTCGGCATTTGGCCAATTAGATTAATGAATCTACCCTTGCCCCAGCTAATGAATTAACTGGAACGCCAAATGCTATTGGTTCATGGAGTGGCTGGGGCACATAAACTTATCGGCGCAAGGCCCGGACATTTGGCTGATGAGATTAATGAATCTGCCCTTGCCCCAGCTAACGAATGAAGTGGAACGCCGAATGCTATTGGTTCATGGATTGGCTGGGGCACATGAACTTATCAGCACATAAATCAGCACAAGGGCTCGACATTTGGCCAATTAGATTAATGAATCTGCCCTTGCCCTAGCTAATGAATGAACTAGACGTCGAATGCTACTAGTTCATGGAGTGGCTGGGGCACATGACCTTAACGATTCTGGCGCAAGGTTGTGAAATTTAGCATTGATGAGATCGCCTCGGGGGTGCCGCACCAGTAATGAATAAATGGGGTGGGGACAACGTGCAGGGAGGGGCCATTGTTGCGTTCAAATCCAATAAATTAGGGAAGGAAAAGAGCAGTTTGGACAACTGTGGATGGCTAGAAGATTATTCTTCAACAGCAAAGGAGAAGGTAGGACACTGGCGGAGTTGGACGTAGAGATGAATCGAGGTGGCGAGCCCACGCGCACGGGGAGTAGGACATCAAGGGAGCGTGAAAAATGCTAGTCCCCACATCGTCGAAGTAGGTCACCCAGAAAGGAAAAATAGCAACGTAGTAACTCCCCTCTACCACGCTCGAGAGGAGAAACCAGAGCGACGCTGCGCCCATTAAGTTTTTCAATTTTTGTGGGGAACAAACCGATGACAGAAGCCGACTCAATTGTTCACGACCCAAATGTGGCAGTCGAGTTCGCTTAACAGATTTTCCCGCCAGAAGTTCAGCAGTCGATGGTCAGTCGACCTGATTTCGAAGTGTTTCGAGAGGACGTTCATGGAACGATGAAAAGGTTGTACACCACCTATGAAATCGGCATAAGCCTACGTGCCGCGCAGTGGGAGATAGAGCAGAAGGATGAACGCATTCGAAACTTAGAAGCTCGGACGAAGAAAGCTGAGTGTGAATTAGGAAAGGTCAAAACTGTTGAGTCTCTATCGGCAGGCCAAGCTAACCCAATAGTGGAGGAAAGGGTGACCCAACGACTTATAAGTCATGTGATTGCCGATTGAGAAACGGCAAGAATCTTCGCAATAGAGGCTACAAAGACCAGGGCTTATGAACAAGGTTTCCATGACGGCCAAAAAATTGGGATAGAGAAGACTAAGGAAAAACTCCCCGAGGAAATCTGTCGATGCGAGAATCGTGGATTTAAGCACGGGTGGACCAAGGCTCTCCAGGCTGCAGAGGCTCTCCGGGCAACAGGCATTGATTCAGCGTCGCCGTTATATTAGGGTCACAATTTTCCCTTCGCAGCTTTCGAAGTCAAGAAGAGAGACAACGAAGGTGGTGCCGAATAAAATTGAACATATTGTACCTTTTTAACGCAAATTGGATGTGAATTATGTATTCACAATCAATTTAATGAAACATATTATTTTAAATGTTTACATGTTATTTCAGTCAATGTTTATAAATTCAGCTATGATCATCTACCATTTTACGTCAATTGTGTTTACACTTATCAATCATAATATAAATGAATGGAGTGCCGAATTCGGAGGCGTTTTTCCTTGGCCAATCGTGATTTCTACGAAGAGCGCTCCAAATTCAAAGGCTTTTTTTTTCTCTCTCTCCCTTTGGCCAATCGTGTTTTCCACGAAGGGCGCTCCAAATTCGGAGGCTTTTTCTCTTTGGCCAATCGTGATTTCCACGAAGGCGCTTCGAATTCAGAGGCTTATTCGGCCCAAACGTGATTTTGACGAAGGGCGCTCCAAATTCAGAGGCTTTTTGTCTTGGCCAATCGTGATTTCCATGAAGGGCGCTATGAATTCGGAGGCTTATTTGGCTCAAACATGATTTTCACAAAGGGCGCTCCGAATTCGGAGGCTTATTCGGCCCAAACGTGATTTTCACGAAGGGCGCTCCGAATTCGAAGACTTTTTGTCTTAGCCAATCATGATTTCCATGAAGGGCGCTCTAAATTTGGAGGCTTATTCAGCCTAAACGTGATTTTCATGAAGGGCGCTCCAAATTCGGGGGCTTTTTGTCTTGGTCAATAGTGATTTCCACGAAGGACGCTCCGACTTCAGAGGCTTTTCTTTGGCCAATCATGATTTCCACAAAGGGCGCTCCGAATTCGGAGGCTTATTCGACCCAAACGTGATTTTCACGAACGGCGCTCCGAATTCGGAGGCTTTTTAGCAAACAACTCATTGGGCTAGAGAACATTTGTATTAAAAAAGGAATATGTACATGGTGAAAAATCAAAACAAGTTGTCATGCTGTACAAGTTAATTTTAATGATAAAATTTACGCAAGTGTGTGGAATTCCACAGACACAGTAAGCTTCGTCCATTCATGTCTTTGAGCCGGTATGCCCCCGTCTCGGCGATTGAGTCTATCTGATAGGGGTCGTCTTAGTCAGGACCCAATTTTCCGTCAGTGAGATTCTTAGCAACGGGAAGCACTTTTTTTAGGACCAATTCTCTGGGTGTATAACGGCGTAGTTGAACACGTTGATTATACAATTTAGCCAGCTGCTGCTGGTACCGTGCTATGGAAGCAAGGGCACGGTCACGGCGTTCTTCAATCAGAGTCAAGTCCAAAGCCAATATCATGTCATTTCGGCCCATGTCAAAAACTTTTGATTTACAGGTTGGAAGGCCAATCTCTAGGGGGATGATTGCCTGGGTTCCGAAGCACAGAGAAAACGGCGTTTCCCCAGTGGATCGCCTTGGAGTAATGCGATGAGCCCACAACACGCTTGGCAATTCTTCGACCCATCTGCCTTTAGCTTTCTCCAGCCTTTTCTTGATGCCATCTAGAATAACCTTGTTGGTGGCCTCTGATTGACCATTGCTTTGAGGGTAAGCCGGCGAGGAAAAGTAGGGTCGTATACCGTAAGTGTTGCACAATTCTTAATAAGCGCCACACGGGTTCCATTGTCTGAAACAAGTGCTCTCGGTATGCCGAATCTCGTTATGATGTTTCTCTATACAAAACACTTAATGTTGGAATCTCGAATATGTGTCAGTGCCTCCGCTTCAACCCATTTTGTGAAATAATCCGTCGTGACAATTAAGAATCGCCTGTTGACGGGGGCCCGTGGCAACGGTCCAACGATATCGAGCCCCCATTAAGCGAAATGCCACGGACTAGTGATAGAGTTTAACTCCTCGGCAGGAAGATAAGTCAAGGGGGAAAACTTCTGGCATTGCTCACATTTCTTGACATAACATTTTGCATCGGTTAGTACGGTCGGCAAATAGTACCCTTGTGTTACAGCTCTGTGGGCCAGAGAACGTCCGCCCGAATAGGCACCACAACTGCCTTCATGTATTTCAGACAAAAGTTCGTCGACTTTATCCGGGTGAACACATTCTAAGTACGGCCCAGAGAGAGATTTTTTGTAGAGCTTCCTCTGCAGATCCAAGTAGTATCAAAGTGCTTTGTTTCACAGTTTATGTGCTTCTTTCTTATCCATCGGGAACTGCTCTGAAGATAGGAATGCGGTGATAGGATCCATCTAACTTGGACCCGGTTTGACAGCATTGATCTGAACTGATTCTAAAGAGGAAATACTTGGCTCAGGGACAAACCCAACTTCAATTGTTCGCTTAATTTCTGAGTTGATGGTAGAAGCTAAGCAAGCCAGGGCGTCCGCATACGTGTTCTGATCCCTGGTTATTTGATTCAGTTCGTGGTGATCAAATTTCGCGAGCAAAGAATTCGCCATTTTCATATAGGCTTCCATGTGGTCATTTTTTGGCTGTATATTCCCCTTTCAACTAGTTGATTAATAGCTTTGAGTCACAGAAAACAAGAAAACGCCATGCACCAACGTGAAGTGCATTCCGCAGGCCAGTTAACAGTGCTTCGTATTTGGCCTCATTGTTCGATGCATCAAAGCCCAATTTGACGACTTGTTCGATTATTGCCCCTTCGGGGGTCATGATTACTATACAGGCCCCACTGCCACGCCAGTTAGAAAACCCGTCGCAATACATATACCAAACATCACCCACATACATTCTCCAGTTGGGCTGGTTTACAATTGATCAGATTTAAAGTCAGCGAGAGATGCTGTGAATTCGGCTACAAAGTTGGCGAGTACTTCCCCCTTGATGGAAGTTCTGGGTAAAAACTAGATATCATACTGGCCGAGTTCCAGAGCCCATTTCAAAATGCGCCCCAATGCTTCCGCGCTGCAGAGTGCCGACCGAAGGGGATAATCTGTTAGTACCCCAATGGTGTGCTCCTGAAAGTAATGCATCAGTTTTCTTGCAGCCATGACGAGGGCAAGTATAAGCTTCTCCAATGGAAGGTAACGTGTTTCAGCGTTGGCCATTACTTTGCTCAAATAGTAAACCGGTCGCTGCTCCCCAAGTTCTTCCTTTAACAATACAACGCTGACCGCCCGGTCAGATACCCCCAGATACAAAATGAGGGGATCACCTCCCGCAGGTGTTTCCAAGAGTGGTACTGAACGGAGATAGGATTTTAAGCTATCCAAAGTGTCCTAGCATTCGGGTGTCCAGTCAAATGCTCTGCCTTGCCAAAGTGTGTGAAAGAATTGTCAGCAGTGATCTGTGGAACGGCTAATAAACCTGTTGAGTGCAGCGACCATTCCCATCAGCTTCTGAACCTGTTTCACTGAGTGAGGGGAGCCAAGCTCTAGAATTGCAGTTATTTGCCTCGGGTTGGCTTCGATTCTGCAATTGTTAACGATGTAGCCAAGGAATTTGCCGGATCCGATGCCGAATGCACACTTCAAGGCGTTTAGCTTCATCTTGTACTTTCGAAGGATGCCAAATGTCTCTATCAGATCGGCTAGATAGGAGTGCTTTTCCTTGGATTTGACCACCATATCATCGATGTATTCTTCCATAGTACAGCCAAGTTGTTCCTTGAACATTGCAGTCACTAGTCTCTGATAAGTTGCCCCCGCATTCTTCAACCCAAAAGGCATGACCTTGTAGCAGTAGGTTCCTCTTGGGGTGAGGAATGCGGTTTTTTCTTGATCCTCCGGATGCATGGCAATTTGATGATAGCCCCTATAGGCGTCTAAGAAGCTTATGTGTTAGTGATGTGCCGTTGCGTCTACGAGTTGGTCTATTCTGGGCAAGGGAAAACAGTCCTTGGGACAAGCCTTGTTTAAGTCCGTGAAATCCACGCAGACACACCAAGAGCCATTCTTCTTCTTTACAGCCACAGTATTGGACAACCATGTGGGATAGGTTACTTCGCGAATTGCCCTGGAGTCAAGTAATCGATCTACTTCTTCAACAACGGCTGAAGTATGCTCTGCGGCCAACCGCCGACTTCTCTGAATAATTGGCTTACATTTCGGATCAACGTTTAAGCGGTGTTGGGCCACTGATGGATCCACTCCTGGCATCTCATATAGGGACCATGCAAATGCATCAATATTGCCGAGTAAGAAGGATACTAACTCCTACCTTTCAACTTTATCCAAGGAAGCACCGATCATGAAGAATTTGTCAGGACTTTGGTCAATGTCGATCCGAGATAGAGCTTCAGTCACCTTTTCACTTGGGATCCTCCCAATGTCTTCGAGGCTCTCCCTATCCGGCACCTCAATTGAATGCACTTCCAACTCCTTTGGTCACTTTGCAGCTAGAAGATAGCATGCTTATGTCGATTTCTAAGAGCCGCGGATTTGTTCGATATCGTACTCAGTTAAAAAACGAAGTAGTTGGTGGTAAGTGCTTGGCACGGCTTGCATCGTATGTAACCAAGTTCTACCCATGATGAGATTATATAGCGAAGGAAGCTTGACAACCAGAAATTCTACGTCCACTGATCTGGTGCCGGCTCGTACAGGTAGTGTGATTTTGCTCAGAGGATATTCTGGGTTAGCATTGAAGCCGAATAACGGGTAATCCGCCGGAGATAGGTCCAAGTCGGTAAAGCGAAGTTTGACGAAAGTTTTGTAATACATTATCTTCGAAGTATTGCCTTGGTCAATGACAACGCGCTCAATGGCAAATCTATTGACGCGTAGCTCGATGATGAGGGGATTAGTGTGGATGAGGGTTATTCCAACTAAGTCACTATCATCAAAACTAATCCTTCCAATGTTAGGGGGCCGTTTCGTCGGCGTCATTGGGCCATGTGTGCTAGACTGCAACTAGATTGTATACACCTCGGACGGCACTGGTAGGCTGTATATCATATGAATTACACCTAGTGGAGGTGACTTCGGCCGTAAGGCTACTGTATTTGTTGAATTGTTCTTTCGGATGTATTTCATAAGACAGCCATCTTGCACCAATTCTTCCAGGTGATCTTTTAATGAATAACAACTATCGGTGTCGTGACCGTGGTCTCTGTGATATTCACACCGTTTATCCTGTCTTCACGCATCGGAAGGTCCCGTCATCTTGGGCGGCCACTTGAAGAACGGAAGGTGTTGTACTTTTGGCAGGATCTTACTGATCAACTCTGCTAGCTCCGTATACTTCTTGCCTGAGCGCCTTGTGCCCCTACTATCCACTTGATACTGTTCATTAGCTCGATGTGAACATTGATCGTTTGATCGGCGCGAATCACGTCTTTTGTCTCGTTTAGGTTGGTTCCGCCGCTTGAGGCTTTTTAATGGCAAGGCACTAATCGACTGAACAACTCCAGACGTGGCCATCTCAACGGCTTGACGTTCGGCTTTGACCCGCAAGGCATCATCTTCGACTTTGCAGTACTCTTCGACCTTCTTCATTAATGCCCAGATGGTTTTGGGGGGCCACCTGGTTAATGAACTGCGGAGGGGGCTATCTGGATGCAATCCCATCTTAAAGGTGGTGATGGCCATGGAGTCATTGCAAGCATTATTTACCAGATTAAAGCACTCCCAATAGCGAGCCGAGTACTTACGAAGAGTTTCTTCCAGTTTGATTTGCATGGCCTAGAGAGAGTCGGCTTGCTTCGGCTGGACCTTATTAGTGATGAATCTCGCCTTGAATGACTTTTGGAGTTGTTGGAAGTTCTTAATCGATGCTGGCTCCAGTTTATAGTACCATCTCACAGCCAGTGGTCCTAAACTGCTTGGAAATATTCGACACATGAGGGCTTCGTCGTCATCATGAAGCGTCATGGCTTGCTTGTAATGACGAATGTGATCAGTGGGGTCCGACTTTCCATCGTAGAGGGTGAATGACAGTGCCTTGAACTTCTTGGGTAGCACAGCCCTTGCAATTCGTCGCACGAAAGGGTCATGTTTATCTTCCTCATCCGAATCATCACTTCTCCCTCGTTTATGCCATACATATGGACTTCCTTCAGATGAGCTGGACACATTAACGCGTCCTTTCTTTCTGGGATCCAGGGATGGTGAGTCTAAATCACTATCATCGTTGCGTTTCTAAAGTCGACGATGTTGACCATCCTTCTTTCCTGAAGGTCAAATTCGATCTTGGCATGCGGCTTGCTGCGCTTTCGCCACCTCCAAGGCCAAATCCTGGCGCAGGCGCTCATTCTCAGCCATCATGTTCTCCAGCCGCTGTTCATTTTGCTTTCCTTGATCCATAATCGCATGCATTGTCTTTTGCATTAAAGTCGAGGGTGAGGTCTGAGCTACTGAATCAAAGTTCAAGGCATGTCGCGCGGTGATATTCTCCGGTCCCAGCATGTTTCTTGGAGTGAGGTCGTCTCTTGGTGTAGTTTCGTCAGTGACTATCGAAGGATCTTCTGTGACGCTCGCCATGAATATGCTTGAGTATTCCCACAGACGGTATTAATTGTGGAGAGGTAGGTTTGGAAGTACTTTAGAATCCTGATAGACGTTCCTGATCCTCTAATGGCCACCTGAAAAAAAGGATTAACACTCCGGTTGGGGATGCTAGAATTAGCACTCAAACGGACAAGTTAGTATATGTCTCTAGTTTGCTTGTAATTTAAGTTTCTTAGGTCTGTTCTCATGTACCTTTCTTTGGCTGATGTTCCTCTATTTATATTTTCCTTTGGGCCTCAAGGTTGAGCCCAATATTAATCCATTGCACGTTTATTTATTCGACTTCTATTCAACTGGTTCTACAGCCGATAAATATATTCGGCTTTGGGATCATCTAGGGCGGTGCCGAATACAATATTTATCCTGATTATCCTCAGACCTGTATTCAGCTTTCTTGAATGTACATCAACATTATCTGGCTCCCACACTTCTTATTGGAACCCTTAATTTTTTTGTTACCAATGAATAGCAGTTACCTTCTTCAAGGATAGGTTGATTATTGTCGATTTGGACTAATGTGATTTTTAGGTTCTTCATGTTAGTAGGGAAGTACATAATTGAGGGAGGTGCATGCAATTCTTAATTATTTAAAAGTTTAAATTACACTGAAATCCTTCCAGATTTAGAAATAATATGCACTCAATTATCAATTATATTGTAGGTACAATGCATTCTTTTAAGGTTTATAACACTTAAACTCTTTTTATCAATAATTTTTTAGTCATGAATTAAAAAAAGAATTGATTACATTTGAAATATATAGCTTTTGTTTGGTTTGGTATTGGAATTATGATTTGAATGTGAAATTGTGATTTCAGTGTCAAATTGTGAGTTGAGTTTTGAGTAAGGGAAAATTTCTTTGGTTAAGAGTTTTGAAATGAGTTTTTAAATTTTTAATTTTGAAAAGAGGTTTAAGTTATGAGCTTTTCAATTTGGAGTTGTAGTTTAAATTTTCGGATCTATTCTTTTTAAATAGTAAAAAATGTTTAACAAAATTTTGTTGTTTTCATTGTAAATTTATAATTGTTATTATTATATGTTTTAATTTTCTTATTTTAAATATTTTGTTGTAATTTGTAAATATTTTAATTTTTATAATTTTAAGAGGGGATTGGGTATACACGGACGTCCGCTCAGACTTCCTCCCGCACTTTTAAAAACTCTACTTTCAAATCGTAACCAAACAAATAACAAAAAAAATTAAAATATATTGCACACTTAAATAAATAAATAAATATTTTAATTAAAAAAATATTGGAAATGACAATTAGATTTTTAAAATGAAAAATTGTATTTTGGCAAATTTTTATTATGTAAAAAAATACAACAAAAAAATGTTCCACCCATATAGTGCACATTAACATAAATAAATATATAAGAAAATTAAGATAATTTGTAAATATTTTTAAAAAAATAAATCCAAAATATTTTAAAAGACAACTCAAAAGTCAAAGTACAAGTCAAAATTGTTTTAAAAATTGATAACCAAACAAATTTGGAAGGTTCATCTTTAATTAAAATGTAACGCCCCACTTTTTATTACTCAGATAACATTACCAAATCATTATTAAAAACAATTTTAGAGATAGCAGACATAAGTCCTCATATCTTAATAAAGATAAATAAAAAAAGGTTCTCTTATTCGTATACAAAATGAATTCAACATGTTACATAATTACAGTAAATTGCCCACAGGCTTACATCAACACGTAAAAGAAAAAAAAAAAAGAGTCCAACCCTTTTTACAACAACGGCATTCATCCAACAAATAAAAGGCCCTGTGCCAAATAGATAATGAAGCTTCCCGATCTTGAACTACTTCTCAACAATCACCTGAAAAAGGATTAACAACGTGGGATGAAGATAAGCCCAGTAGGAATCCCAACATGATCCTAAACAATAGCAACATATAGATAGCTATGATCATGAATGCTTTAAGTCATACTGTATATATATAAGTGTCAGTTTACACATGAAAATATACTTGTATAGATATTTTTCTCAAAAGTGTTCAATTTATACAACAACATAAACCTTTCACTCTTCTTTCCTTCTTGTTATCTTTTTCATTCTAAATTTACCCCAACAACCACCAGTTTTCGAAACAAATCCATAGAACCCAATTGCATTTTCTTCGATTACTGAACTTACACCAATTTCATTCACATTTCTAATTAACAACAACCTAATTGAACACAGGGATAATACATATAAAATGTTCCTTTTATGACCATATAAGAGGTAACTAACTTTCTCCACAAAATAATCATCACCATGCATAATTCATATAAATAGAACTAAGATGACAACAACAACAACCCAATCACGCTCTACCTGCCTCAAGCACAGTAAGCCAAGGATACACCTTTCCAATACTCACGCCAATTTACCAGACACCCGCTGGAAGGTAATGATACCTCTGCCAAGTTCTCAAGGTGCTAGCTGGAAGGTACTGGTACCCCCACATTCTTAACGCAGCCAATTCTCCAGGCAGTAACTGGAAGGTAATGGTACCCCTTATTCTTAACGCATGCACATTTCCAACCATCACATGACTCAACAACACACATAATCCAAGTGTATTACATACACAAAATCTATTCAACATCACAATGTCATTCTTCACCGATGACCAAGGACAAAACCTCTAAGCACAAATATTTAAATGCACATAATACGATAATACGATACTCCCCTCAACTTTAAGTCCAACAATGATAATAATAACAATATTCAAAAGTTTCAAAATCCAACTTCAGTAAAAATTACAACATGCCATGCTTTCTTCCTCTCATCAAAATCAACTCTTTTATTTTCCAAAAATAAATTCCACATTTCGATAAAACCACATCCATGGATTTCCAAGCCATAACCCAACTTAATTTAACATGATTATTCAAAATAAATTCCAATACCAAAATTAATCCACCCTTCGTGCCAACAACACAATAACACAACTCAAATTATCAAAACTCAAACATTATTCAAATTTACCCCTTTTTATTCATTAGGTCAAATCATCAAACTAGGGTTTTCTCTTCTTTTTATCATAAACACATTAAACCCCTCCCCAACTAATCATACTACAACTAATTTAATTAATTTGAATCCCAATGATCAAACCCTAGATCCCCTTTCATGATTTTCAAAAGAACCACAATAGATGTGATTTTTATGCAATAAAATTTACTAGATGTCTATGTATAGACGAAGTATTGAAAATGAGTAAAAGAATCCCTACCTCAAGAAATAAAGAGAGGAGAACCCAAAAAACCAACTTCAACAAAAGCACGATCTGCTCAGATCAAATGGAAGCCCTCGTCGAGCTCTACATTTTGGTATATAGAACCAGGGGTCAGAGATGTATAAAAGTAGATGAAAACCAAGTAGAAAGAGCTTTGAAGGCTTAAAAATGAAGGAAGGAGAGAGAAGGAAGAGAGAAAAGTGATCCAGATATGACTAAAAGTGACTTTTAAAGTTGCTGAATTTGGACTGACCGCTCGAGTGCAAGAAGTGATGCTCGAGCATCCAAACACAACGAGGTATTACTGCTCGAGCACAGGAATCCCCGCTCGTGCAAAGAATGTACCCTCTCATCAGTTTTGCAAACCTATAAAAGTACAAAGAGCTTTCAAACACCGCTCGAGCGCAAGAAGTGATGCTCGAGCGTAGAGACAAAATTCAAGTCAACAACAATTTTGAAAGACACGCTACCAACTTGCACCAAATGTAACCAACACACCCTAATAACCAACTCAATAAGGAATAAAGAGAAACAAGACATGAACAACCATATAAGACAATGAAACCCGCATCTAAAACATCAACGGGTTGGTACTATAGCGATCCTAACTTAGACCCAACCTACTTTTTACTTTTGAATTCGGGAAACCATATTCGTGATGGTCGTTTCCTTTCTCTTCATATGTTGTTTTGGCTTCAAGGGCTGACACTGGCCTTGTTGGGGTCGACATCGCCTTCTCTACCTTTGATTTGTTGAGCTCCAAGGGTTGACACCAATCTTGGAAAGGTCGACACCATCTTGTTGCAATGTTCTTGGAATACACTGAAATTTAGGGTTGACACCAGCCTAGGTGGTGTCGACACCTGTCTTGTGTTGGCCTCAAGGGTCAACACCAGTGTAGGAATGTGTAGACACCCCATTTTTTGACCGTCCTCAAGACTTGGACGTCATCGTTTGAACACTCGATGATCATCCATGCTCATGTTCGTTTTGAGTTCCCGAAGGTCTCGGTCGTGCGCCTTCCCTTAGGATCTCTCAACTTGTCTGTTTTGTGCTTGGTTGTCGACCAAGGACTTGTGGTTTTTTCTTCTGAGGGAAGAGGGTGGCTTGTTGGCCATCCTTGTAACCCATCGGCTAAGGCATTGTGCCATCGGCCCTGTTTTCTTGCCATCGGCCATACGTGTTGGCCGATCGGCACTCTTTTTGGTCGATCGGCCATATTTTTGAGCCGAGACCTTTCCATCTACTTTTTGCAGATATTTTGCGCCAGCTGTCACAGCTGGTGAGCACAATTCTCATCCTCCATACACGTGTATGGAGGGATTGCATTCAAGACTCAAGCTTGAGAATTGAAATTCTATAAGAAGGGAGGCCCCTCTCTCTTTCCAGAGGTTTTGAGAATTTGATATGCAAGTTCTATATCCCTCTCTCTCTCCACATTTTACCTCTCTCTCTCCATTTACCCTTGTTTGTGCTCAAAAGTGTAAAATTTTCACAATTGCACACAAACACCTACTAGAACACCATCCTTTTGTTGCTGAGGTCCTTAGGAGCTGGTGTTAGAGTTTTTGCGTTGGTTTAAGCTCAGAAAAGCTGCTTGAGTTGTGTTCTTGAAGGTGTTCTTCAAGGGTGAGTCAACTACCTTTTAATCCTCTATTTTGGCTTAAGCTTTTAGACCTACTTGCATATTGTTTTAAGCTTAACTTTCTACTACAAAAAGCTCTAATTTTTCATGCTTGTGATGTTTGTTTAAGGACACTTTTGTGTTGGGGATTGTCTACCCCCTCTTAGGCCTTGTTTGGCCTTGTTTTGTGCCTTCCTTTTTGAGCTTTGGAACCATCTTGTTTTGACCTTCTCACCACTGAAATCCAAAGGATTTTCAATGGTGGAGAGGTGGTTTTTAAGTCTTGAATAGGAGAGGGACACCCCCCTCTCCTTGTGTCTCATATGCTAGTATAAATGGCTCATAATAGTAGCATGTTTTCTTAGCATGTTTTGGTTCCATTTCAGCAACTTTTTGGTGTTATTTTAGCATGCTTTAACTCTATTTTAAGTTGGTTTGATAGCCTCTTACATGCATCATGCACTTGTAGTGTAATCCTCTCTATTGCCTTAACATGCATCTTGCATTTGGATCATCATTCTTGCATGTTTTGGCTCAACTCAAAGAAGCTTTTAGACATGTTTTACCATGCTTGAGCTTTGTTTCATGTTGTTTTAGTCATGCATGCACTGTTTTGTATAGCCATGGTTCAATCTAACTTGTTAGCTTTGAGTGTCCAAGTCATTAGCATGCATTGCTTAGACCATTTTCATGATTTGGCATCATTTCATATGAGATTTCAGTCCATGTAGTGTAGCCATACACTTGCATTTGTCACCCCTTTGATGTTTTGGAGGTTTGGTGTTTTAGGCCTTGAGAATGGATCATTGTGCATGCCTCCATGCTTAGGCCTTTGGGCTACCATCTCAGTGGGTTTTTGGGCTTATTTTGACATGTCATAACTCTAATTTTTATTGGTTAAGTCATGCCATGTTTGGGTTTGATAGGTGTAGTGTAACACCCCTTTGTTAGCCTTGCATGCTTCATGCTTTTGGTCTTTTATTCTAGCTTGTGTTGGCTAGGTCCAAGCATGCTTTTGGTCTTGTATTGACCTACCTTGGGACTGTTTTGGTTGCCCTTGGTCCTTTGAGGCTTGCTTTGCATGGCCATGGTTTAAGTCCATTTGCTAACCTTGAGCTTTGAGCCTCTTAATATGCTATACTTGCATTGTTTGGTTGATTTGGCATCTTTCCATGCTTAATTTCAGGGCCTATAATATTGTCACTTGTCCACACTTTTCACTCTTTAAGTGCTCTTAAGAGTTGGTGGCTTCATGCCTTAATTCTTGGGCCAATTGGCATGCATGCTTGTCTTGCATTTCATGTCATCAATTCATCACTTTGGCCACTGATTTGGGCATGGCTGAGGTCTCCCATTTTGATTTAAGTCTATCTTTGCATGTTGTTTCATGCTTATTCATCTTGCATGTTGTTGCATACTTGTTAGATTGCATGTTGTCTCATGCTTATTACATTACATGTATGCATGTTTAGGTTGCATTGCATTATGCATGCTTGAGTCACATTGCATTTGGCATGCTTGTGTTGTATTGCATAGCTTCTCCATGTTGCATGCATCGCATTGTGTTTGGTTTGGGTGTTAAACCAAACACGAGGAACGAGGGGCGTTTCATACTTGAAGTGTTGAAACGTGCCTCAATCCTCGGTCGCTGACACTCTTGATCCAACATGATAGAGTTTAAGGCATTTGTGTGTTTTCGTGCATTCATTCCATATTGATTTGTGCAACTCGGCCTCTTTGGCCATCATGCATCGAAATGCGTGATTGATGGCTCGAGAGTCGAGCACTACACTCCTTTGAGTTCCAAACATGATAAGGGGTGTAGTTGCACAACATTTTCTTGCAAATGTATTGCCATGCCCTTGTTTGTACTCTACTACAGCAAAAGGAGCAGTCTACAGGAAGAAATGGCCGATCGGCTATCTGGTGTGCCGATCGGCTAACAATGTTTGGCCGATAGCCTCATAAGTGGTTGACGACCCTTATCCTTTGGCCGATGGCCATACCATTTGGCCGATGGCCTCTCACAGTATCCATGAGGTGGTTCATAAGCATCACAGAGATTTGTACAGTTTTCAAAGGTGTAAAGCAGTCCATGTTTGGCACTTCTTTATAAAAATCAGTTTTCCAAAACGATTTGTCGGATTTGGACTCTTTGGTGATTTATCGGTCTTGCATTGCACTCTGCAGGATTAGATTCAGAACCGTGACTTTGAGTCCGAACTGTAGTAGCTCAATGAACAAAACGGATTTTCGCGCCATTTTGCGCACGGAGCCCTGGATGTTCGGGCACGTCTACAGTTTCTGGTGACTTTGCTGGAGATTTAGAGAACTTGACTCGAACTCATGATATCTTGTTTTGACTACACTTATGTCTCTCTTTGCATTGCATTTGCATTGGTGCGCCTAGGACACCGTGGTGTCCATATGCTATTCCTGAACGGTTTGCCAGAGGCTTGCTTCAAGAAGCATGCCATAAGGCTGACCGGTTGCGGGCTCTGCCACGACGGGAACACAAACCTTAGTTCTTACCGGGGCACCCTTTTTGACCATTCAACCTAGTGCATATCGAAATCCATAGTGACCATTCCAAGCTAGGACAGGTTGCTTACCCGATTATAGGTTGTTTGAAACCGCTGCATGCGTAGTGAAACCCTAGCTCCTGACAATAGGACAAGGAAACCTTACCCCTCCATAGGGGTGTTTTGGCTCTTACTTGCTTGCTATGTGCTTTTAGAGTTGGCCTCTACAGGAATGCACGTATCAGTTTGCAAATCTGGGTATCAGGCCTAAGGGCATCAGTATTTGGGAATCAGTTTTACCTACGGGTATCAGATTCAAATTTGGGGCAGTGATTTGGGAACAGTGATCAGTGGTTAAGAACAGTTCTTTCAGCTTGTGTTTGCCAACTGTGTGTTGTCTTTATTTAAGCTGTTATGCTGTCCGTTTTTCTGGTTATTTGTTTCCTTATTATGCTTTATTTATCTTTTTGCAAGGTAGTTTAGCACCATTGCATCCGACCAGGCAGATATCCCCCGAGCACTCTGGGTTAGAGATTGTAGACTTAATCGATCCAGGGATCTGATAAATAGACAAGCAGTGTTCCTTTCTTTACCCCCCGGTTACCAGATGGAGGTCAAAAAGGTGCAGTGTATCGGTACAGCGGTCGCCAGATTAATGGTCTACCCCACCAGTGAACAGTCAGGCTGAGGTCTCAGTTTCTACTATAGGGATAGATATACCGATTTTTCAGCAAGATCAACACAATATGGCAGGTACAAAGGAGATGATGCGTCAGCTCCAAGAGAGTATGAAAGCCATGCAGCAGGATGCTGCCTGTCAAGCAGAATGTGCCGCACACCAGGCTGAGGTTATGGCCTAACAAGTAGAGTTGATTGCTAGACTGCAGCAGCAACAACAACAACCACCACAGCAAGCCGGAGCATCTGCTTCGCACCCAGCTCCTCCCTCCACCTAGAGTTCCAATACTCGGGGAGACCACTAACGTCTAAGAAAATACGGACGTCCCAACAAGGCTGGCTCCGCCCCCAATTCTACCCCAGCTATCCAAAGCACCTACCAATCTACCGGATTCTCCCTTTGAGTTCGAGGTGGACCCCACAGCGCTAAAAGTGAGCAAGCTAGAAAAGCTGTTCAAGAAGTCTCAGGGCGTGAAGTCCATCTGGATATTGAGGATGGGTACGACCCGACTCGGCCGTGACTCTGCCAGACCGGTTTAAAATGTCGCACATAGACCGTTTCGACGGGTCTAGAGATCTTATGGTACATTTGTGGCTGTTTTCGGATATACTAAGGCCGATAGGCCTCTCCAAATTGCAGAAGCTTTCCCTGTTTGGCTGGACCCTATCGGGCTGTAGCGGCTATTTGGTATGCAAAACTACAGGACTCTGTTAAGAGGAACTGGGAGGAGATCGCTGAGGCCTTTGTAGCTCAATACTCCTACAATACACAGATCGAGATCACAACCCGTGATCTCGAGACAACTAGGCAAGAGCCGAAGGAGAGCTTCTCCGATTTTGTGACCTATTGGAGGGCTAAAAGCCTCGATGATGACCATCAGGCCTGATGACAAGGACCAAATACGGATGGTTGTACACAACCTCCAGCCCAAGCTCATGCAAAAGATGATCGTCCTCCCCCTTCCCACCTTTGCAGATCTTCATGAGATTGGGGTGCAAATCGAGGACGCCATGAAACAGGGCCTCATTGATCATGAGAGAGAGCAGCCCAAGAGGGCATTCAACCGCAGTACGAATGCAGGCATAAGCAGTGCTGCAGCTGCTAGATCTTCAGACGTGGGCATGGTCACCACCACCCCCCCAAGAACCCTTACAGCTACCCTCATTCATCGGTGCGTCCGAAAGTAGCTCACAAACAACCAAGTTTTCACCCCAAGGCCAAAGAACCTTTACCCCACTATACATGTCTTTGTCCAAGGCTTTGGGGGTTTTGATCAGGAAAGGGCACTTGAAGCCCCTAGAGCCGCGGCCATTGCCAGAAAAACATCCCCCCTCCCATAACCCGGTGAAGTACTGCGCTTTTCAACAACAGCATGATCATGACACCGACCAGTGCTATAGATTGCATCACGAGATTCAGGATCTCATCGACAACTGGTTGATTGTGCCTCCGAAGAAACCGAATGTCACAACCAACCCTCTCCCACCACATAACCAAGCTCCACCTCCCAAACGCATCAATTTGATCCAAACTGGGGTTGTGTCATACGACCCTAGTATATATATCACCCCTTCTCACCTACCCAAGCCGGAGGAGTTCATTCCTGACAACACTGACTTGTGCATGTTGGACATCTCCCAAACCCAACCTGAAATGGTGGTGGTGGCTATCGAAGATAGAAGTGGGTCGATTGTGGGGGCAGATGAGAATGGGAATACAGAGCCTGAGGGGTCTACAAGCTTCATGTACAACCCGAGCGGTTACATTACATCAGCAGGCCAGGCTAGGTCGAATGTGGAATTGCCAGTGGGGGGCAGAGATTTGTGTAGTCCGGGAGGATGGACCTAATCAGGGGGCTAGATGACCTAGCGGATCTGGAGGAGGACATTGTAAACTTTCAGTTTTTCAACAAACAAGACTCAGGGGACGTGACTATCAACTGGTTTGGTCTAGAAGGGTCAGCAGAAAGTACTGGGTGGCTTGACGACCAACCAGATGTTATTGAGCAGCCTCAACCAGAACAAGGTCTGTCAGGGACGCGGACATCAGCAGTGGCCGGAAGGGCCGGGATTCAGTTTGCATCGTCGGAGAGCACCGGTGTTAAGAATTTTGCTCAGAATACGGGCAATTTAGGAACAAAAGCTACTGAACAGCAGGCTGCACTTAAGCAGTTTGAGCGGCAAAGGATCGAAGATTCTGAGAGGGTCAGAAAGACCAAAGCCCCTGCGGGGACAGAACGTGCTGTGTGCACAAGAACGGAGTGTGCTACGAGCGCAGGAATGCAAGGTACTGCGGGCACAGGAATAGTTGTAAGGAGCTGGACAGGTGTCTGTCGGCTGCCGATGGCATATGGTGGGAAGATGACAATCTATGTCTCCCCCACACCGATGAAGACTGGGGGCAAAGCCAGCCAGATGATAGCTAGTATGTTGGTGAAATTGACCACATGACTAGGAGTGGGCGGAATTTCAAGCCCCCACACTTAGATCAACTAGAGGCGTCCGGAAAGGACAATGAGGTAGAGAAGCAAAAAGATAAGCTGCTCGAGGAGGAGGCTATGCTGAAACAGCTTAAGAAGATATAAGCAGACATCTCCATCTAGGGACCGCTGATGGCCTCAAGAGTTCATCGACAAGATGTCCTTTCTACAATGGACAAGGCCAAACTTTCAATAGATACCACTCCTGAGCAACTGGTAGGACTGGTCTTTCAGGGAGGAGCTTTCCCGACGTTGACCTTCACTGACAAGGAGCTGCCGCCTAAGGGCGCAAACCATAACAAACCTCTCTACATCTCTTTCGAGTATAGAGAAAAATGGATACCGGTAGTTCTTGTCGATACAGGATCCATTATTAACGTATGCCCGTCGAGGATGGCATATGCAATTGGGTTGAAGCCCGTGGACTTTGTGCCAACTGCCCAGGTGATAAGGGCCTACGACAACACTAGCAGAGAGATGATGGGGACTGTGCAGATTCAGACTCAGGTTGGTCCAGGACAACAGGATATTGACTTTCATGTCTTGGACGTTCTCGTAACTTTTAATCTACTCCTAGGGTGGCCGTGGCTACACCAGATAAAGGCGGTCTCTTCTACCCTGCGCCAAATGTTGAAATACCTCCACGGGAAGGGGGGTGGCTATATTTTTTGGGAATTCGTCAATCCATCCACCGCCAGAGGTGTCTACACCGGTTTTGGAAATCGAGCATGGCACGGAGGATGTGTTCCTATCAGGATTTACCCTAGCCGAGGCCCGCGTCGTACAGAACATTTTGGCTGTTGATGAGGGGTTATATGTCAGTGCACAGTCTGTGTACGTCATGAACAAGCTCCAGCACATTCTTGGGATGGGACTAGGAAAAAGTGGCCGGAAAGGCATTGCAGTATCGGCCGAAGTGCTGCACAACCCGCATACCTTTGGCTTAGGTTATCTGCCTACCAAAGAGGACTGGGTGAGGAAAGGCAAAGAGATGGTCGGAAAAGCCAGAGCCAAGCAGACCGAGAGGCATTATGAGTTGATGCATCGGCCTATTCAGGGCACCCTGAACGGACGCTTTGTCCGGGAGGGGGGAAGACTTTCCATTCTGCGGCTTCCCAGAGCCATGGCTGAACGCAGAGAAGAGGCGCTTGCCGGGATTCAAGATTTTCTTCGACTTACAGTTGTCTGGGGATGATATTACCGAAGAGCAGACAGACCCACCAGCTGAGGCTGAGCAGTGTAAGGAAGAGGATTCCGAGAGCACCGAGATTGAAATGGGGGGTAGCACTGGCTTGTCTACTTTCAGATCCTCCGATCATACATGAGTGCTTGGGGGATAACTCAGTGTCCATGATCGGGAATGAAATGGCTACGAGCCCATCTTCAAACATTCTGGATGTGTCCATCGCACCCTCCCTCGTCTGGCAGTACGAGGTGGGATTCTTATCGAGCAGCACCGGGGTCAGGTAGTGAGCCAGAATCTGATTCCACCGAGTCTGTAGAGTCGGAATCAGGTTCCAGCTCGTCTGAGTCTGAGTCCGGTATTCTTGGGGATGACAACCCGGATGCCACAGTCCTGTCTAGGTCGTCTTTTTCTTTTTCCTTTGAGTCTGTTGTAACAAAGGAATCAGGCGACTTGGAAGTGATTAATGAGAATGGAATGGTTGTGGCCTTCGAGTACTTTTCTGTGCCTTTGATTTATTGTATTAATCAGGACTTTCAAAATTTTGATGAAAACGACGAGGAAGAAATTCTTCCGGTTTTGAAATATTTTGCGAGAACAAGAGCATGAGAGGTTTGTTCAACCCTTGGTTGATGAAATCACCCAAATTAATGTTAGTACTGAGAAGGACCCGCGGCTGGTCTAAATTGGGTCCACGTTGTCTTCAGAGGAGCGCGAGCGCTTAGTCGCTCTATTAGAAGATTTCAAAGATGTTTTCACGTGGTCCTACGAAGACATGCCTAGAATCGATCCTGAGATTGTACAGCACCGGATCCCTCTTGACCCAGAGGCCCGACCCGTCAAGCAGAAACTCAGGAGGATCCGCCCGGACTGGGCTATCAAGATTAAAGAAGAGGTCACCAAGCAAATTGACACAGGGTTCCTGCTGGTATCTGAATACCCAACTTGGTTGTCCAACATAGTTCCAATGCCGAAGAAGGACGGTAGAATTCAGGTATGTGTAGACTTCAGGGATTTGAACAAAGCCCGTCCAGGACGACTTTCCTCTACCACAAATCGACGAGTTAGTGGACTTCATTGCTGGGCATACGTTGTTCTCATTCATGGATGGGTTTTCAGGCTACAATCAGATTGTGATGGCACCCAAAAACCGAAAGAAGACTGCTTTTACCACCCCGTGGGGGACCTATTGTTATAAGGTAATGCCGTTTGGGCTGAAGAATGCTGGAGCTACATATCAATGGACTGTGACCACAATATTGCATGACATGATCCACAAAGAGGTTGAGGTATACGTGGACGACATGATTGTCAAGTCCAAGGAAAGAGAGGGCCACTACACCGCCTTGCAGAAATTCTTTCAACGGATCAAAGAGTTTCGGTTGTGGCTGAATCCTCAGAAATGTACGTTTGGTGTTACAGCAGAGAAAATGCTGGGGTTCTTGATTACACAAAGGGGCATCGAAGTTGACCCTTTCAAAATCAAGGCAATCTGAGAAATGCCACCACCGAGGACTGAAAAGGAGGTGCAAGGCTTTCTGGGTAAAGTGCAATTCATAAGATGGTTTATTGCTAAATTAACCTTGACTTGTGAACCACTCTTTCGTCTCCTGAAGAAAGGAAAGAAGTTCCAATGGAACAGCCGATGCCAAGCCATTTTTGAACAAATCAAGCAATATTTACAGAACTCACCCGTGTTGTCACTGCCTGAGCCGGGGAAACCGTTGATCTTGTATCTTTCAGTGACTGAAACTACAATGGGTTGCATGCTTGCACACGAGTCTGAGGACAAGGTGGAGAGGGCTATTTATTACCTGAGCAAGAAAATGCTGGATTACGAGACCCGCTACACTCCGCTGGAGAAGGCTTGCTTGGCCTTAGTATGGGCTACCAGGAAGCTGTGGCACTACCTGTTAGCTCACTCTGTAATACTGGTTTCAAGATTAGATCCCATCAAATATCTCTTCGAGAAACTAGCACTTATGGGTAGGCTAGCCCGTTGGTTGCTCTTGCTTTCCGAATTCGATCTGAAGTATGTGACACATAAGTCAGTGAAAGGGAGAGCAGTAGCGGAGTTCCTAGCCTATCACCCAGTGGAAGGAGATGAAGCAGTTGAGTACCTGTTCCCAGACGAGGCCATTCTGCATGTTGAAGAAGAGACCTGGACGATGTACTTTGACAGAGCGTCAAATCAATACGGGCATGGGATAGGGGTGTTGCTGATAGCACCCGACAATTCCCTCATACCTTTAGCATTCAAACTCCGGTTCAAAGTATCGAACAACGAAGCAAAGTACGAGGCATGTATTGCTAGATTAAAAGCCGCCCTAGAACTAGGGGTAAAACGGTTGGACATCTGTAGACGCGCTCCCGGGAACTCCCCGAATCCACGCGCGCTGAGGGCGCGGCGCGAATCTCATTTTGTTCCGAGCTACTACAGTTCAGACTCAATGTCATGGTTCTAAATCTAATCTTACAATGTGCGATGTAAGACCGATAAATCACCAAATAGTCCAAATCCGGCAAATCGTTTTGGAAAACTGATTTTTTAGAAAGAAGTGCCAAACATGGACTGCTTTGCCAGATACAGAGTCGCCAGCTAAATATTTTATTTTGGGAGAATTTAGGAAACCCTGACTCGTGCCGAAGGCCACGTGTCCGTCATCACAAAAGTTGCCTCGGCTCAGGAACTTGGGTACGAGAGGGGAAGGTCATGCAATGAGCACCTCCGCTCGCCCGATCAAAGATCGACCTGTACTAAGCATGATATTTTGTTTTTAAAAACACATGTGCTCTTATTCCGGTTAATTAGCTAATCTTACTACGTGATGCGCATAGCATACAAGTGTAGACTAGATCGCCTAATTTGGAACAAAACATTGCATGTTCGTTTGAAAATGGTTTGAAGTTTGCTACTCGCAAGTAGGCTAAATTGGGGATTTCAATGAATTGTTCCAATTCAAGTAATCCAACCTTCACCCACAGCCATTCAGGAAGTTATATCAAATAAGCAGTTAGCCTCATGGCAAGCATGCTTTCATGGCAACATTAACACACATGCAGTATGCTAAAGCGTAAACACTCACAGTGTACTCCCAGCCAAAACAGAGAACTAGTTAGAAATCATGCATGATCCTAGTTCATGTCAAGATGGCTAATGCAACACATGCGAGAATACAACTTAAAAAAAGGCTCGACTATTCTAAGATGTCATATGAAAATCCAACTTGATAACATGTATTCAAGTAAATGTATTGAAAATACAATGCAGTTAGTATGATGCGCTGAGCCCAGTGCATGCAAGACAGATGAATGAATGCAAGCATGCATAGCATAAGGTATGCTAAATGAAACATGCCCTAAAACTAACCATCGTAAACGGTTAAGTAAAAGGGAGAAAGAAATGGGGATTGGAAGAGATGCATCACACGCACGCACGCTTATTACAACAATGTGCCCTCTCGACGGAGGGACCAAATAAGAAGCTAACTAGCTAATCTAAGCTAATTAAACTAATTATTACAACACAAATAATTAACTAATCCTAGTTAACTAATTATTACAAAACAAATTTAAATAGCTAAACGCATTAACTATTAAAGTACAGACCAATTCAAAAGCTAGCTATCTAAGCATGGCAGCTAAGGAAAGCAATAAATCAGCAGCTTCAGAGGGAGAGGAATGCATGCAAGCCCGGTCGCCTCGTTTGGAAATCCAATGCGATGCCCCGATGTCCTTAGAAACTTGCACCAAGCTCCAGAAAGCTGAAACCCCACCTTGGGAGACCTGTGGGAGGGTGGCCGACCACTTTTGGTGTCCCCAGCCACCTGCCGACCACTTTTCTTGCAGAAAGCTAGAAAAAGTGGTCGGCCAGCTAGTTTTTCTGGCTGGCCGACCAGTTGTTGCTACTGAACTGCAATTTGCTACAACAGAGAGCAAGAAAGGGCATGGCAATGTATTTGCAAGATATGTGTGCACAACCACCCTCCCTATCATGTCATGAACTCAAGGGAGTGTGGTTCTCGACCCTCAAGCCACCAATCGTGCATTTCAATGTGTGATGGCCAAGAGGCGAAGTTGCACAATTCAATATGAAAATGAATGCACAAGTAAACACATAAAGCCTAAAACTCTATCATATAGGATCAAGAGCGTCGGCGACCGAGAATTAAGGCACGTTTTATCACTTTAAGTATGAAACGCCACTCGTTTCTTGTGTTTGGACTAACACGTATTCCAAACACAATGCAACACATAATGGCATGCACAATGCGGATGAACTACATGGCATACTCAATGCAATATGATCAACTTAACAAAGCTAATGACATGCAAACAATGCTAATACATGCATGCATAATGCAATGCTACAGGGGCAACTTAGCAATGTTAGGAACATGCATACTCAATGCATAGAAACAACTTGGCATACACAATGCAAATAACCACATGGCATGCACAATGCGATGTAAGATGGCATACTTAATGCAATGAACAATAAGCATGTGAACAACATGTAAACAAACATGCTAAATGGACTTAAACCAAAAGGAGGTAGACCTCAGTCATGCCCAAATCAGTGGCCAGTGGTGATAAAATTAAGGCACCAAAAACATATATAAGCATGCACATGCAATGGCCTATCAAAGAGACCTAAGAGCACAACTCTCAAGAGTGCTCAAAGAGTGATAAATGCAAAAGTGTAACAACACCAAGTGCACTGAAATAAAGTAAGAAATGGTGCCAAACCATTCAAACAAAGCAAGTAAGGCATGCAAGGGTCCTTAAGTCATGAAGCTAGTAAAAAGGACTACAAAGGAGGCATGCAATACATGGCACAAAAGCATGAACCAACCATGGATAGAGCTCAAGCAGGTCCAAACATGGACCAAAACATGCTAAGTTAGGGGCCCAAAGGCCTAGGCAAGATGGCATACATGCTAGGCCACAAACTAGGCAACAATGCACAACACTTAAAGGCATTCAAAGCATGAAAGAAGTGGGAACATAAGCATGCTATAAGCTCTGAAATGAAGTACAAAATGATGTCAAATCATCTAAATAGCTCAAAGATAGCATGCATGAGTCAACAAAACACAAAGCTAGCAAGGCCAATTGCACTACAGCTATACAAAGCGTGAAGGATGTGACCAAGGCAACCCAAAACAGTCCTAGAACATGTTAAAATAAGTCTAAAACATGCATGGAAGGAAGCCAAAATAAGCTAGCATGAAGGGCATAAGGCATGGTGCATACAAGGCAAATAAGGTGGATTACACTACACCTATTAAGACCAAGTATGGGATAACTTAACCAATAAAAATTAGAGTAATATCATGGCATAATAACCCCAAAAACACATTGAAATGATGGCTCGCAAGCGAAGGCATGAAGGCATACACAATGGTTCATGTTAAGGCATAAAGGGGCCAACCCTCCAACGCATTGAACGAGTGATAAATGCAAGTGCATAAGCATGAAACATGGACTGAAATCACATAATAAATGATGCCAAATCATTCAAATAGGCCAAGTAAAGCATGCTAGTGGACTTGGTGCACAAAGCCAACAAGCTAGGTTGAACCATGGCTATACAAAGCAAGTGATGCATGGCCAAAACAACACAAATCAGACCTTAAGCATGGTAAAACATGGACAAAAGCTTCATGAAGTTAAGCCAAAAACATGCTAGAATGACATGTTACAACATGATGCATGTTAGGCTATTTCATGGAATTGCACTACAAGTGCATGGAGCATGCAAGGGCCAACCAAACCCACCCAAAACAGAGTCATGACATGGCAAAACATCACCAAAAACATGCTGAAATAGAAACAAAACAAGCTAGAATAACATGCTACTTCATGAAGCATACAAGACTAGTTTGTGTGATTTACACTACAAGTGTATAAGGCATGCATGGAATGACTAAGAAAAGTCAAAAAAGATCTAAGGCATGCTGAAATAGCCCCAAATACATGCTAAGAACAAGCTAATGCTCAGAACACATGCTCAAACATGAGGCATATATGGCAAGTATTCAAAATACAAGACCCTCTCCTATTTAAGACCCCAAAACCACCTTTCCACCACTAAAAATTCTCTAGATTTTAGTGGTAGAAAGGTCATGCAAAGGCTACAACAAGAGCCTAAAGGGATGGCTCAAAACAAGGCCTAAGAGGGGGTAGATCACCCCCAACAAAAAAGTGACCTTAAACAAACTTTTTAAGCATACAAAAATAGAACTTTTTCTAGTTAAGAGCTAAGCTTAAAAAAGTATGCAAATAAGGCTAAAAGCTTAAGCAAGAATGGGGGATTTAAGGGTTAAAGACTCACCCTTGAAGACCTTCTTTACTACTGCAACTCCAGCAACCTCTTTGAGCTCAAACTAGCCCAAGAACTTCAAAAACAACCTCAAGAAGCCTCAGTAACACAAGCAAGGTGTTTGAGTGTTTGTTTGTGTACAAAAGCAAAACAAAACTACACTTTTAAGGCCTAAAGCAAGAACAAAAAAGAGATATAGATACAAGGCTATATGTATATCTCAAGGGAGATTTTTCTGAACCTAGACGAGGGAGGAGGAGCCTTTCTCTTATAGAGAACAAAATGCAAAGCTTCTCCAAGAAGCTAAGGGCCAAGGCAACGTGTATGGAGGATGGTCTTAGTGCCCTCCAGCTGCTGGAGGAAAATATCTCCAAAAAGGTGACAAAAAGCAGCCAACCACTTAAAGTGGTCGGCCAGCTACTTAAGTGGTCGGCCGACCACTTTAAGTGGTCTCCCAGAACAACAACTGGTCAGCCATGGTGGGAGAGAGTCCAGAGGATGAAAACAAGCAAATGGTGTGGTGGCCGACTAGTTTTGATGGTCCAAAGATCAGGGAGACCAGTTGTCAAACCAGAAAATTGGCTGGCAGGAGGAAAAGTGGTCTCCAAAGGGAAATACTGGTCTCCCACCCTTGTACCACCTTCCAAACAAGGAAAACAAGGTTTGTACCAAAAACAAACCAAAACGAATACAAGACGGAAATCCGGGAGGCAAAGCGCGCAGCCAGGAGCCTCGAAAACTAGCTGACAAGCACCAAAAGTGGTTTACGACCACAAAAGTGGTCTCCCAAACCACAGTGGCCCTCTAGGCCAAGGAAACAAGGTGTGGTTCAAAAACCACGCCAAATGGAGAACGTTAAGCGGTCCCGAGACAAGGCGCGCGACCGAAGGCTCCAAAAATCGGAAACTAGTCTCCAAAAGGGAAAAGTGGCCTACGACCACAAAAGAGTGGTCTACAAGACCTCTCCCTCCCTCAGGCAAGGAAAACAAGGCTTGGTTCACAAACCACACTGAAGCACAAAGAGTTCAGAGGCCCGGAGGCAAGGCTCTCAACCAAAACTCCAAAACCTCGAAACTAGCACAACATACACTATCACCGAGCGCTCAATCAATGACGTCTGAGTCTTAAGGTCGGTCAAAAATGAGGTGTCTACAGACGTCATCAAGGACTCGAACCTTGTTGTATCTCAAGCTAAAGGAGATTAGAAAGTTAAAGAAGAAAATATGAGAATCTATCACCAGACCTTGGGCGTGCTGATTCCTCGGTTTGAGAAGATAAACTTCGCTCATCTGTTAAGAGAGAACAATAGGTTCGCAAATTCACTAGCAACTCTATCTTCTATGATAGACATTCCTTTCGGAGTCCGGATGCGTCCGATCATCATCGAACAGAAATTTGCGCCACCCTACGAGCTGATTGCTGCCATAGATGAGGTACAAGATGAGAACCCTTGGTATTACAATGTTTCGAACTTCTTGGGAAGAGAGGTGTATCCACCAGGGGCAAATGCCAAGGATAAAAGGGCAATTCGAAGAATGGCTGCTCAGTTCATCGTCTGCGGAGGAAAACTGTACAAGAGAGGTCATCTCGAGATGCATAAGCTGTGTGTTGATGCTGAAGAGTCCAAGTGTCTGATGGAGGCCATCCACGGAGGAGAGTGCGGAGCGCACATGAATGGGGTGATGCTAGCTCAAAAAATTCTCAAACAGGGTTATTACTGGTCCACCATGGAGAAGGATTGTATTGGTTTTGTCCGACGATGCAACAAATGCCAGATCCATGCAAACCGCATGAACATTCCACCGTCGAAGCTGTACAACATGACTTCGCCATGGCCATTTTCAGTCTGGGGGATTGATGTGAGCGAGGCTGTCACTCCGAAGGAGTCCAATGGGCATGAGTTCATTTTGGTCGCGATAGACTATTTTACAAAGCTGGTTGAGGCCCAGTCTTATGCTGTGTTGAAGGCATCGCACGTTGCAAAGTTCATCAAGAATAACATCATCTGTCGCTACGGGGTCCCGAACGAGATCATTTCAGATAATGCTTTCCACTTCAAGAAGGAAGTGATCGACTTATTGGAGAAATACAACGTGGCTTTTCATAAGTCATCTACATATCGGCTGCAAACCAACGGAGCAGTTGAGGCTGCCAACAAGAACATCAAGCGTATTCTGCAGAAGATGGTGAAAACCTACTGGGACTGGCCAGATAAGCTGCCGTTTGCTCTGTGGGGCTACCGGACTTCAATTCGAACTTCTACTGGGCCGACTCCATATTCCTTGGCCTATGGGATGGAGGCTGTTCTGCCTATCGAAGTCGAGGTCCCGTCATTACGAGTACTGGCTGAATGTCAGATAGCCAAGGTAGATTGGCAGCAAAGCAGGTTCGAAGAACTCATGCTCTTTGATGAAAAAAGGCTGAAAGCACTGTACCATGTTCAGGGTTATCAACGACGAATTGCCAGGGCTTTCAACAAGAAAGTTAGGTCCAGGAATTTGAAAGAAGGAGATTTGGTGCTCAAAGACAACCGAGCTCCCATCCATGACCCTAAGGGCAAGTTTAGACCCAATTGGACTGGTCCTTACATCATCAAGTCTATCTGGTCGGGTAGAGCTATCGTTCTGATGGACCTAGATGGCCTAGAGTTCTCCCAACCAATCAACATGGACAAGTTGAAAAAATACTTTCCCTGAGTGGCTCGCTAGGCCGAAAACCCGAAAGGGCGACCTAGGCAAAAGTTAGAGCATGAAAAATTTGAAATTATAAAAACTGAGCTCACAAGGTTGAAAACCCAAAAAGGGCGGCCTTGGTAAAAGTTAGAGCGCAAAAGGAGAGAGTTAATACACGAGTGAACCATGCCAAACTACGTAAGGCTTGATTCCCATCTTTGGGATACATAGGCAACTTCATCCTGAAGTCCAGCCATAAACACTTCCCCAATCGACTTTGTCCATGTGATCATGTTGGCCATCTTTGTCTATTTTGCATTTAAGAGCTCGGTTGTGATCTCCAGTGCAGTGTTATTCAGACTAGGGGCAACTTTCCAGTTGCTGGGATTCGGGGTTGTACATCTCAGTGATAGATCTCAGGCGTGTCCAGTTCTGATCCATATCGAAAATGGTTTTGAAAAGTTTTAATAAAAGTTGATTTTGCTCAAATTAATCTTTTTACAACTTAGACGATTTTCGGACCAAACAGAAAATTTTTAATACCCACAACCTTCAATTACATTGATTTCAGTACAGAGTTCTCCTGCTCTTGAATACAAATTGAAGTTGCTTTTCATTACATTCATAAAGAAAACTTGAAAGTACTAATTAAAGCAAATAAATCTGGGGCATAGTCAGGTGTTCCTACGTCCCCTCCCAGAGCTTGTGGAAGCCTCTGATGCCAAAGTGGGCTCGATCTGCACCTCCTCATCAAGCCAAGCTATGCACTCATCAGAGAGGGTGCAACTGAAAGTGGGAGCGGGGGCCAGAAGCTCTCTCGTCCTCCATGCTATAGCATACCGAGCTAGCTGTGCGCCTTGGACCGGAAATGTAGCGGGGTACTCTATCCCCTCTTCCGGGCAAGTCTGATCATGTCTGAATTGGCGCCAAAATCGGAATGGAAAGTAAAAGACACAGTGTGTCAGGCCAATCAACTGAATCCTGGGCTGACGGGTCATACTGTAGCTCATTGCCGGTAAATTGAGCCAGAGGCAGCGCCAAGCAATGTCGAGAGCAGTCAAACTGCACATCCAGTTGCACCAACATCCCTCATCTGGGGAATCGACTAAACGTCGCCGGAAGAAATAGCTGCGAGCTGAATATGCTGGGCCTGTGTCCACAACCTTCAATTTATCCATCAACCATACCTGGAGAGGGATGAAAAATGAGAGATTAAAGAATAGAGAGGTGTACGTTGAGAGAAAAAGTGAGAAAAGGGTTTTGAGAGAAAAATCGAGCTTGAGGGCCGAGTGATGTGAGATATATATATGAGATGGGGTGGGAAACATTACCTGCAGTAGTAGTCGACTCCCCGTAAATCTAGTCGTCTCCCGGTGACGAAGAGCATCTAAGCTCATCAATGTCTCAGCTAGCGTCATGGTGATGCAGCTCTTACCCTCTTTTAAGCCCTCGGCGACTTCAATCAAACGAGTGCTAAACCCTCCAGAGCCTGGGGCAAGCAAGAAATGAGACAGCATGCACAAGCAAAGCGCATGTCGCCGATAGCCCTGCCAATGATGATCGTCGCGGTCACCGACATCAGAAAATTGACGAATCAAGCTCGGAATGTCTAGCTCTCTGTCGTGAATCAATGACCGAGCGTCATACAAAGTAAGGCCGCACATTCGTCCTAAGGCTTGGACGTAGCCGAAGCGGAAATGAGGCAGGATTTCTTCATCACGCTCGGATTCCATTAGAGTTTGGAAATCCTCGAAAGTGGGACACATCTCTTGTCCTCTGAAGCTAAAGACGTGTGTCACCGGATTCCAAAACCTTGCCGCAACATGGAGGAATGGAAAACGCAGCGGGGTGCGACTCAATGTGAATAGTGCATTTACGCCAAAACCCCAGAAATTCAGCTTTTTCGAGCCATCCAAGTTGGCGATCCAATTTGTGAGATTTTGGACAAGAAATGCTTCCATTTGGTGCAAAAACTGAGCTGAAATGGAGAAAACTACGAAGCTGAGGCTTTTATAGAAGATAAGGTGTTAAGTGGAAGACAAGTGTTAGCATTCTGGAGGTGCTTGCCATTTTTGGCCGATCAGCCAAAAAGAGTGCCGACCGACCATCTTTTTTGGCCGATCTGCTAGTAATGTTGGCCGATGGCCATTTCTTGTGGCCGATGGCCTCTCACTTTGGCCGATGGCCTCTCCCTTTGTTCTCTAAGTTGTATATGTGTTAAAGATGTTGAGAACTTGTGACTGGTTCCACTTCAAATGGCTTTTGGTGATGATTTTGCGAAGTCGCGCCTGTGTTACTGCAATTTGTTTATCGAGTTGTTGTACTTTTGCTTATCGAGTTGTATTTTCATTTGGTTAGCTTGTCAAGTTCTTTGTTTTGCTTATCGAGTTGTTTTGTTATTAGTCGGTTCACTACCTGATTAATGCAATTCGAGCGTTTAGTTTTCAAAACAAGTTCAATCTCATTTACATTGTTATGTAATGTGATGCGATGCGATGCTTAGAATGTACAAATGCAATACTTTTTCAACAAAAACAGTTGTTTCATTTCATCATATTCTCTTTTGCAAAGGTACATAGTTTTGAGGAAAATAAAACCTGCCTGAGGCAGTACAATGTTCAAAACTACCAGTAAAAAGAAAAATAAAGCAAAAAAAAAAAAAGCAGCAAAATGTCTGGATCGGCGCCGGTAGTCTCAAGTACGGGAGTCCATCCTGGTCCTCTTCCTAGACAAAGGTCCAAGATTGCCACCGTCAGAGTCTAAATCTAAGCCATCCTCAACCTCATCCTCGGACAACTCTGCCTCCGCATCAGACTCGTCATCATCTGGGGTAGGCTCCCGTGAGCTGCTCTCAGTACAAGTACACCTATGTCTACCTCGGCTATGTATCGTCATCCCCCGTCTGGCTCCCCCTGCTATTCTGGGAGGCGCTGAAGGTCCTGCTGAGGCACCCCCTGTGACCGGTATCTGGAATGGGGCCTGAAAAGAACAATTGGCAAACGCATCAGTTATGCTATGCAAATTCGAGTATGAATACCGAATACAGTGTATGAGTACAGTGTATGAATGCTATGAGTACAGTGTATGAATGCTATGAGTACAGTGTATGAATATCAAATGCAGTGTACGATTACAGTGTATGAATGCCGTGAGCAGTGTATGATTACAGGGTATGAATGCTATGAGTACCAGTGTATCAGTGCCATGAATGGTATGTGAGTGTAGTGTATCAAGTGTCGTATTGATAAATATGATGTATCAGATCAGTATGAAACAGATTATGCGAAGTTTTGAGACTAAAGTTGAAAGAGCTCACCAGGATACTGTAGATACTCAGTAGGTCCATACTCCTCTAAAGCATCCCCATCACCGAGGCTGTCAGCTCTAGCGCCTGCCCAGTGTACTCAATCGAAGCCTGCAAAAGTGTTAAAGTATTTAGTATTCTGCGGGATATCAAATGAAATGAAATGACTGTACAGAATGCAAAGTATAATACATACTAGGGTCGAGCCGCGAACTCCGATGAGCTCATGATCAGCCGAAGGAGGAGCGATGGGTATCTGGTAAGTTTCCCCACCCTGCCCTCGGCATGTCATGGTGGTGGGCAGGGCTGGCCACTCAACTCCCCGTCCCTTTCGGGACCCACTCCTGTCGCGGGCCTGAGTCACCCTCGGTGCTCTCGCTCCTACTACTGGCACTGCGGGCCTCTCCCTCTCGACTCGGCGAGCATCGGTCAAAGGTCGCATGAGATAAGTCTGGATGAACTCGGTGTAGTCGCCCTCGTCTCTGAAAAAGTCAGCATCCCAACCAATAGTGAAGTCCATCATCTCCTGCAAGGTGTACCTCTCGGTGGCCCTCGTATGGGTAGGAGGTGGCCTCGAGACTATCTGCTCAGGCAAACCAAGTGTCTGACGCAGGAAGCGTTCTCCAAAATACCAAACCCGGCAGACTGGACCCTCCAGCAAGACTCGAAATCGGGCAGTCTCCCAAGCGCCCCTGTACTGGTCTCTGACTGCCTCCGGCAACGCAGCCCAAGTGTAGACACCCCATTTTTGACCGACCTCAAGACTTGGACGTCACTGATTGAACACTCGGTGATTATCCATGATTGTGTTTGTTTTGAGTTCCCGGAGGTCCCGGCTGCGCGTCGCGCCTCAGGATCTCTCAACCGACTTGCACTAGGCTCGGTTTTACACCAAGACTTGTGTGTTTTTGCACCGGAGGGTGGGGGAAGGCTCTTTGGCCACCCCTGATCACCACCGGCTTCCCTTACACACCACCGGCCCTCTTTTGATTCCACCGGCACTGATTTCTCATAATCTGTGGCCGGTCGGCACTATATGTTGCCGACCGGCACTTTATTGTGCCGATGACCCTTTTGGCTGGCCGGTGTGACCCCTTTGAAACCTCAGACTTGGTGCATGCCAGCTGTGCCAGCTGGAATGCACCATCACCACTCCCTATACCCGGGAATGCACCCTTTGGTCCCTTTGACCCCCTCTCTCCTCTTGGAGCTTGAACCCTTGGCCAAGCTTCTTGGAGAAGCTTGGCCAGCTGTCCCAGAGGCTTCTAGAAGCCCTAAAGCCCCTTGAATCCTTTGCACCCCTTGAACCCCCCCTCTTGCTTAGCCACCAAGTCTTTTATTGCCTATATAAGCTCATCTCTCTCTCTTGGTCAAGGGGTTAGCCATTTTAGGTCAAAAACCAGGGCTTATATCTATATATCTGTGTGATATACCTTCTCTCTCTATATTCTCCCTCTCTCTCCTCTTGTGTGTGTGATTTTAGGCCTAAAAGTGTAGTTTTACCTTACTTTTGCACCATTACACACACCTTTACACCTTAGCTCGAGATTGAAAGACTTGGGAGGCTGATTGCTGTGGTTTTGAGCTGGTTTTGATCACTAGAGAGTGGCTGGAACCTTTGTTCTTCAAGGGATCTTCAAGGGTAAACACTTTACTTTATATTCCCCATTCTTGCAACAAGTTTCTACCCCATTTGCTTTGTGTTTTTGGATTTGTGTTTAACATAAAAAAGTCTTGTTTTTACTTGTTCTTGAACCTTCATTAAGGTCATTTTGTGGTTTGAGTAAAGGTTCATCCTATTAGGCCTTGTTTGGCCATTTTTGGTGTCTTTTCCTAAAGCCTCCTTTACTTGGTGTTTTTAGCCTTCTCACCATTGAAAACCAGTGGGTTTTCAGTGGTGAGGAAGGTGATTTTAGGTCACATATAGGGGAGGGACACCCCTCTCCCCTTTGTCTCTCTTTGGCCCTCATTCTTGGCTCATGAAGTAGCATGTGTGCATGCTTGCATTTAGCTTCATTTCAAAGCTTTCTTGGGTGTTTTAGGTCATGTTTGATCTCTGTTTTAGGTTGGTTTTATGGCCTTTAACATGTACCTCATGCTTGCTTTGTAGTCTCCCCTTATGCTTAAAAGCATGCCATGCATTTGAGCCATGTTCTTTGCATATTGTAGCTTGGTTCCATGAGGGTATTAGCACCATATCACCATGCATAAGGGCTGTGAGCCACTGATTTTGCCATGAATAGTGTGCTTAACATGGTTGTTTGGGTATTTTAGGCTTGTAAGCCTTGTATGTTTTGGTTCCTAGCATGCTTAACTTGTCTTGATCCCATGATTTGGCATCATCCAGGGTCATTTTTTTAGTCCATAAATCATGCTTGTATATATGTATGTGTAGCCTATTTCATGCCACAAGGGTATGCTCTTGTATGTCTAGGAATGAGCACTGTGCATGTTTCTATGTTTGATGCATTTTGGGGGCTGCCATATATGGGGTTCGGGTGTCATTTCACATGCTAAAAGTCTGTTTTTGGTTGTTAGATGTATGCCATGAATGGTCTTGATAATGATGGTAAGTTGCTCTCTTTGGTGCCTTGGGTTTTGGGCTTAATGCCTTGCATGCTTGCATGAGTGTTGGTCATCATTTTGGGCACATTTTGCTACTGTTTTGGGGGGGTTTTGAGGGCTGCCTCATTGTGGTTAGACCACCATTATATGCTCACCACATGCTAGTTGTATACTTGGTCCACTAGGTGTTGTAGCATATTGATCCCATTGCATGCTTGGCTCATGTTCGCATTACACTAGCATCTTGTACATTCTAGCACTTTGCATGACTAATGTGTTGGTTGTGTGGTGTTTATTTTGCTAGCATCCTATTTTCCATATTGTATTATTGAGGCATGTGTGCATAAGTTGTATCTCATTACTTGGTTTGGGGTGTCAAACCAAGTGTGGGAAGCAAGGGGTGTTTGTACCTCAAGTGACATAACACACCTTGACTCCCATGTCACTAGGACCCTTGACTTTAGCATGATAGGGCCTTAGTTCCCATGTTTGTGTTGCATGCATTTTTATCATTAAAATGCAACCTTGGTTCTTTAGGCCATCATGCACCAAGGTGCACAATTGATGGCCCTAAAACCAAGAGTCATGCCTCCTTGAGTCCCCAAGCATGATAGGAGGCATTGACCATGCTTACATACCTCCAAAATCCATGCCATGCACTGCTGTCTTGCTGCTGCTGTCAAACTGTCCTCTGCAGGAACTTTCTGCCGGCCGGCAGAAAATAGTGCCGACCGGCACTATTTTTGTGCCGATAAACCTCACATGAAGCCGGTGGCCAATTCAAGCAGCCGATGACCACTCCCCCCAGCCGGTGTGGTACTACAGATCATTTTGAATGTATTCTGAGATTTTGGGAATTTTTGGAGGGGCAGGGCAGCAAAAACAGAACCAGCAGTGGCACGGTACGGGTTTTCCGGGCAAGTTGGATCGAACATGCATCATTCACGCATCCCGAGGCAGGGCTGAGGCCCCTTTCTCTTATGTTAGCATTTAATTTGATAATTAGAAATTTCTGTAATATTTAATTTATTTTGTATTTGGACTGTATTATTTTTTTTTTTTTTTTTTTGGACCGTATATTCTTTTGGTCCCTCCGGGTGAGGGTATATTTGTAATAAGGGTGTGTGAGTGTGTGTATGTCTTCCAACCCCCATTTCTTTCTCCCTTTTATTTACCTGCTTATGATGGTAGATTAGGGCATATTTAATTTAGCATACCTTATGCAATGCATGTGTGCATCCATGCATTTGTTAACATACATCAGGCTTGGCACATCATACAAACTGCATCGTACTTTCAATTCCAAATTGAATACGTGTTATTTGTAGCATTTCATATGCCATGTTTAGGATAGCCGAGCCTGCCTAGATTACATCTTTGCATGTGTTTCATTAGACATTTCAGTATGCTTAGGTCCATGCATGGATTTCTAATAAGCTTCTGTTTTGGCTTGGAGTACTAGGTGAGCTTTTATGTTTTAGCATACCACATGCGTGTGAGTGTTATCATGACAGTATGCTTACCATGCAGCTAAATGCTTATGTGATATTACTGTCTGAATGCCTGTGGGTGGAGGTTGGAATGCCTGAGTTGGAACAACTCATTGAAATCCGTATTTTAGCCTACTTGCGAGTAGCAAAATCTAACACGTTTTTCGAGATAAAACGGATATGCAATGTTTATTTCCAAGTTAGGCGATCTAGTCTATACTTGTTTGCTGCGCGCATAACATAGTAATTCTAGGTTAATAATTGGAATAAGAACGCATAAAGTTTTCAAAAACGGATATCATGGTTAGTAGAGGCCGGTCTTCGGACCGGGCGAGAGGGGGTGCTCATAGCTGACCTTCCCCGATCGTACCCAAGCTCCCGAGCCAAGTCACTTTGGTGATGACGGACACGTGGCCTTCGGCACCGAGTCAGGGTTTCCTAAATTTCCCATTTTAAAAATATTTAGGTGGCGACTCTGTAATCTGGCAAAGCAGTCCATGTTTGGCACTTCTTTTCAAAATCAGTTTTTCTTCAAAACGATTTGCCAGAGTTGGACTCTTTGGTTCAAGATTAAGAACCGTGACATTTGAGTCCTTTGAACTGTAGTGACCCAATATCGAACCAGAACGAGGGGGAGTCGCACCCTCCCCGGGATGCGTTCGGGGACGTCTACACCAAGGTTGCCAGGTAATCTGCAAATGACAAGATATACAGTTTACTATCTGCTATTGAAAGTACAATGCAAAGCGAACCTTAAATAAACTGTAATGTTTGAAATACCTCTGTGGCAGTAACGGTGTCGAAATATCTATGGAAGAATAGGAAAGACTCCCGCGGCCTCCGCTCACACCTCACATCGAACCGATGTGAAAATGGGACAGCAAGAGGCATCTCCACCTCCGACTCTGGAGCAAGCCTCGAAAACTAGGCATACACCCACAATTACAAAATGTAAAAGGGCGAGAATGAGTATGTTTATTAGTAAAGCAGTATGCAGATAAAGCAGAAATCAGAGTCGTGTACAGTGTATTGTGCAGTGTGTGAAGTGTATTGCGCAGTGCGTGTAGTGTACAGCCAGTGTAAAGCAGATTGCATGTGTGCAGTGTGTGTGGTGTACAGATAGTATAAGGCAGAACTATAAAGCAAAAGGGAAAAATATACCTCCTAGGCTTGCCAATAGCCTCCAAGCAGATGTCCACTGCGATGAGAGGATGAACTCATATATCCGTAAAGTGTGGCCAAGCCTGCGCCACCCCAGTCGTAGTGCCAGATCCTGGTCACGTCCACCAGTGCGCTCAGCAGATAAAGGGCAACAGTGTTCGCTCGATCAGCGAAGAGGGTGGTACCCAACAAGAACATAATGAAACCTCGAGCATACTGCTCCACCTCCTCACAGGTCATGGGCACCTGAATTCGAAACTGGTCCTTGAACCAAGAATACCTCACGAACCCTAGCCGGGAGAGAGGTGGCTGAGCACCGAGCAAATAGATCTGGGCAGCGTCCCACTCGCCCATGTCGGTGTCGAAGGGAATCAGATCACCCCCTACTCCGATGCCGGTGAGCATGGAGAAGTCGAAGGGAGTCATTGTCATCTCCCCTGCAGCAGAAAGGTGGAAGGAATCGGTGGTGTCCCACCACCTCTCCATCAGTGCACCAAAAAGGGGCCTACTCGCAGTGAGGCGCGAGAGTCCCATGCAGAAAATGCCGAAGCCGGCCTGATCAACGATGTAGCGAACCGCGTCGGGCAACTCCATGTTCCAACCGTGGGCAATGGTATTTCCATACCCCCGGAAGGCATGGGAATCTCCCTGTGTTCAAGACAAACAGTTACGAAGCAGTGTTAGAAATACAGTGTTTGAATATGTTCAGAATTGATGAAAATGCAGTGTGTGTGCATGTGTTCGAGTTTACGCAGATATCATGTATGACTGTGCTCAGGGTGAACTAAGCATGTGATGTATTAGTGTGTTTGGGTTATTCAGTTAAAGAACAGTACTGGTTATTCTAGATATCTGATCTACATTGCAGAAAATAAAAGAGGGGAAGAATGTACCTCAGCAGCGCCGTAGGAAATGTGTGACTCCAGCTCGCATAGCAGGAGCTCCAATGGCGCATCTCGCGCATAACTCCTGAACTGACGGATGCTATCAGGAGGCAATATGCGTATCGTCGGCCTGTAGGTCGCCGGATCAAAAGGCCAAACGCTCAGCGGCAAGAGCTCGACCTCAGGGTTCGTATCCATCTTTGGGGGAGTCCCACCCCGTGGAATGTCGTCTGCCATCTCAAGAAGAGTGCAAAAATGGCCGAGGGTGTGGAAAATGGGCAAGAATGCCAAAAGTCAACCAAAAGTCAACCCCGAGGGGTAAAAAATGGGAGAAAAGGTCAGAGTGTGGAAAAAGGCACGAAGATCGGGGTAAACTCGGTGGAAACAAACCCCAAGTGGTGGAAATCGAGAATGTGGCACCAAAAACGTGTTTCGTTCGGTTCAAAGTGTGTAAAACAACGAGGGCTTCGCGAATCGGAAGTTGCGAGAGGCTCGAAAACAAAGGAAAAGCTCGGATCTAAGGGCGGGAAATGACCTAGAGAGAGATAGCAAGGATTTTCAACCAAGGTAAAGTGAGGAAATAGGGTTTGAGGCCCTATATTTAAAGACCCAAGGTGAATGGACAAAACTGCCCCGAAATTACCATTTTTGGCTGATCGGCCAAATTGTTAGCCGATCGGCTAAATTTTTGGCCGATGATCTCCTTTTGTGGCCGATGGATGGCCGATGGCCTCCCCATATGGTCGATGAACCTCCAATGCCCTTGTGTGGGTCAGTTTTGTTGATTGGTACCTTCATCTTTCAAGAAAGTACAAGAAAATACACTTATAAAGCTTAACCGGCCTTCGTGTTGACCTCGAACCGCGTCTTCCGTGTGCGGCACTTGACACGCACGAGGTGTATCCTTTTTTCATATCCTTTTATATATTGCAAGATTCGAAAATTACTTTGAATACATTGCATTGTCATGCACATCTCTGTCACATTGTTATGCACACACTATATGCGTTGTCACGCATATTTCCTTGCATTGTCATGCACATCTCACCCTTCTTGCTTCACACATTGTATGCATTGTCGCGTGTGCTTTACTTACATGTGTTTATGCCTTTCTCGTTTCACACATTGTATGCGTTGTCGCGCATGCTTTACTTACATGTGTTTATACCTTTCTCGCTTTACACATTGCTTGCGTTGTCGCGCATGCTTTACTTACATGTGTTTATGCCTTACATGCTTTACACATTGCTTGCGTTGTCGCGCATGCTTTACTTACATGTGTTTATGCCTTACATGCTTTACACATTGCTTGCATTGTCACGCATGCTTTACTTACATGTGTTTATGCACCCTTTTGCATTTTTACACACATTGCATGCGTTGTTGTGCATGCTTTACTTACATGTGTTTATGCACCCTTTCGCATTGTTACACACATTGCATTCGTTGTTGCACATGCTTTACTTACATGTGTTTATGCACCCTTTCACATTGTTACACACATTGCTTGCGTTGTTGCGCATGCTTTACTTACATGTGTTTATGCACCCTTTCGCATTGTTACACACATTGCTTGCGTTGTCGTACATGCTTTACTTACATGTGTTTATGCATCCTCTCTTGCATTGTTATGCGTACACTTAGGTTGCATTGTTATGCACCCCTTGCTTTTGTTGTCGTGCATGTTCTACTTGCATTGTCATGCTTGTTTCAGCTGCATTGTTATGCACCTCTTTGCTTGCGTTGTCGCGTATGTCTTGCTCGCATTGTTATGCATACACTTAGGTTGCATTGTTATGCACCCCTTGCTTGCGTTGTCACGCATGTTCTACTTGCATTGTCATGCTTGTTTCAGCTGCATTGTTATGCACCTCTTTGCTTGCGTTTTCGCACATGCCTCTCTCACATTGTTATGCGTACACTTACGTTGCATTGTTATGCACCCCTTGCTTGAGTTGTCATGCACACTTGTTGCATTGTCATGCACCTCTTTACTTGCGTTGTCACGCATGTCTTGCTCGTATTGTTATGCGTACACTTAGGTTGCATTGTTATGCACCCCTTGCTTGCGTTGTCGCGCATGTTCTACTTGCATTGTCATGCTTGTTTCAGCTGCATTGTTATGCACCTCTTTGCTTATGCTGTCGCACATGTCTTGCTCGCATTGTTATGCGTACACTTAGGTTACATTGTTATGCACCCCTTGCTTGTGTTGTCACGCATGTTCTACTTGTATTGTCATGCTTGTTTCAACTGCATTGTTATGCACCTCTTTGCTTGCGTTGTCGCGCATGCCTCTCTCACATTGTTATGCGTACACTTAGGTTGCATTGTCATGCACCCCTTGCTTGCGTTGTCGCGCACACTTCTTGCATTGTCATGCACCTCTTCACTTGTGTTGTCACACACGTCTTGCTCGCATTGTTATGCGTACACTTAGGTTGCATTGTTATGTACCTCTTGCTTGTGTTGTCGCGCATGCCTTTACTTGCATTGTTATGCTTGTTCTACTTGCATTGTTATGCCCTACTTGCATTGTTATGCTCGTGTTTATCTCATATTGAAATGATTTCTTCATCTAACGATTGAACATGTGTTTCTACTATATTGTACCTGTTGAATTTCTTTCTTTTACAGGCACGATATTGTATGTACGGTTCATTCAAGGGAAGTCCCGATTCAGTTTAACTGCTACCCTTCTCCACTTGCATTTGGCATGTGTTTGGATGTATCTCTCTCCTCTCGCGTTTAGTAAGCGTCTGGATGACTGTGCTTTCTTGCACAGTCCTTTCCTCTCTTGTGTGTGCCACGCTGAGAGATGCTGTGTTTGAGACTCCGGGTGTCCTCAGTAGTCACTTTTAGTCTTCTCCGCGTGAGATGCAGTGAGAATTGCATAATTTTCTTACATCCTTTCTGTTGGAATGTGTAGGACTATCCTTTCTTATTCACTTGCTTAAACTGTTGTATGTTATGCTTCATTACAGCTCTCTTTACATGATCATAAGTTATGTTCGGCATCGTGCATATCGTTTGCATTTTGCCCCTGCCTGCGGGCGCATCTCTTTGGTATCTTGTATGCTTGTCTAAGTCTTCGGCCTTGTCAAAAATGGGTCGTCTCTGGGCTTTGACATTCACTTCCGTCATCTTATGATTTTCGAGTTCTGTCAAAGAGGGGCAACTGTAGACACCCCATTTTTGACCGTCCTCAAGACTTGGATGTCATCATTTGAACACTCGATCATCATCCATGCTCGTGTTCGTTTTAAGTTCCCGAAGGTCTCGGCTATGCGCCTTACCTTAGCATCTCTCAACTTGTCTATTTTGTGCTTGGTTGTCAACCAAGGACTTGTGGTTTTTGCTTCGGAGGGAAGAGGGTGGCTTGTTGGCCATCCCTGCAACCCATTAGCTAAAGCACTGTGCCATCGGCCATGTTTTCTTGCCATCGGCCATAAGTGTTGGCCGATCGGCACTCTTTTTGGTCGATCGGCCATATTTTTGAGCCGAGACCTTTCCATCTGCTTTTTGCAGATATTTTGTGCCAGCTGTGACAGCTAGTGAGCACAATTCTCATCCTCCATACACGTGTATAGAGGGATTGCATTCAAGACTCAAGCTTGTTCAACAAGCTTGAGAATTGAAATTCTATAAGAAGGGAGGCCCCTCTCCCTTTCCAGAGGTTCTGAGAATTTGATATACAAGTTCTATATCCCTCTCTCTCTCTCTCTACATTTTACCTCTCTCTCTCCATCTACCCTTGTTTGTGCTCAAAAGTGTAAAATTTTCACACTATTGCACACAAACACCTACTAGAACACCATCCTTTTGTTGCTGAGGTCCTTAGGAGCTGGTGTTAGAGTTTTTGGGTTGGTTTAAGCTCAGAAAAGCTGGTAGAGTTGTGTTCTTGAAGGTGTTCTTCAAGGGTGAGTCAACTACCTTTTAATCCCCTATTTTGGCTTAAGCTTTTAGACCTACTTGCATATTGTTTTAAGCTTAACTTTCTACTACAAAAAGTTTTGATTTTTCATGCTTGTGATGTTTGTTTAAGGTCACTTTTGTGTTGGGGGTTGTCTACCCCCTCTTAGGCCTTGTTTGACCTTGTTTTGTGCCTTCTTTTTTGAGCTTTGGAACCATCTTGCTTTGACCTTCTCACCACTGAAATCCAGAGGATTTTCAATGGTGGAGAGGTGGTTTTGAAGTCTTGAATAGGAGAGGGACACCCCCCTCTCCTTATGTCTCATATGCTAGTATAAATGGCTCATAATAGTAGCATGTTTGCTTAGCATGTTTTGGTTCCATTTTAGCAACTTTTTGGTGTTATTTTAGCATGCTTCAACTCTATTTTAAGTTGGTTTGATAGCCTCTTACATGCATCAAGCACTTGTAGTGTAATCCTCTCTATTGCCTTAACATGCATCTTGCATTTGGATCATCATTCTTGCATGTTTTGGCTCAACTCAAAGAAGCTTTTAGTCACATTTTACCATGCTTGAGCTCTGTTTCATGTTGTTTTAGTCATGCATGTATTGTTTTGTATAGCCATGGTTCAATCTAGCTTGTTAGCTTTGAGTGTCCAAGTCATTAGCATGCATTGCTTAGACCATTTTCATGATTTGGCATCATTTCATATGAGATTTCAGTCCATGTAGTGTAGCCATACACTTGCATTTGTCACCCTTTTGATGTTTTGGAGGTTTGGTGTTTTATGCCTTGAGAATGGATCATTGTGCATGCCTCCATGCTTAGGCCTTTGGGCTGCCATCTCAGTGGGTTTTGGGGCTTATTTTGATATGCCATAACTCTGATTTTTATTGCTTAAGTCATGCCATGTTTGGGTTTGATAGGTGTAGTGTAACACCTCTTTGTTAGCCTTGCATGCTTCATGTTTTTGGTCTTTTGTTGTAGCTTGTGTTGGCTAGGTCCAAGCATGCTTTTGGTCTTGTATTGACCTGCCTTGTGACTGTTTTGGTTGCCCTTGGTCCTTTGAGGCTTGCTTTACATGGCCATGGTTAAAGTCCATTTGCTAACCTTGAGCTTTGAGCCTCTTAATATGCTATACTTGTATTGTTTGGTTGATTTGGCATCATTCATGCTTAATTTCAGGGCCTATAGTATTGTCACTTGTCCACACTTTTCACTCTTTAAGTGCTCTTAAGAGTTGGTGTCTTCGTGCCTTAATTCTTGGGCCAATTGGCATGCATGCTTGTCTTGCATTTCATGTCATCAATTCATCACTTTGGCCACTGATTTGGGCATGGCTGAGGTCTGCCCATTTTGGTTTAAGTCCATCTTTGCATGTTGTTGCATGCTTATCCATCTTGCATATTGTTGCATACTTGTTAGATTGCATGTTGCCGCATGCTTATTGTTGGCATTGTTGTTGCATGCTTATTACATTACATGTTTGCATGTTTAGGTTGCATTGCATTGTGCATGCTTGAGTCACTTTGCATTTGGCATGCTTGTGTTGTATTGCATAGCTTCTCCATGTTGCATGCATCGCATTGTGTTTGGTTTGGATGTTAAACCAAACACGAGGAACGAGGGGCGTTTCATACTTGAAGTGATGAAACGTGCCTCAATCCTCGGTCGCCGACACTCTTGATCCAACATGATGGAGTTTAAGGCATTTGTGTGTTTTCATGCATTCATTCCATATTGATTTGTGCAACTCGGCCTCTTTGGCCATCATGCATCGAAATGCGTGATTGATGGCTCAAGAGTCGAGCACTACACTCCTTTGAGTTCCAAACATGATAAGGAGTGTAGTTGCACAACATTTTCTTGCAAATGTATTGCCATGCCCTTGTTTGTACTCTACTTCAGCAAAAGGAGCAGTCTGCAGGAAGAAATGGCCGATCGCCTATCTGGTGTGCCGATTGGCTAATAATGTTTGGCCGATAGCCTCATAAGTGGTCGATGACCCTTATCCTTTGGCTGATGGCCACACCATTTGGCCAATGTCCTCTCATAGTATCCATGAGGTGGTTCAGAAGCATCACAGAGATTTGTACAGTTTTCAAAGGTGCAAAGCAGTCCATGTTTGGCACTTCTTTATAAAAATCAGTTTTCCAAAAAGATTTGCTGGATTTGGACTCTTTGGTGATTTATCGATCTTGCATTGCACTTTGCAGGATTAGATTCAGAACCGTGACTTTGAGTCCGAACTATAGTAGCTCAATGAACAAAACGGATTTTCGCGCCATTTCGCGCGCAGAGCCTGGGACGTTCGGGCACGTCTACAGAATGGTCGACCATTGTCTTCTATAGAATTTGATTTGGGGTGCTGAAATTTAGTGTCGACACCTTAGGTCCAAAGGTCAACACCTAGTTCACTGGCTACATTTTTCTTCTGTCAATTCTTCCTAAAGGGTCGACAGCACCAACGCAGGGGTCGGCCCCTGTGAGAGGTTTTCCTAGATTTTGGGCGATTTTGGGCCCTACTTCTTGGAGAATTTGACTTGTTCTTTTGAGTTGACTTTAGGACTTTATTTCACTTTGACCTAGCACTATAAATAGAGCCCTCGCTTATCCTTTTCATCACTTTTTCTTCTCTTTTCTCTCTCTCTAAACTGTGAGTCCATCTTTTTCTCTCTAAAATCACTTTTTCGCTCAAAGATCTTCAGATCTTCTCCTTTAGAAGCATCTCCACACTTTGCTCCTTTGAGATTAAGTGTAGAGCTTGTCGAGGGCTTCGTTTTGATCGGAGCGAATCATCGTTTCGTCATCGTCAACTTTTAGGCTTTTCTTCTTTCTTCCTCATCTAAGTTTGAGGTAGGGATTCTCTGCACCCTCTTATGATCTTTAACTTAGGCCCTGTTTGGTAGAGCTGTGGGAAACTGCTTATAGCTTATGCCCAAACAGCTTATAGCTTATAACTTTCAGCTTAAGCTGATTTCCAGCTTATTCTTAAAGCATCTCCTGCCCCACTCAAAGAATAAGCTGATTTCTGACTTCCACAAAGCTATAAGCTATAAGCATAAGCTAAACCAAACATATCAAAACAGCTTAAATTAAGCTGAAAGCTGAAAATAAGCAGTAACAAACAGGGCCTTAGTTATTTGATATTTCTAAAACAATATTGTAATTTTTGGAGATTTTGGGTAAATCTAAGGTTTTGGTTGGAAATCAAAAAGAGGGGTATCAAATGGTTTGTTGGAAATGCTTATAGAAAGGTGTTTATTGTTGATATATGATGAAATGATGAGTTTTTACCTTTGGAAATGATTTGTAAGGAAAAAGGGATTTTGCCTTAGAAATCTCAAATGTTGATCTTATAAAGATAATGGAAATGATGTTGGGGTTTTTGTAATTGAAATGATGCCTTTCTCTACTAAAAAATGATTTGAAAGAAAGCAAGGTTTTGCTCTAAAAACCACGGGTTTGACTTGTGCTGAAAAAAATATTAGAGGATGATGTTGGTTTTTTTTTTATTTATGTTTATTTTTATAATATCGTTCACATCTTGATGATAGTAATAGAGGATATTGATAATGATGGTGGAGTTGGATATGTTATATCGCTCACATCTTGGAAATGATGTATATTGTTATTGAAATTTTCTATTTATTAGAGATATCTATTTGGGTTATCGGTGAAGGATAGCTATGAGTGTTGTAGGAATTGCATGAGAATTAGGTGAACTAAAACTAATTTCTCATCAATGTGCATTGAACATTGTTCCTTATTTATTACATTGAAAATGTATATGATTTTGAGGAAAATGTGTGAACATGGTAAAGAGGTGTGTAACACCAAATCAAGTTGGCTAGTGTGTCCAAGGTGAATGTCTCGAAAAACACGCGTATACATGGGTGCCGATTCCCGCGGATGAAATATCCATGAAATGGCAATAGTAGTGCTTGTATAGGCTACGTTTACATGGGTGCCATTTGACGGTTTTCGGCGAACGAAATATCCATGAAAAGTTGTACTGGTTTGAGTTTTCCCATGTTTTCTATTTTAAAGGAAATGATTTTGAGAATTGTGATATAGATGTTGTCATTGTAAGGCTTTTGGAAAAAGATATAAAATGTTTTGGCATGAGTATTGCATTTGCATAAACCTTATGTCTTCATTAAGATTTATATATTGTGTTGGATTGTTTCTATTGGGCTTTGGCTCACCTTATATGGGAAAACCATTTTCAAGTGCTGGTGATATGTCTCCACCAAGGCAGTAGCTTGGGAGGACCATGGAGCTGAAGGCTCATTTTGTTGTTACTTTGTACGTAAATTCGTACAAGCTTAGGGCTCTATCTGTGTTGAGCTTAAGACTCACCTTTGATGTCCCAAGCATCGACTTGAAAAGATGTATGCCTTTAGGGCATATGATTATCTATTTAGCTTTCATTTCTTTTTATTATCTTGTGATATATGCTGTAGATTCAAGATTTATCGTTTATGAATGCATATCACATGTGCCACCTTTTGTATACCAAACTCTAGTTAATGAAAGCTTATCAATTAATTTACATTGCAATTCATCAGTTGTTTTAAGATAGGTTATTTTGGGGCATTACAACTTGGTATTAGAGCGTACTGGGTTTGAATACTTTGGGTATGTGGGAAGTGATTTTTATCACAATGGGTTTGTCTCGCTTGATAGAGACACTTGTATGTTTTGAATGCTATGTGATAACATGTTTATGTGATTAAGTGGGTATAGAGTTTGATTTCTAAGATATATATTGGGTCTACGAGTTTCTAGAAGTCCTATTAAAAGAGCACCTGATCACTACTATTTCTAATTGGAACTCTGGCAATGTCGAGGGACGACCATTATCTTGGGAAGAAAATTCATATGTGTTTATGTGACTGTGCTTATGTGGAATGAATTAAGTGTTGTCCATTGTATTAGGACGTGAGTGGATTAGCTTCAGCACATTTGTAAATGTCAGGACTCAAACCCGCCCATATAGGTTTAGCATCATGATCGGCCAATAATCATAGATTACCTATGGCCGCCATACAAATTGTTCTTTTAATATGAAATACGGGCCTTAATGGAAGTCTAAAATAACATAAAAATTATCCATTGAGCCTTGCATATATGAAAAGGACTTCGCATCATAAGCAAAGATTCACTCTTTATGTACATACATCACATTAGTTTCAAACATCTACATCTTATACGTATACAAAACCCCAAAATACACACAAATACAAAATCATTTATCAAGCAAAAAGGGGGTTCGACTAGCATAGCTCCACCTGAGCCTAGTTACTTCACATGGAAGCTCCTCAAGAAGCTGACTTGGGTAGACTCGAGGCTTTCTTAACTCTGGTGTTCGACTTTCCCACCTACATATATATAAATAAATAGTGAGCTAGGACCCAACGAGTAATAACAGAATAAAGAAGTAATTTGAATGAAGTTCAATAACATTGCCCAACTAGATTTCAATAATCAATTCTCATTAATCAATAAATTCCATCATCGATATCTTTCAATGTTAAATTAAGCGGTACATTGATGAAGCATTACTATTTCAATAACAATGGACCATAAAGGTCAATCTAATAGACCACAGAGGGTCAAACCAATGGACCAAAAAAGGCCAAACCAATGGACCACGAAGGGCCAAACCAATGGACCACGAAGGGACAAACACTATAGATCTCTGTGTTTCAATTGATCCAATAGCCATGGTATTGTTACCCCTAGGCAAGGGCCTATGTTCAAAGGATACCACAAATAGTCTCAAGGTGAACTTCATTCATCGATAGAAAATCACATTTTAATGAACCATCCAATCGATCGCATATTAATTTCAAGAGCAATAACAGTTTTGAAGATAAATGTTACTTGAACATATCTTTATAAAGTTACTACTCACAGTGGTTTGTGTTGTCACTAAGCCTCGGACATCCACCTAAACAAAACACATAACAAAAGCACAATTGAAGCACCATTAGCCATTCCGGTTTAACCAAATTTTCCCCATATGTTCCTCACTCATTCCATGATTATATGAGCTTAATTGGTGCTTAAGAGTACTTGAAATGACATGAGGATGCAAGTATGCACTTAAAAGAGTTAGCCAAACTTTACTGAAAACAAGGTCTCCGCTCGGGCGTAACTTCCTTCGCTCGAGCGAGGGTTCAAAAATAAGGATGGTCACTCGAGCGCAACTTCAGTCGCTCAAGTGGTCTATAAACTTTGCAAAAGTACTAGTTGCATGAAATTTTTGCTAGATGGTTGCTTGAGTAGAAGACTGAGTAAAAAGGATCCTCACTCGAGTGCCACTTTGGTCGCTTGAGCGGTCTTGCATTCTTTAAACTTTTGTAAAACTTCTCGGAGCTCGATTTTTACGCTCAAGCGACACTTTCCTTGCTCGAGCAAACTAGTCGAATTTTGGAATTTCCATAATTGTGTTTGAAGTTCAAATTTGGTATTCAAAGGTTCCAAACTCGTGTTTTAGGTACAAAAACATGGGAAAACATTATAAAACATGGAAACATAGTTAATTTGAAGCCAATTGCTCAAAACCATGGCAAATTCTCAACCAAAAACTTCAACTTCAAGTTATAAAGCAAGATTGACTCAAATTGAGTTTACATTTCTTCAAAACATAATCAAGTGATATGAGAAGTATGAAAACATGAAGGCCTCTTCAAATTGAGGTGTAAAAGTGCCATGCATGTAGAAATTTCATGAATTGTAACTCAAATTATGCATGCATGTACATGATTAACTCTTATCTTCCAAATTTAAGGTGATTCAAGCTTCTACTAAACAATTTCATGCAAATGAACTCAAAAATTAGATGAATTCAATTCCTACATGTTTCATTTTCAATAGGACTAAGGTTAGAGATCATACCTAGGGCTTGAATTTAAGTATATACTAGCTTAAACCCCAAAGTCCACAAATTCCTTCAAATTCTCCTCTCTCTCTCTCTCTCTCTCTCTCTCTCTCTCTCTCTCTCTTTAAATGTTTAGCTTAGCTTCCTTCTCTCTCAAAATCTCAACTCAAGTGTTTGTATAAGTGAGTTCAAAACATGTGCTATGCTTATATAAAGTGTAATTAACTTAGCCTAATCAAAGTTGATTAAGGTTAATTAATTAGGCTCACTTCTAATTAAGTTCAATCAGTTCATTCTAATTATTTTGATCCAAATCAATTTTCAATTAAAACCGCCATAAGATTCTAAATATTCTAATTAGTCTATTAAGCTAATCAATTTCAGTTTTTGAAGTTGTTTAGGCACTCAATTTCTATCTCAAAGTTACCAATTTGAGCAAATATTCCATGTAATAACAGATAACTACAAAATTAAGCATGTAATCACACAATTAAACACACAATTATGCAATTAAACTTATTGAAATAATATAATATAATAGTTTGGAGGTCACAGTCTCTCCCCCTTAGAAAGTTTGGTCCTCCAAACTTAAGTTAGCTTCAAATAGAAACAAATGCGGATACCGTTGCCGCATCTCTTCATCTTTCGCCCAAGTGGCTTCCTTCCCATGATGTTCTTTCCACCCAACTTTCACCATAGTGATAGTTTTGCTTCTCAATTGCTTCACTTGCCAATCAATGATTCGCACAGGCCATTCTTCATACATCATATTCTCGTCTAAAGCAATCTGGTAGTGATCAATCACATGGAATGGATCTCTAAGATGCCCATAAAGCATGGATACATGGAAAACATTATGCACTTGTTCCATTCCCGGTGGCAAAGCAATACAATAAGCAACGGGACCCAACTTCTTGAGAATCTGAAACGGCCCAATGTAACGGGGAGTCAATTTTCCCTTTTTGCCAAATCTCATCTGCCCTTTCATTGGCGTTACTTTGATAAATACATGATCCCCCGTTTCATAATCTAAGTCTCTTCTTTGTTGATCCTCATAGCTTTTATGTCGGCTTTGTGCAGTTTTGAGTCTTTGCTAAATGATTTTGATCTTTTCAGTCGTTTGTTGCACAAGTTCGGTTCCTTAAATAGCCCTATCACCAACCTTTAGCCCTATCACCAACCTCTGTCCAACAAATTGGCGATCTACATTTTCTGCCATATAGTGCCTCATATGGTGCCATACCGATGCTAGTGTGGAAACTATTGTTATAAGCAAACTCAGCCAATGGCAAATATGTTTCCTAGCTGCCCTGAAAATCCAAAACACAGATACGAAGCATGTCTTCTAAGGTCTAAATAGTCCTTTCGATTTGGCCATCAGTTTGTAGATGAAATGTTGTACTCAACCGCAATTCTGTTCCCATTGCATCCTATAGACTATACCAAAATCTAGAAACAAATTTAGGATCCGTATATGATACAATAGACAATGGAACCCCATGCAAGCAGATAATTTCATCAATGTAGATAGTAGCAAGTCGATATGCAGTAAAAGAAGTCTTTATAGCAAGAAAATGAGCAGACTTAGTCAATCTATCAACTATAACCCAAATAGAGTCCATACCTCTAAGTGTTCGAGGTTGACCAACAACGAAGTCCATGGTGATATGTTCTCATTTCCATTCTGGGATAGGAAGAGATTGAAGCAAACCTGCCGATTTTTGATGCTTCGCTTTCACTTGTTGGCATTGTCAGCATTTAAAGTTGAAGTCGGCAATCTCTTCTTTCATGTTGGGCCACCAATACACTAACTTCAAATCTTGGTACATTTTTGGAACGACCCCAAAATGCGTATAAGGAATTAACTTTATTTACCTATGGGTTAATGTGCTCTAATTTAATTATATATGTTCAAATTGAAGAATTATCTGTTGAGTTACAACTTTAAAACTGGAATTGACGACCTTCATGGGTTCCGAAATCAGAATTGAGTACATAGATATGTGATGGGAATTTTTAGAGCTATTTGGGAAAATTAATTGGGAATTTATTCCATCAAATTCGCTAAGGTATGGTTGGATGGTTAACTTTGCACTGGAAATTGAAGGCCTTAGAGACTTCAGAAACCAAAACAGAGTACATATTTATGATCAACATAATTTTTAGAGTCATCTAGGTAGTTTAATTTTTAGAACAGGGTACGTTTGGCTCTCCCTATTGTGATAAGCTTATGTGTGTAATATATATATATATATATATGCCATATGAGTTGTTGAACTCATCATTTTGGAGTCAAAATAAAATATCTGAGGGAGAGAACCGAGAGAAAGAGAGGGCAAAGGAGAGAGGAAGCTTCTCTAAGAGAGAGAGAGAGAGAGAGAGCTCACCATTCATGGGAGCTTGAAGATAAACTTGAAGAGATTTAAGAGAAAGGAAGAAGATCAACCATGGAGGCTTGGGGAAATTGAAGAGAACTAAGAGAAAGACAAAGATTGAACTAAGGTATGACAATCTATCTTGAATCCTTATGTTTAAAGCATCAATTTCATGAAATCATAATGATATTGGAAGATTTGAACCATTTGGGTTAGGGTTTTATGAGTATTTACTTGAACTAAATTTAAAGAATTAGAATTTGAGTTCTATAATTTTGCTTATGATTGGAGCTCAACCTTATGAATACCACATGAAATGAACTTTAGAATTGTCCAAAGAACTAGATCATGCAAGAATCAAGTGTATTCGTGGGTTATATGTTGAGAACTTTGAAGATCATGAAAGATAAAGCATTGATCTTGAACATTGAGGCAAGATTGGCTTGTTTGAAATGGAATTACATGTGATTGATGTTAGTTTATTATATTGTGGTGTAATTTTACATGTTTTTTGATTATTAGAGTTAAAATCTAGCTTAAAAAGTGGAAAAACAAGTGTTAGAGCTAACAAACTTTTTCGGACAACAAAACTGACCCGGAGCCGCACGTGAGGCGGGTCTTCCCGCACATACAGCAGTCCATTTCCAACACCAAGTTTGATTCTGCTAAAAAAGCACATGGTCCCGCACGGCGGCCTTGTTTCCCGCACGTGCGGGACAACACTGTTTTAGCCAACTTCAAATAAGCATATCTCTTACATCCAGACTCCGTTTTGAGTGATTCTTGAGCCTAAATTCAAGCCCCGAAAGTCTAGTTTCTAATGGTGGTGGTCTCACTCCTAAATTCTAAGTATACAAATATATATGTCCAAAATAGTGACGATTGTTCACTTTTTATCTACCCGTTTTATACCATTTCTTCTTCTAAACCATTTTATTTTCGATTCCTCCTATTTTCCTAGACACGGATTATGGCCTATGGAGGACTAATGAGTTTAGAACCACCATGGCTGATTGATTAAAGAACAAGAAAAAGATTGGTTATATCCTCATATTATGCTATGTGCATTGTGTTTGTAGGTCAAGGCGAGGACATCGTCCCATTGCTACCGGAAGCCCATCATTGTGAGTAATAGTAGTGTAACAATATATTTTATTTACTTCTTGTGATTGTGATTTATGTATTGTTGCTTGTGAATGGCATTTACCATTGACATTGTGCTTTAATTGAATTAATGGACATAATTAAATGATGGCATTGATATGGACCTAAGGTCGTTTTGCTCCTATTATTAAAAGTGGGCCCAAGGCCATTATGATGTGAATTGTTTATGTCTCACAGCCCTAAGGCCGAGGGAGATGGAGACATGCCGATGTTCTGTCTACCCTATAATGATATAAACTGTATATGACTAATGGCTCCACGCCAATGGGGATGGAGACATGTTGATGTTCCATCTTCCCTATTTTGTTCTGGATAGTTGTTGTTATGTTGAGCCTAAGGCCGTTTCGTATCATACATAGGCCCGAGGCTGTTCTGTATTACATGTGGGCTTGAGGCCATTTTGAAATATGATTATGAATAAGATTTGTGTATGGTTTGATGTGCATATTTACATTCTCCAAGACTATACTCGTTTAACTAACCTCCTTACATTGCTATTATTCACTGAGCCTTGCTCACTCCATTTTTATGTATATTTATGTAGGTGAGCCATCGGGAACCGACACTAGAATTGTATTGAGATCCACCTGTCTGCCAAGCCGCCTAGGGTACGCCTCCATGTTGAGGCCTTAATTTTGATTACTAGGAGTTATGTAATTTGTGGAGTCTTATATAAGAGTGTGTGTGAGATCTATATAAATTTTGTGATTGTATATGTAAATATGGAAGTGTATTTAAATGCTTAAATTTATTTATTTCATCATGTATGCACAAGCTCAATGGACGTTATCTTTATATTGATATTTGCTTCTGCTTAAGGCCCCGTATTTGAATAAGTATTCGTAAAATTCTGTTTTGAGGCCTATGTACAGGCCAGTCATGGACCAAACTTTTAGGGGTGGGTTTGGGTCATGACAATTTTTGTGTTTCTTGGGTGCATAGCAAACACTGACTTGTGGGCTTTCTCCAAAATTTTTCTTTTCAAATCCGTGTCATTTGAAATACACAATCTCCCTTGAAATTTCAATACGAAATCTTCAATTGTGAATCCTGTTTTAGGCTTGGTGTCAAGTTCATTACAAATCTTCTTCAAAAGCTCGTCATTCATTTGTTTTTGTTTGATTTCTTTAATAATTGCAGGCTGTGCAGAGATTACAACTATCAAGTTATCTTGTTCAAAAGGTATCACTTCAATCTCAAGTCTTTCAAACTCTGGCAACAATTCTTTTTGATCTGTGAGCAAACAAGCTACATTCCCCCACATTCTTTCTACTAAGTGCATCTGCCACAGTGTTGGCTTTGCCCGGATGGTAGTGAATTTGTAAATCATAGTCCTTGATCAATTCAAGCCAACGTCTTTGTTGCATGTTCAATTCCTTTTGGGTGAAAAAGTACTTCAAGCTTTTATGATCAATGTACACTTCACATTTGGTTCCATACAAGTAGTGACGCCATACTTTCAGTGTAAACACAACTGCAGCAAGTTCTAGGTCGTGCGTTGGATAGTTTTTCTCATGTGGTCTCAATTGTCGGGAGGCATAAGCAATCACCCTACCATTCTGCATTAAAACACAACCCAAACGTTTATAAGATGCATCGCTATAAATCATAAATCCTTCCGTACCTGAGGGTATAGTAAGGATTGGAGCTGTGGTCAATCTTGTCTTTAGTTCTTGAAATGCAGATTCCCTTTGGTCAGTCCATTCAAATGGTTCTCCCTTTCGAGTCAATTAAGTCAATGGCATTGTAATCTTTGAGAAGTCCTTAACAAACCTCCGATAATAACCAGCCAATCCCATAAAACTATGAACTTCTGTTACATTTGTCGAAGTAGGCCAATCAACAATCACTTCGATTTTTTGAGGGTCAACTGAGATACCATTTCTGTTAATAACATGCCCCAAAAATGTTATTTCATCAAGCCAAAACTCACACTTCTTCAATTTCCCCATATAGTTGCTTTTCTGTAAGTGTTTGAAGAGTCATTCTCAAATGTTGTTCATGCTCATCCTTACTTTTCGAATAAATCAAAATGTCATCAATGAAAAGAATGACAAAATCATCTAAGAAAGGTTTGAAAACCCTATTCATCCAATCCATGAACGCTGCGGGGGTATTAGTGACTTCGAAAGGCATGACTAAAAGCTCATAATGTCCATACCTGGTTCGAAAAGCAGTCTTTTCAATATCTTCAGCCCTCACTTTCAACTGATGATAGCCTGATTCTCAAGTCAATTTTTGAAAATACTTGGGCCCCTTGCAACTGGTCAAATAAATCATCAATATGTGGCAATGGATATTTATTCTTCACTATTACCTTATTGAGTTCTCAGTAATCAATACATAGTTAGAGGGTTCCATCTTTCTTCTTCACAAAAAGAAACGGCACTCTCCACAACGAAGTACTTGGACGAATAAATCCCTTGTCAAGCAATTCCTGCAACTGAGTTTTCAATTCTTTCATCTCAATAGTGGCATACGGTAGGGAGCTTTAGAGATTGGTTGTGTGCCCGGTATTACATCAATTGTAAATTCAATCTCTCTATCAACTAGTTGACCGGGTAATTCATCCAGAAACACATCAGAAAAATCTCTTACCACTGGTATATTGTCTAGAGTAATGTCTATAGTTGGTTCGGTTATTACACTACACAAATACCCTTGACAATCCTTGTTCATTAGTCTTCGAGCTTTCATGGTAGATATAAGGTATGGTGGTGGAATTACCCCTTTTCCCTTGAAATAAAATTCATCTTGTCCAGGAGGTTGAAATATCACTCATTTCAAAGCACAATCAATAGTTGCATGGTATTTAGCCGGCCAAGCCACACCCAACACAACATCAAAATGTCTCATGTCTAAAGGTATTAAATCAGCATACTGTAGACACCCCATTTTTGACCGCCTTCGGTGCCACTGATTGATCACTCGATGATGAAAGTTATGCTGTGAAAATGTTCGATTTCTTCAGCAAGAAGAGCTTCTAAATCCCAACCTGTGGAGAAGTGGTTTAGAAATACTCTTCTGGTCCTGGGGGACGCTCTTGATCCTCAAATAAACACCTGAAAGGAAATGAACACTCCGGTCGGGGTGCCGGAATTAGCACTCCGACGGACAAGTCAGTCTCTACTCTCTCTGGGTTACTTGTATTTTAAGTTAAGCATACTAGTTCTCATATACCTTTCTTCATCTGTTGTTCCTTTAGTTATACTCGTTTCCTGGGCCTTGGGGCCTAGCCCACTTTTCACTCATTATCTGCTTATTTACTCGGCTCCATAGTTCAATAGATACTCAGCCTGTCTATTGTATTCGGCCTCCTGATCGTGCAGGATAGAGCCGAGTAATATCTGTCTTCCAGAGTGTACGCTTCTGATTCTGCTATTTATCCGGCTCCCACAATTGCCCCCTGTAACAACGCCCGCGGGGGACCTCGCTACAGCTCGGACTCTCCTTTTTGTGTCGGTTCTAAATCTGAACCAAAGAGTCCAAATTCGGCAAATCGTTTTGAAGAAAAACAGATTTTGAAAAGTAGTGCCAAACATGGACTGCTTTGCCAGATTACAGAGTCGCCACCTAAATATTTAAAATGGGAAATTTAGGAAACCCTGACTCGGTGCCGAAGGCCACATGTCCGTCATCACCAAAGTGATCTTGGCTCGGGAGCTTGGGTACGATCGGGGAAGGTCAGCTATGAGCACCCCCTTTCGCCCGGTCCGAAGACCGGCCTCTACTAACCGTGATATCCGTTTTTGAAAACTTTACACGTTCTTATTCCGGTTATTAGCCTAGAATTACTATGTGATGCTCGCAACACAAAAGTATAGACTAGATTGCTTAATTTGGAAATAAACATTGCATATCCGTTTTGTCTCGAAAAAAAACGTGTTAATTTTTGTGCTACTCGCAAGTAGGCTAAAATGCGGATTTCAATGAATTGTTCCAACTCACGCAATCCAACCTCCACCCACAGGCATTCAAGCATTTATATCACATAAGCAACTAGCCTCATGGCAATCATGCTGTCATGGCAACACTCACACACATGCAAGGATGCTAAAGCATAAAAGCTCACCTAGTACTCCAAGCCAGAACAGAAGCTCATTAGAAATCCATGCATGGACCTAAGCATACTGAAATGTCTAATGCAACGCATACAGAGATGCAATCGAGGTAGGCTCGGCTATCCTAAACATGGCATGAGAAATGCTACAAATAACACGTATTCAATTTGAAATTGAAACACAATGCAGTTTGTATGATGTGCCGAGCCCAATGTATGTATACAAATGCATGGATGCACGCATGCATATCATAAGGTATGCTAAAATAAACGTGCCCTAATCTACCATCAAAGCAGGTAAATAAAAGAGAAGAAAGAAGTGGGGGGTTGGAAGACATACACACACTCACCCACACTTATTACAAATATGCCCTCACCCGGAGGGACCAAAAGAATATACAGCCCAAAAAAAAAATACAGTCCAAATACAGAATAAATTAATTATTACAGAAATTTCTAATTATCAAACTAAATGCTAACATAAGAGAAAGGGGCCTCAGCCCTGCCTCGGGATGCGCGAACGATGCATGTTCGATCCAACTTGCCCGGAAAACCCGTACCGTGCCATTGCTGGTTCTGTTTTTGCTGCCCTGCCCCTCCAAAAATTCCCAAAATCTCAGAATACATTCGAAATGATCTGTAGTACCACACCGGCTGGGGGGAGTGGTCATCGGCTGCTTGAATTGGCCACCGGCTGCATATGAGGTTTATCGGCACAAAAATAGTGCCGGTCGGCACATTATGCTGCCGGTCGGCAGAAAGTTCCTGCAGAGGACAGTTTGACAGCAGCAGCAAACCAGCAATGCATGGCATGGATTTTGGGCATATTTATGCATGGTCAATGCCTCCTATCATGGTTGGGGACTCAAGGAGGCATGACTCTTGGTTTTAGGGCCATCAATTGTGCACCTTGGTGCATGATGGCCTAAAGAACCAAGGTTGCATTTTAATGATAAAAATGCATGCAACACAAACATGGGAACTAAGGCCCTATCATGCTAAAGTCAAGGGTCCTAGTGACATGGGAGTCAAGGTGTGTTATGTCACTTGAGGTACAAACACCCCTTGCTTCCCACACTTGGTTTGACACCCCAAACCAAGTAATAAGATACAACTTATGCACACATGCCTCAATAATACAATATGGAAAATAGGATGCTAGCAAAATAAGCACCACACAACCAACGCATTAGTCATGCAAAGTGCTAGAATGTACAAGATGCTAGTGTAATGCGAACATGAGCCAAGCATGCAATGGGATCAATATGCTACAACAACTAGTGGACCAAGTATACAACTAGCATGTGGTGAGCATATAATGGTGGTCTAACCACAATGAGGCAGCCCTCAAAACCCCCCAAAAACAGTAGCAAAATGTGCCCAAAATGATGACCAACACTCATGCAAGCATGCAAGGCCTTAAGCCCAAAACCCAAGGCACCAAAGAGAGCAACTTACCACCATTATCAAGACCATTCATGGCATACATCTAACAACCAAAACAGACTTTTAGCATGTGAAATGACACCCGAACCCCATATATGGCAGCCCCCAAAATGCATCAAACATGGAAACATGCACAATGCTCATTCCTAGACATACAAGAGCATACCCTTGTGGCATGAAATAGGCTACACATACATATATACAAGCATGATTTATGGACTAAAAAAATGACCCTAGATGATGCCAAATCATGGGATCAAGAGAAGTTAAGCATGCTAGGAACCAAACATACAAGGCTTACAAGCCTAAAATACCCAAACAACCATGTTAAGCACACTATTCATGGCAAAATCAGTGGCTCACAGCCCTTATGCATGGTAATATGATGCTAATACCCTCATGGAACCAAGCTACAATATGCAAAGAACATGGCTCAAATGCATGGCATGCTTTTAAGCATAAGGGGACACTACAAAGCAAGCATGAGGTACATGTTAAAGGCCATAAAACCAACCTAAAACAGAGATCAAACATACCAAAAAAACTTTGAAATGAAGCTAAATGCAAGCATGCACACATGCTACTTCATGAGCCAAGAATGAGGGCCAAAGAGAGACAAAGGGGAGAGGGGTGTCCCTCCCCTATATGTGACCTAAAATCACCTTCCTCACCACTGAAAACCCACTGGTTTTCAATGGTGAGAAGGCCAAAAAACACCAAGTAAAGGAGGCTTTAGGAAAAGGCACCAAAAATGGCCAAACAAGGCCTAATAGGATGAACCTTTACTCAAACCACAAAATGACCTTAATGAAGGTTCAAGAACAAGTAAAAACAAGACTTTTTTATGTTAAACACAAATCCAAAAACACAAAGCAAATGGGGTAGAAACTTGTTGCAAGAATGGGGAATATAAAGTAAAGTGTTTACCCTTGAAGATCCCTTGAAGAACAAAGGTTCCAGCCACTCTCTAGTGATCAAAACCAGCTCAAAACCACAGCAATCAACCTCCCAAGTCTCTCAATCTCGAGCTAAGGTGTAAAGGTGTGTGTAATGGTGCAAAAGTAAGGTAAAACTACACTTTTAGGCCTAAAATCACACACACAAGAGGAGAGAGAGGGAGAATATAGAGAGAGAAGGTATATCACACAGATATATAGATATAAGCTCTGGTTTTTTGACCTAAAATGGCTAACCCCTTGACAAAGGGAGAGAGATGAGCTTATATAGGCAATAAAAGACTTGGTGGCTAAGCAAGAGGGGGGGTTCAAGGGGTGCAAAGGATTCAAGGGGCTTTAGGGCTTCTAGAAGCCTCTGGGACAGCTGGCCAAGCTTCTCCAAGAGGAGAGAGGGGGTCAAAGGGACCAAAGGGTGCATTCCCGGGTATAGGGAGTGGTGATGGTGCATTCCAGCTGGCACAGCTGGCATGCACCAAGTCTGAGGTTTCAAAGGGGTCACACCGGCCAGCCAAAAGGGTCATCGGCACAATAAAGTGCCGGTCGGCAACATATAGTGCCGACCGGCCATAGATTATGAGAAATCAGTGCCGGTGGAATAAAAAGAGGGCCGGTGGTGTGTAGGGGAAGCCGGTGGTGATCAGGGGTGGCCAAAGAGCCTTCCCCCACCCTCCGGTGCAAAAACACACAAGTCTTGGTGTAAAACCAAGCCTAGTGCAAGTCGGTTGAGAGATCCTGAGGCGCGACGCGCAGCCGAGACCTCCGGGAACTCAAAACAAACACAATCATGGATAATCACCGAGTGTTCAATCAGTGACGTCCAAGTCTTGAGGTCGGTCAAAAATGGGGTGTCTACACCCCCCAAACTCCCTATTGACGGTAGTTAATTGGTGTGTTTGGTTTCGAATTTGAAAAGTCAAGAGAAACATAAGTTAGGTGGCTTCACCTATCCTAATGTGAATGTCAGAACGCACACGCCTTTCGGCCATCGTTATACTTTCCTGCCTCATTCGTGCATCTCTCGCATTTATTATGATTTGAAACTCCAGTCCCTTCGAATGCATGCTTTTTCGAATATTTGAGCCTCCTGGATTGCCAGTCGGTATCCCTTCTCTATCCCGCGTCTTCTGCAACTTCTCCCCGTCTCTCTTTGTCTCCTTTGCCTCTCGTAAGTTTTCTTCTCTTCTCTTTCTAATCCTATTTTCCATGTTTATTTTAGATTTGGCATACCCTTGAGTCCTCACTAGAATGGCTAAGCATTTGAAAGACCTCCTTTCCGAGGGTCGTATTTCGGGGTTCCAACAACATTTTTCTATCCCTAATGATGTCCATCTATCTCTAGTGATGGAAAATACTCTTGATATGGAGAGGGAAGATTTACAATCGTCTTTCCTCTCCTATCCATTGCGGAGGACAGAGTCCGTTTTCCCCTACACCCATTCCTTAGGGCCGTCCTCCGCCATTGGGGTCTGATTCCTTCCCAACCCAATGTGAATTTTTTTCACATCATAATGGGAATCGTAGAGTTGAACCGGCACCTTAGGATCAACCTTGGCATTCCAACCATTCGGCACTGCTATGCTTTAGCCAAATCCTCCGGTCAATACGGGAGCTACTTTCTCAAGGCCAAAGACACTGACCATCACTTGGTAACCATGCTTGCCAGCTCTGGCAAATGAGTTAATGATGTGATGGTCCATGTCCAAGGCAACTGGGAATTCGGCGAAGACAAAGATCGCCTAGACCCTATACCCAGATGGAGGGGTGAACCAGGTTGCCGTGTGACTCCTCGTGTTTATTGATCTTTCTTTTACTCGACTTTTTTTTTCAGTCTAATCCTTTGTTTATGCAAGCAATAAGTTGAAGAAGATTTTGACTTCGGCCGATGAGGTAGTCTGTCACGACCCAAACCTGCCCCTAAAAGTTTGGCATCGCAACCCGGCCAGTAATCCAGGATTACCAAAGGCCTTCCTGTACAAAACATAATAATCGGGGCTCGCGGAAGCAAAGACAGAGTACAATAAGTCCAAAGAGCTGTGCATTATATGAACAAATATTTACATGCCAAAAATGTTAATTTACCCACCTACATTACATGACGAGTACCAATTACAGAACACAAAACATAGGCACATGCCACAGACGTATAACAAAACAAAACTCGCTAACGGCCTTCCAGGCCTAGCCCCAGCTCGGAGGCACACAAAACTCCTGGTAGGCTTCAAAACGGCGGCTCAGTTCAAGACTCCGCCTAGGCTTGACTCCCAGAACGCTCACCTATAATACATATATATACAAACAGTGAGCTAAAGCCCCGTGAATAACATTAAAGTAAAGGGGTATTGAACGAATACCACATAACATATACGTAAAACAAATCATCCAAAATTATTCATATCAGAACATAACATAATGGTACATCTCATTGGATACAACACATATCGTCTTCCGACTAGGGAATTGGTTCTGGATACCGATTAACACATATCGCCACAATGAAGTGGCTAACGAGATCTCGTATCAAATTGTCATGGACCTGCATTTTCATGTCGTCCCCCATGACTTGGGACTATCCATAGATGCCATAATAGATTTACAAAATAGGACATTCGTTCACGGAAAATAATATCATACAGAAATCATAATTTAATGTAACACGTTTGGAACATAGTTCATATTAACATAACTTTACAAAAATGTTACTCACAGTGGGTTTCCAAAACCGGTTGTGCGGTCTTCGAGGTTTGACATACAAATATCAACATTTATAACACAATTCCTTAATACACATAGCCATTAAATCAAGTAGTTCATGCATTCTATTTTTTTCTCAATTTTATTTCATGTTATGAGATGCTAAATGATGCAAATAATATGTGGAAATCAGATAAATGAAGGCCCGAAAGTCAAAAAATGGGAAGAGAACAAAATCAGAAAAATGCACTGTTGGGCCGCACGTGCGGTGGAACTGCAGTGGGCAAAACAGGTTAGGCTGCTCGAGCGGTGGCCCAGGCTGCTCGAGCGGTCTGGGTAGAAAAGTAGTCCGAAATTTTGTTCAACAAGGGCTCTCCCTCCTTTGCAAAATCAACTTCAAAATTTATGAAAACAAGGCCCAAAACAATTGAAACACAACTTGAATTCAACATCATCATTCTTAAACAAAACCCACATGAATCATATAAAAGATCAAACCTTGAATTAAGTTAGAAAACCATAAACATCCACATAAAAGCTTCATTTCTTAAAATCCATGGAGTTCTCCCTCAAATATGCCAAATATAAACATAAATCATATATTTATGCCATGTATGCTCAAGTTAAACATAATTTCCCTTTCATTCCATTTACTTGTCATGATATAATAGATGATTCAACCTTATTTCAAGAAATTAGAGAGAAATTCTTACCTTGATTATTTAATTGGAGAAAGTTAGCTTGATTTCCCTTTCTTTATCTTCTCCTTCCCCTTGGTTCCTTTCTCACGAATTCCCTCTCTCTCTTTCCCAGATATTTTCTTTTCTTTTGTTGAGTCAAACAAGGGTCATATGCCTTATCTTTATCTATTCATCATATATATAAAATTGTGCCAAAAGCTTGAGCCAAACGGAACTTAGCGAATCAGACGAAATTCAGTTCTCAATTAAATTTCCCAAATGACTCTAAAATTTCCCGATATCACATAGGCGTGTTCAATTCCGTTTTCCGAACCCATTATGGTCGTCAATTTCAGTCCCGAAGTTGTAGCCTCAACAGATATTTTTCTAAGTCGAACAGATATTTCCCAATTAATTCATATTAATGCATAATTAATTACTGATAACTGTGACACATGTTTTGGGGTCATTACACAGTCCTTGCGGAAATTAAGACTCCACTCAAGTATTTTGGCCGTCCAAATATACAGAAGCAAGGGAGAGCTACCCATATACTCCTGCAGTACGAGCCTACTTATACTACATTCTCGGCCGCGGACGAAATTTCGATCCCATCCGGCGAACAACATCTTACGGCTCTTGTCTTCCCCAGCTTCAAGACCCTTAGGCAAATTGGTTTTGAAGCTTCTGATTCAGAGCGAGAGGTAGAGCCGGTGGTCGAGGTAGTTGTCGAACCAACGAGAGAGTTCGCTGCGGAGGCCGAAGAGGTCGACGAGGCTCTAAACTCAGCGTTTGAAGCAGCCGGTCTTAACCAGCCTAACTCACTATCCACTTCGGGTCGGGGGGAGTTTTTCTTTAGAGATATTTTTACTGGTTTAAAAGATCTGCCCGGCTCCTATTCCGAGGGTATGGCAAAGGAATCTCTTTCTCAACTGGCACGAAAAAAGAATGCTGAGCGTTTGGCCGCCCGTCAGAAGGCCAAGGCCATTACTTCTAAACCTGCCCACCCTGAATCATCCGAGCCTGTTGTCGTGGTTGAAATGGCTCAAATTGTTTCTGTCAAGATGGAACAGTCAGTTAAATGTTTGACTCCAGAGGCCGATAAGGGTAGGGAAAAGCGACCCGCCGATTTTGAGGCCGTCTCTGAAGAAATCCCAATCGAAAAACGACCGCGCTTAGAGGAGTCGGGGGTAGTTGTTCCTTTTGTGGTTCAGCCGAAGATAAAAAAACGTGTCGATCTCCTCTGACACATCAGCTATGAAAGACCCAGCTATGGCGTTGAGCCTGGCTTCGTCGGTCTCGTTGTCGGCTGACAAGACGGCTTTCCGCTCGGAGCCGGACATGTTAGCAATTGCATTGGCCACTCAGACAGCTCTTCTGGTAGATATCTTGATCTTATCTTTTGCGTTTCTGCGTATATTTGTTTTGGTTTTAATTTTCTATTTTACAGATAGTCGGAAGGATAGCCGAGATAGGGCGGTGCCAGCACAATGCCGTTAAAGAAATCGGGCATTTAAGATCAGAGGTGGAGGGCAAAAGGAGTAGGGCAAACTTCGAGGCGGCGAGGGCGACGATGGAGAGTGCAAGGGTGGAGGCCGAAATGGAGAGACCGAAAAATGATAAAGAGCAGAGATTGGTCGCCGAGCAGAGGGCAAGCGCGAGTGATGAAGCGCTCAAGTCAGCCCAAGAGGTGATTGCCAGGCTGGAGAACGAATTGGAAGAATCAGAGAAGGCAAAAGAAAAAGTCGACTCCGAGACTTCCAAGGCGTACGAGGTCGGGCAAGGCGCCGCCCTTACAAGCTATGTGGAGGAAGTTCCTAAATTTGAAAATCGGGGATTCAAGCACGGCTGGCTCAAGGCCCTTGCTGCTGCAAATGTGACGTTGGCAATGCCAATTCTATATGAGTAAGTGGACATCGAGCCGCTGGAGTCTAACCCCGAGGACTCTGAGGATTGATTTAGGACAACACACTGGTTGTTTTTGCCTAGGATTTTCAATGTATTTTCTTTTATTTTATTTTATTATTACTCAGGGTGATCTTCATGTATAAAGTGATACTTTATTTGTATTCAGTTTATCAATGAAATTTTCCCTTGTTTTGTGTTATTCCTGTACTTAATTGCCGTTATAAATGAATAGACAATTATTCTATTAAAAATATGGATGATTCAAAAGTTGGGAAATATTCATGATTCAGATTTAAGGAATCTACCCTTGCCTTAGATATGAACTGGACCGTCGAACGAGTCTGGTTCATGAAATGGCTGAGGCACGATCCTTTCGGCTTAAGGCCAAGGGATTTAGCCGACTCGAGTAGAAAGCCATTGACCGTTTGAATAAAGGAACTTGCCCCTGCCTCAAATATGAACTGGACCGCCGAATGAGTCCAGTTCGTGAAATGGCTGAGGCACGATCCTTTCGGCTTAAGGCCAAGGGATTTAGCCGACTCGAGTAGAGAGCCGTTGACCATTTGAATAAAGGAACTTGCCCTTGCCTCAGATATGAACTGGACTGCCGAATGAGTCCGGTTCGTGAAATGGCTGAGGCACGATCCTTTCAGCTTAAGGCCAAGGGACCCAGCCGACTCAAGTAGAGAGCCATTGACCATTTGAATAAAGTAACTTGCCCTTGCCTCAGATATGAACTGGACCGCCGAATGAGTCCGGTTTGTGAAATGGCTGAGGCATGATCCTTTCGTCTTAAGGCCAAGGGATTTAGCCGACTCGAGTAGAGAGCCATTGACCATTTGAATTAAGGAATCTGCTCTTGCCTCAGATATGAACTGGACTGCCAAATGAGTCCACTGAATGAGTCCAGTTGGAATTAAGGAATTGCCCCGGTCGGGGGTGAAGCTGGAAAGCCGGAAGTCGTCGGCTTACGGAATGCGTGCATTAATGAGGTCACCTCGGGAACACGGTGCGCCCATAAATTATTTAGAGAGGGGGTTGTGTCCAAACAAAACTCAACCCTGTATGAAGAACGTGGGCAGCGAAAAGTGAATGTCTAGCAGATTATTCTTCAATAGCAAAGGGGAAAGCAGGACACTGGCGGACCTAGACTCAATGAATCGAGGTGGCGAACCTCCTCGAACGGGGGCTAGAGCATATGCTAAGCATGAGAGGCATCATTCTCCTCGTCGACAAAGCAGGTCACCCAGAAGGGAGAAACGCCAACGGGGCAGTTCCCCTCGTCCGCGCAGCAAAGCCAGTGGGCCACTACGCTGTAGACACCCCATTTTTGACCGGCCCTAAGACTCAGACGTCACCGATTGAGCGCTCGGTGACGGTGCATGTTGTGCTCATTCTGAGATTTCAGAGTCTCGGCTGCGAGCCTTGCCTCCGAACTTCGGGGCTCTTTTGTGCTTTGCTTCGGTTTGCGAACCAGGTCCTGTTTTCTCCGTTTTCTTTTCCCGAAGGGAGGGAGAGGTCTCGTAGACCATCTCTCAGTGGCCGTAGGCTACGTTTCGTGGTCGTAGGCCATTTTTTCCCGTTTGGAGACCAATTTTTGGTTTTCGGAGCCGTCGGCCGTGTGTGTAACAGGTCCGCGAGGGAACTCACGGGTTACAGTTCGGACTCCCCTTTTTTAGTTTGTTGCGGTTCGTAATCTGAACCAAAGAGTCCAACTCTGGCAAATCGTTTGAGAAAACAGATTTTTGAAAAGAAGTGCCAAACATGGACTGCTTTGCCAGATACAGAGTCGCCACCTAAATATTTTTTTTTTAATGGGAAATTTAGGAAACCCTGACTCGGTGCCGAAGGCCACGTGTCCGTCATCACCAAAGTTGTCTTGGCTCGGGAGCTTGGGTACGATCGGGGAAGGTCAGCTATGAGCACCCCCTTTCGCCCGGTCCGAAGACCGGCCTCTACTAACCATGATATCCGATTTTGAAAACGTTATGTGTTCTTGTTCCGGTTATTAGCCTAGAATTACTATGTTATGCGCACAGCAAACAAGTATAGACTAGATTGCCTAATTTGGAAGCAAGCATTGCATATCCGTTTGTTTTGAAAAACGCTTTGGAATTTGCTACTCACAAGTAGGCTAAAACACGGATTTCAACGAGTTTTTCCAACTCAAGCAATCCAACCTCCACTCACAGGCATTCAAACAGTTTATCTCATATAAGCATTTAGCCACATGGTAAGCCTACTGTCATGTTAACATTCGCACGCATGCGATATGCTAAAGCATAAATACTTACATCGTACTCCGTGCCAAAACAATAAACTAGTTAGCAAACATGCATGCCCTAGTTCATGTTAGAGTGACTAATGCATCGCATACAGAATGTGATTAGGATAGGCTCGGCTAACCCTAAAATGGCATGTGAAATGCAATCATTCGGTGCACGTATTCAAGTTAGATTTGAAGATACAATGCGGTTTGTATGATGTACCGAGCCCGGTGCATGTAAGACAAATGTATGGATGCACGCATGCATTGCATAAGGTATGCTTTGCATAAGGTATGCTAAAATAAACGTGCCCTAATACTACCCATCATAAGCAGGTAAATAAAAGGGAAGAAAGAAGTGGGGATTGGAAGACATGCACACCACTCACACACGCTTATTACAGATTTGCCCTCGCTCGGAGGGATCAAAAGAATATACAAATTAATTAACTACGCAAGCTAATTAAATATTACAGATCAATTAAATTAACAAATTAATTAATCTAATTAAAATAGTAAAGCCCTCGGGAAGCGGGTCAGATGCAGCGCATGCTCGGGATTTGCTCGGAATCGCACTGCCATGCATAGTCTGCCTCTGTTTTCCCTGCTTTTCTCCTCTGAAGACTGCCAAAGTCTCAGGAATGCCTCTCAGGATACTGGGGGATCCCACCGGCTAAGTAGAATGACCACCGGCACTGAATTGTGGTAACTGGCACAAAATAGATCCACCGGCCATCGATTGACTGCCGGCCGGCACAAAATGTTGCCGATCGGCAATAAATGCCTGCAGAACCTGCAACTCACAGCAGCAGAGGGCAAAACTTGCATGGCAATACAATTCAAACAATGTATGCACCAATCATGCCCCCTATCATGTTTGTGACTCGAAGGAGCATGTGTCTCGATTCTCGGACCACCAATCACGCATTTCCATGCATGATGGCCCAAAGAACCGAGTGTGCAACTTTCATGTCAAATGAAATGCAATACAAATGACCTAATAAAGGGGACTTAACCTCTATCACACTCACTTCAAGAGGCTAAGCATGCATGTTCATGCGAGGCAATCCTAAGCATGTGAACATATCAAACATGCAAAGAGCAACATGTTGAGAACAATGTATAGCATGCAACATCATGCAAATGGGACCAAGTATGTGACAACGCACAAAGTAAGCATGCTACAACACATGGAGGAATGGACTTAAACTAGATTAGGCAGCTCTAAATAGGCCTAAAACAGTAGCCAAAATGCCCAAAAATGAAGGCTAAACACACATGCACACATGCAAGTAAGTTGGACCAACACTTAGGCATTAAACAAGCAACTCCAAAGCACACTTTAAAGAGGCTAAGTATGGACAATTAGCATGCATCATAAACTCTGAAAATCATGTAAAACATGGTGCCAAACCAAGCAACAAAGCGAGCTAAACGTGCAACAATGGCCCCAAGCATTCAAGGCTCGCCAAAGAGGTAATGGACTACACTTAGTACAATCACACATGGCAAGATTTAGGCGACCAAAAACAGAGTTTTAACACATAAAACTAAGCCCAAAAGGCCAACTAGATGGCATCTAAATGGTTTGAATCCAAAGGTATGCACAATGGTCAAAACATAAGGCATACAACACATGCTTTTAAGGCAACAAAGAGGCATCCGAGGCAAGCATATGAGCATGTTAAAGGGACTGAAATAACATGTTAGGTGGTTCCAAACCACCAAAATGATGCAAGCAACACATGCTACACATTCTCATACTTGAAGCATACAAGCTCAAATACAAAGGAGCTATACTAAGCATGCCAAGATCAACCCAAACACCTATGGACAGACCTAAAACATGGCAAAATAAGCACACAAGCTTCACAAATCTAAGCTTAAAACATGTTAAAACAAAGGCACACAACCTAAGACATGTTAAGGGATCAAGGAGGCATTGCATGGCAACTATGGTAAGCATGCATGGAGTACCAAAACCAACTTAAAACCATGTTATATTATGGCAATATAAGCATGAAAAACAGTCATGGCATGATCAACACACACTCAAACAAAGGCTTCCTCTAGAGGCCAAAAAGTGTCCCTTTCAAGGACAACAAGGAGAGGGGGTGGCCCTCTCCTTGTGAAGACTTCGAGGCACCATCCCCACCACTGAAATCCCTCAAGATTTCAGTGGTGAAGAGGCCCAAACACCAAAGTCTCGAAACTCACCAAAATAGCACAAAAATGGGGCCTTTCAAGGCCTAAAGGTGGTCAAACACACCCAAACCACAAAACACTCTTAACAAACAATCAAGAGGGCCTAAAAATAGAACTTTTTTATGTTATACACTAAACACAAAAACAGCTCTAAGATAGGTAGAAATAGGATGCAAAAATGGGAAATAAAGGACTAATTTCTTACCCTTGTTGACCTTCTTCACAAAGGGAGGACCAGCTACCTCCTTGAGCTTAAACCAGCCCCAAAACTCTGCAAATAATCCCTTAGAACCTCAATAGCCAAGGAAAGGTGTAATGGTAGGTGTTTGTATGCAATACTATGAACAAATGCACCTAGAACACTCAAGAGAGAAATAGATAGAGATAGAATGTATATGAGTTCTAACCCTAGAACCAGAGCTTCTAGCAATGTTTTCCTCTCTAAAATGTCTAACCCTAATGCCAAGAGAGGAGGGCTCCTCTTATAGGCAACCAATCTTGTAAAGCTTGTCAAGAAAGCTAACAAGAAGAGCATCCCTCCATACACGTGTATGGAGGGGAACAAAATGCCAAACAGCTGTCCTAAAATATCTGAAAAAGCAGATGAACAATAGTCGGCTGGCCAAAAATGTCATTTTGACAAAAATGACTGCCGGTCGGCCAAAAAGAGTGCCGGCCGGCAATATACATTGCCGGTGGCAACAAAAACCAGCCGGTGGCCTCTATCCACTGCCGGTGGTGTGTGGAGATGCCTCACAAGGCATTCCCTACCCCTCCAAGGCAAAACACAAGTGTTTGGTGCAAAACCAGACACAAAACGGTCGAGTTCGGAGATCCTGAGACTAGGCGCGTAGCCGAGAACTCCGGGAACTCCGAACGAACACAAACATGGATAATCACCGAGTGTTCAAGCGGTGACGTCCAAGTCTTGAGGACGGTCAAAAATGGGGTGTCTACAGTGTGCCTCAGTTCGGGACCGCTTAACTACCTCCGTTTGCTCTAGTTTTTGGCACACACCTTGTTTCCTCTCTATAGAGGGACACTGTGGCCCGAGAGACCACCTTCGTGGTCGTACGCCACCTCCGGTGCCTAATAGCCTGTTTTCGGGGCCCCAGGCCGCGCGTTTTGGCCCCCAAACCCTCGTTTCGCATCGGTTAGGGTTCATTTTTGGTATGGACCCTATTTTCATTGTTCGAAAGGTGATAGTATAGTGGGAGACCAGAAATTCTTTTGAAAAATATTTTCTCTCTCCTCCAGCCGATTTTTCTTGACAGAAAGCTGGTTTTTCCCATTTTTGGGTCACAATTTCTGGTCTCCCATATCAGCATTGTGTTGTACTCACCTGGGAGGCAACCAATATGGTAGGCCGACCAGCTTTTTCTTCTTGACCCTTTTGAACCTTGCTAGAAAGCTGGTTTTTCCCTTTCCTGGGTCACTTTTTTTGGTTTTCCACCCTGCAGCTGTATTCTACTCATCTGGGAGGCCACATTTCTGGTATGGCCGACCAGAAATTCACCTTGACCCTTTTGAACCCTGGTCGGCCGACCAGGGCATGTGGTCGGCCGACCACTTGAACTAGCCGGCCATCTTCCTACTTTTTGGCCTTCTCAAGTGCTTCACAACTGTGCCAGCTGTGAAGCATTTGCCCCACTGTCCGAGATTTTGAGCCTTTTGTTGACCTTTTTAAGTTGGTTTTGACCCTCTTGCTTAGCTTCTTAGGGAAGCTTGACTCTTTTGTCAAGCTTCTTAAGGAAGCTTGACCCTTTTGGTTTAGCTTCCTCAAGAAGCTTGAGCCTTTTGGGTTAAGCTTCTTTGAGAAGCTTGGACCTCTCTTGAGGCTTCTCCAAGAAGCCTTATCTCTCTCCCTCTACAAAACCAACCCTCCACCTCCATTTGCAAGGGTTAGAAAAAACCAACTGAGGCATATACATACAACTCTCCATATCTCTCTCATCCAACCTCAAAGCACCCTTTGTTCTTGGTCATTTACACTACACCTCATAGCCTACCACCTCCACCGTCCATTCTAGCACTTTGGGACTGATTTGCAGGGGTTAAAGGTTCACCAACTTGGTCCAGAAGTTGCTGCATTGCTGTGCTACAAGGGTAAGTCTCCATTTCCCTTTTTTTTGCATTATTTTGCTCCATAGCTTAGCCCTATTTGCAAGCATTTTTGGGTTTTGTTATAAACTATAAAGTGTCTTATTTTGAGCTCCTCTTGAAGTTTGATTAAGGATGCTTTTCTGTTTGAGGTCTCCTACATCCTTGTATGCTTCATCTCTCTTTTAGGGCTTATTTTGCATGATATCTTAGCCTTGCTTGCAAGCATTTTCGAGATTTGTCATGAACTAAAAAGAGTTTTATTTTGAGCTTATAAACATGTTTTCTTAAATTCATTTTCCTGTTGGGGGTCATCTACCCCCTTTCATGCTTCATTTCCTCATGTTTTGAGCTATGCATGTGAGCATTTGCATTAGCCTTGGTTTGGACTTTTAGACACTAAAATCTAGTGGATTTTCAGTGGCTTAGATGTGTCTTTGAGCTTCAAAATCATAGAGGGGTGACCCTCTCACCCCTCATTCTCTTTACTAGCTTTATTGGCCTTCCAAAGGACCCCCATTTTGCATATTTTGAAGTCACATTTCAAGCTCAATTTCGTGAGTTTTAGGGTCTTCCTTGACTCTACCCAGAGCCCCTTTCGCCATATTTTATGTCTATCATGCATGTGTGGAGCAATCCTCCTTAAGGCCTTTCAAGGGGACCTCTCATTGCATGCTTTGTTGACCAATTTCAGGGCCTTTTTGGTAAGTTTTAGGGCTGTCATAATTGATTTCCAGAGTTTTTTTTGCCATGATAAGTGTTTATCTTGTATGTGTTGAGTAATCCCTTGCATGGCCCTCCAAAGGAGCTCATCATTTTTGCATGCATTGGATGCATTTCAGTGGTTATTTGGGGTTTATTTCACATACCATGTTACTATTTTTATCTGGTTTTGTGACCTCTCTTGTGCTTCATATACATGCCATGTAAACCATGCTTACTAGCCTAGGTTGCATGTTGTTTTAGCCCTTCATGGTAGCACTTTTTGGCCATGCTTTGAACTAATATTGTGCATATTTTGGGATTGCCTTGGCTCTGTTTTTGTGCCTCATGATCAAATAATGCTTGCTTTGCATGATTATAGTTCAATGCATTTGCCTAGTTTTGAGTTTCGGGGCCTATTTCATGCATTGGGTGCCATATTTCCATGATTCGAGACCATTGCACATCATATTTCAGTGCTGGAAATTGCATGTTTGTATGCCATTTTTCATCCCTTGCCATGCTTTGGTAGAGTGGCATTTGATGCCTTAGGTTCGGTCCTTGGTATTCGTACATGTGTGCACGCATTTCGGTTGTCTCATTTTCATCCAATGGCTACTGATGTGAGTGTGGCTGAGGTCTACTCATGTTGGTGTAAGTCCATTGTGCATTGTGTATGCCATTTCAGTTCATAGCATTGCGTATGCTAGGTTGCATATTAGAGCATTGTGTATGCCATGTTACATCGAGCATTGTGTACGCCATTTCATAGTATTGCGTATGCTAGGTTGTATGTTAGTCGCATTGTGTATGCCATCTCATTTGCATCGTGTTTGGGATAGGAGTTAGCTCAAGCACGGGAAACGAGGGGCATTTCGTACTCCAAGTGACGAAACGTGCCTCGATTCCCGGTCGCCGACATTCCGGATTTCCCATGATGGAGTTTAGGCCTTAAGTGTGTATTGGTACATTCATGTCATATCAAAATGTGCAATTCGCCCCCTCGGCCATCATGCATTGAGATGCGTGATTGATGGCCCGAGGACCGAGGACCACACTCCCTAGAGCTTGTGCAAGGACAGGGGGGAGTGGTCGCGCGCACACATGTTGAAAACACCTTGCTTTCTCTCCTTCTTGCCTTTGTTGCAGAAAAACCAGAATCCAGGAGGCAGAAAGTGGTCGACCGACCAGGTTTTCTGGTAGACCGACCACCTTGTTTGGTTTTTCACCACTAAGGGTGGTCGGTGGATGTTTCCTAAGCCTATACCTGGTCGGTGGCCTTCCCAAGGTGGAGTTTCAGCCTTCTGGAGCTTTGTGCAAGTTTCTGAAATCGGTTGCAAACAAAGGCAAGACGAGGCATCGCGATGGAATTTCCCGACGAGGCGATCTGAGCATGCATACATCCTTCATCATCCAAAATATAGCCGGGGCAGTCCATGTGCATGCTAGCTTATTGCTTACTTAGTTAATTCATTGCTTTAATAGAATTGTGTAATAAGTAGTTAATTCGGACTGTATTATTCATTCGGACCCTCCGAGTGAGGGCAATGTTGTAATAAGTGTGCGTGTGTGTGATGTATGTCTTCCAACCCCCACTTCTTTCTCCCTTTTATTTACCAGCTTATGATGGTTAGATTAGGGCATGTTTCAATTAGCATACTTATGCTTGCATGTTTGCATCCATTCATCTGTCTTGCATGCACCGGGCTCGGCGCATCATACTAACTGCATCGTATTTCAATTCCAAGTTGAATACATGATTTTTGTAGCATTTCATATGCCATCTTAGAATAGCCGAGCCTATCTTAGTTGCATTTTTGCATGTGTTGCATTAGGCATTTCAGCATAGTTATGATTCATGCATTGATTTCTAATTAGCTTCTGTTTTGGCTTGGACTACTCGGTAAGTGTTTATGCTTTAGCATCCTTGCATGCGTGTGAGTGACTGCCATGATAGCATGCTTACCATGAGGCTATGTGTTTATGTGATATATCTGCCTGAATGCCTGTGGGTGAAGGTTGGGTTATTTGGATTAGAACAATTCATCGACTACGAGTTTTAAGCCCACTTGAGAGTGGCAAACTACCCTGTTTCTTAAGCCCACCTGAGGGTGGCAAATCCACATTTTAAGCCTACTTGCAAGTAGCAAACCCTTTTCAAAACAAACATGAGATGTTTTGTTCCAATTCGGGCGATCCAGTCTATACTTGTATGCTGTGCGCATCACGTAGTAAATCTAGGCTAATAACCGGAATAAGAACACATAACGTTTTCAAAACAAGATATCATGGTTAGTAGAGGCCGATCTTCGGATCGGGCGAGAGGGGGTGCTCATAGCTGACCTTCCCCAATCGTACCCAAGTTCCCGAGCCGAGGCAACTTTGGTGATGACGGACACGTGGCCTTAGACAACGAGTCAGGGTTTCCTAAATTCCCCCAAAATAAAATATTTAGGTGGCAACTCTGTATCTGGAAAAGCAGTCCATGTTTGGCACTTCTTTACAAAAATATGTTTCCAAAACGATTTTTCGGATTTGGACTCTTTGGTGATTTATCAGTCTCGCATTACACTTTGCGAGATCAGATTAAGAACCGACACAAATCGAGTCTGAACTGTAGCATGAGGCCCGAGAGTGCGTCTACAGTTTCTGGCGACTCTACTGGGGAGTTAAAGAACTTGACTCGAACTCGTGATATCTTGTGTTGATTACGCTTATGTGTTTCTTTGCATTGCATTTACATTGGTGCGCCTAGGACACTGTGTTTGCCATCTGCTGTTCCTGAGCGGTTAGCCTGAGGCTGCGTGCCATAAGGTTAATCGGTTACGGGCTCTGCCAGTATGGGAACACAAACCCCGATTTTACCGAGGCACGCCTTTTGACCATTCGACCTAGTGCATATTCGGAATCCATAGTGACCATTCCAAACTAGGACAGGTTGCTTACCCGAGTTTAGGTTGTTTGAAAACCGTTGTGTGCATAGTGAAACCCTAGCTCCTGACAAAATAGGACAGGGAAACCCTGCCCCAACATAGGGGTGTTTTGGCTCTCACTTATCTGTTATGTGCTTTTAGAGTGCGTCTCTACAAAGGAATGCATGTATCAGTTTGCAAGTTTGGGCATCAGGCCTGCGGGCACCAGTTCAGTATTTTGGGAATCAGTGATCTGCGGTATCAGATTCAGTTTTGGGGACAGTAATTTGAGAATAGTGATTAGTGGTCGAATACCGTTATTCAGCTATGCTTACATCTGTTCTGGTAAAATTAGGCTGAGATGCTGCCTGTTTTCTCTTCAGGGGGGATCAGAGACTCAGTTTAGAGCAACCAGTGTTCTCCTTTGCTGAGGCAAGACAGGAAAAGGCTCACCGGTCCGTCAGATCCATCAATCACTAGTCCGATCCATCTGATTCGTCAGTCACTAGTCAAATCATCTCTGTTCAGTTCAACAGACTCATGATGACGCAAAATCCAGAAGAAATTGTGGTCTTGGCAGCAGCATTGAGCCACGGCCAGGAAATCACCATGCAGGGTGAGACCGATGTCGACATGCCACACCCACCTAGGTCACCTGCCACGCATCCGATCTGGGAACCCCAGTATTTCCAAGCTCATGAGCCCACAACCTTTGAGCTGATAGGAATGATCGGCGACCTTCAGAGATCTGTGGCTGATCTCACCTATGGAATGTCGGCTTCGCCACCGACCACATCGTATGCCGGGAACTTCATGCTAGAGGAGCCCCCGCTACTGGGGTGAATTGTAATTGAGCTCAGCCAATCTGAAGCTGTCTCAAGCCCTGGCAATGATATGTCAACAGTAGCCGGACTTCGTACTGGCCAAGTAACCCAAACCTTCCACCAAGCTGAGGCTAGTGGAAAAAACAAGATGAAGGTGGACACCGATCCCTATGAACAACTCCAGCAAGCTGTTGAGGCTCTGAAAGCCAAGGGGTTGAATAAGCAACAAGTACTCGCAGTTGTGGCTAAGACTGTGGATGACATCTTCCCCACTCAGGCCGAGAGCAGTTCAAGCCAGGGGGAAAATCGAGATAGGGACCGTCGTACCAGAACAGTTCCTTCCAATCCTAACCCTGTACCTGGAAAAGATCAGAGAGCCAAGGCAGTGCCTGCCAATCCTTTTTCGAGTGCGTCCAGCAAAAGCTCGCAGACTTCGAAGTATCTGCCCCGAGGTCGCAGGGTCTTCCATGACCTCTACATGCCTTTGTCTAAGGCCCTTCAAATCCTTGTCAAAAAAGGGCATCTCAAACCCCTCGAGCCTCGGCCTCTCCCGAATCCCCTTCCAGCTAAACATGATGGTACCCAGTACTGTGCGTACCACCAACAGACCGGTCACACCACTAACAACTGCTTCTGTCTTCGTCACGAAGTACAGGATCTGTTTGACAATGGGGTTGTCCTCCCGCCAAGCTCGGCGAAGTCTACCATCACTGGGTCAATAAACTTCGAGGATAATACAAGTAGGTGATCGGGGGTTGGACCACCTGCGGGCGACGCTCTGTTTATTTCAGATGTGGTGTTTGGCACGCACTATTTTGAGCATTTGCGAATGCTAGTTTTTGTAATTTCTAGCTTAGGTGTTGAGTCAGTTCTTTGGTTTTGTTTTGAGTCTGTCTCATTGGCTTGAGTCATCCTTTTTGCTTAAGAGTCTGTCTCATTGTTTAGAGTCAGTCTTTTTATGCTGATTCAGTCGGGTCTGTCCTGTTGTATCGAGTTAGTCCTGTTTTGTTGGAGTCGGGTGATTTCGGGAGTGTTACCTCGGATATCACTTGCTTGTTTTTTTGTTTGTCTTTTCGTTTTCTTTTGAGTCTGTTTTTGCCTTGGAGCCAGTAATGCCAACAGATTTGAATGAACAGCAATGATTTTCACACCCTTGTGTTTACTTCCGCCTTGCGCCAATTGTGCCAGAAGGTTGAATGAAACGGCAGTACTTTTCGCCTACTTTTCTGTGCCTCGACCTCATTGCATTGACCTAAGTTTTTCAAAACCTTTTGAACATTGTAATGAAAACAAAGAGGAAGGAATTTCTCGGGATTTGCAAAACTTTGATCAAACTGAGTGAAAGAGAGGCATGCTAAACCCTTAATGAATGAGATCATGTTTGTTAACGTGAGTACTGAGAAGGATCCTGGTTTGATCCAGATTGGCTCCACATTGTCTTCCACGCGAGCGATTTGTCGCTTTCTTAAAAGTTTTCAAAAAAATGTTTTGCGCAGTCCTACAAAGACCTGTGTGGAATCGCTCTTGAGATTGTGCAGCCTAGGATCGCTCTCAGCCTCAAGATTCAACCCCTTGCTCTCAAAACCTTAAACGTGAATTCAAAATGTTCAACGGCCAACCGCAATGTGAGGCCTGTGTGGCTGGATCAGAAGAAGCCCTCGAACTAGGGGCAGGGAAGTCAGATCAAGAAGATCAGATGTGATTAAAAGAAGCTTGCAAAGCTGGATCAGAAGCACCCCTCGAACTAGGGGCAAAAATGTCAGATGTGCTTGAAGAGTCGATGATGGATCATTCTGCAAACCAATGAAGGTCGGCAAGAAAGCCAAACCCCAGAAGGGAGGAAAGAAGAAAGTTTGTGCTGAAGGACAGCCAAGTTCCTATCCACAACACTAGGGGCAATTCAGGCCCCCATTGGATGCTCCTACATCATCAGCAAACAATAGCCACTCTCCTAGATTCAGATGGCTTCGAGATCTCAAAACCATTCAGCATGGACAAAGCTACACTTTTACCCTTGAGAGGCTCGCTGGGCCGAAAACCCGGAAGGGCGGCCCAGGCAAAAGTTAGAGCAAGAAAAGAAGAAAAAGAACAAAAAAAAAGAAAAGAACAAAAAAAGAAAAATGCAAAGAAAAGAACAAAAAAGAAAAAAGATGAAAAAGAAAAAAAAAATTAAAAGAAAAGAAGAACATAGCTCGCTGGGCCGAAAACCCGCAAAGGGCGGCCTTGGCAAAAGTTAGAGCGCAAAAGGAGAGGTTAATACACGAGTGTACCTTAACCCCGAACTACGTAAGGCTTGATTCTCATCTTTGGGATACGTAGGCAACTTCATTCTGAAGTCCAGCCGTAAAACACTTCAAATTCGACTATGTCCATGTGATGGTTCTGGTCATCCTCGCCTTCTCTGTATCCGAGAATTCGGTTGTGAACATTACCATGAAGATTGATTACAATGCACTGCGGTGCCATTTAGACAAAGGGCAACTTTCCATTGCCATTCAATACGCTGCGGTGCCGTTCAAACAAGGGGCAACTTTTTGTTGCCATGTAGTGTCCTTCACAACAAGGGGCAATTTTCCATTATTATGGATCTGAGGTTGTGCATCTCAAGAGTAAGGTTCCATGCTCGTTAAGCAGTGGCTGTTTGCAAAAATAATTTTTGAGAATTTTTACTGAGGTTGACTAATTTTCTCGAAAAGTATTCCATTTTTCAAAACTGGACCATTTCTTGGACCCAAAAAAGGAAAATTTTCAGTGCTCATAACCTGACTTGCATGATTTCAATTCAGAAAATCGAACAAGCATGTTAATCTAACTCTCATTTTGGTTAAAATGGTTTTAGCAAAAGCAAAAAACAAAAAAATGGTCAAAATGATAAACTAAGGGCATAGTTGAGTCAGGCTTTCTGTCTTTTCCCCTTTATCAATGCACTTGCCAAGAAGGGCATCATAGTTGCCAAAAAAAGGGCACAACTGAAGCTAACAAGCAAAGGGCTGAAAGCTCTCTCATCCTCCAAGCAGCAAAGTATCAAGTCGCGTGCGAAGCACGAATTGGAATGAATCAAGATACTCCTTCATCTGGGGCATTGACTAAATGTCACCAAAGGAAACAGCCGCGAGCTGATAACATTGGGCATGAGCCCACAACTTCTTGTTTATCCACCAACCACCCAGGGGAGGGATAAAAAATGAGAGATTAAAGAATAGAGAGATGTGCGTGGAGACAAAAAGTGAGGAAAATGGCTTTTTCAGAAAAACAGAGCCTGAGGGCCGAGTGATGTGAGAATCACAAATGAGAAAGGGTGGGAAACAATACCCGGAGAAACTAGCTCCTCGTGCACTGAGAGGTCTCTTGCCATTGGAACACGTCTGTGTGTCGAGTCAGTCGTTTTGTTTGTCTCGATTCTTGTTTCAAGTCGTTTCGGGTGTTATAGATGTGTTTAGGTTGTCTTGCCTTGTCTTTCTCTTTGTTGTTAAGTCGTGCCATGCTGTGTTCAGTTGTAGGCTCAATACCCAGTTGAGAACTTATTCTCCCTCTCAATTTCAAAAAATCGTTTTGTGCTCAAACTGCCGTGCCGTTCTCCACATTTGTGCAAAACAAGATTTTGTTCTTTCAAAAACCGCAGGGTTCAACCCGAGTCATGTGGAAACAGTAAAACCAGGACCTATCTGAAGCAATATAGGTTCCAGTTTTCGAAACAAAAGAAAAAAGGGGAAATGTCAGGCATCTGAGTTTGTTTCAACTTCTGCAAGTTCCATTGTCGCATCCTGTATGTTCAGAATGAGCTGTGTTTTCAAAAATTAAAAGACCACTGTGTTATGAGCCATATGTTCAGATCGAGCAATGTCGTGTTATGAGCTGCGTGTTCAAAATTGAAATGTGTGAGCTGCGTGTTCAAAATGAAATGAATGAACTGCGTGTTCAGAAATGAAAATTTATGAGCTGTGTGTTCAGAATTAAGAATGAGCTGCGTGTTCAGAATTGAAATGTGTGAGCTACATGTTCAAAATAAAGTAAATGAACTGCGTGTTCAGAAATCAAAATTTATGAGCTGCGTGTTCAGAATTAAGAATAAGTTGCGTGCAAATGAAATGAATAAGCAGCGTGCAAATGAAATGTATGAACTGTGTGTTCAAGTGTGTGCCGTGTGTTCACATTTAGAAAACTGAGCTGCGTGTTCAGGAATTCGAAAATTTGGGTTGCGTGTTCAACTCTCAACAAATGTGTGCTGTGTGTTCACATTCAGAAATATGGGTTGCGTGCTCAGAAATCAAAAGTCTGGGCTGCGTGTTCAACTCTTAACAAATGTGTACTGCGTGTTCATATTCAAAATTTGAGCTGCGTGTTCAGAAATTCAAAAGTTTGAGCTGCGTGTTCGAAATGCGAAGAAGGAGCTGTGTGCCCGGAAAACAAGCTGTGTGCCCGGAAAATGAGCTGTGTGCCCGAAAAAGGAGCTGTGTGCCCGGAAAATGAGCTGTGTGCCCGAAGAACGAGCTGTGTGCCCAGAAATGAGCTGTGTGCCCAAAAAGGTGCTGTGTGCCTGAAGAAGGAGCTGTGTGCCCGGAAAATGAGCTGTGTGCCTGAAGAACGAGCTGTGTGCCCGAAAATGAACTGTGTGCCCGAAAATGAGCTATTTGCCCGAAAACGAGCTGTGTGCCCGGAAAATGAGCTGTGTGCCCAAAGAAGGAGCTGTGTGCCCGGAAAATGAGTTGTGTGCCCAGAAAGGAGCTATGTGCTCGAAAAAGAGCTGCGTGCCCGAAAATGAGCTGCGTGCCCGAAGAACGAGCTGTGTGCCCGGAAATGAGCTGTGTGCCTAGAAATGAGCTGTGTGCCCGAAAATGAGCTGTGTGCCCAAAAACGAGCTATGTGCCCGAAGAATGAGTTGTGTGCCTGAAAATGAGCTACGTGCCCGAAGAATGAGCTGCGTGCCCGAAAATGAGCTGCGCCCCCGAAATGAGCTGTGTGCCCGAAATCTGCTGCGTGCCCAAGATGAGCTGCGTGCCCGAAATGTGCTATGTGCCCCAAATGAGCTGGATGCCCAAAAGAGTTATGTGCCCAGATTAAACAGAGTGTTATGTTTCGAGCTGTGTGCCGAACGAACAGAATATTGTGTTGTAAGCCGCGTGCCAAACAAAGTGTTGTGTTGTGAGCTGTGCGCCAAATGAATGGAATGCTATGTCGTAAGCTGTGTGCCAGGTCTTGCATTGTGCATGCATTTCATTCGCGCTATCTTGCGCATCGCGCTATCTTGCGCACCCCCCATCGCACTGTTTTGTGCATTGCATATCACTCGCGCTATCTTGCGCACTTCAATCGCACTGTCTTGTGCATCATATCATTCGCGCTATTTTGCGCATCACGCTATTTTGCGCACCTCATCGCGCTGTTTTGTGCAGGTTCAGGTTCGCGCTATTTTGCACATCGCACTGTCTTCTGCACTTCTGCATTTGTAATCACTCGCGCTTTCTTGCGCATCGCACTATTTTGTGCAGTTTACACTCACGCTGTTTAGCGTATCTCACTGTTTTGTGCAATTCACTCGCGCTTTCTTGCACATCGCACGGTTTTGTGCAGTTTACACTCATGCTAATTAGCGTATCGCACTGTTTTGTGCAATTTACTTTCACGCTTTCTTGCGCATCGCACTATTTTGTGCATTACATTGTATCATTCGCGCTATCTTGCGCATCCCACCTGCACTTGTTAGTGCATTACATTTCATTCGCGCTATTTTGCACATCGCACTATTTTGTGTACCTTACTTGCATTATGCATGCATTTTATCGCGCTATCTTGCGTACCTTACCTGCACTTGTTGGTGCATTGCATCGTGCTATCTTGTGCACCTTACCTGTATAGCACTGTTTTGTGCATTCACCCTGCTCGCACTATTTTGTGCACCTTTAGCTCACACTGTCTTGTGCACTCCTCTGGTCTAGGAGACCTTAAATCCTGTATCTTTATTCACACTGCCTTGTGCACTTTCCTGGTCTAGGAGACCTTAAATCCTCTAAAGGTGCAATTCCTTTGGTGTTTGTCATGCCCAAACGACTTCCGGTGGTCTGGTATAGCCACCTGCCTGTGTTTGCAGTGGGTTCCTAGGAGACCAACTGAGACGGTGGAAACTAAAGTTCGAATGGCTCATGCCTAGAACACAAAGGTTCAGGATTTCCAAGACTAAAGTCTGGTTTAAATACCCAGGGGTATATCCTCGGCTTGAAATCTGTAGGGCAGCCCCATAGATTGAGATAGCATGTGTATGCGCCTCAATTCTGGATACTGAACCAACCTAGTCTGTTACCCTGTTGGAGAATAGGGAAAGCTGCGACCACAGTCAGGGAGAAAAGTAGTACCTGTGGTTCAACCGAAAAGAAGCGAAAGATCCTCAGCAACATGAGGTAGGTCATTGCCAATTGCTCCTGTAAGGGACCTTCACTTCCTACTACATCATCTAGTATGTCTATTGCATTTGTACATAGCTTATATTGCATGCATTTACTGCATATCCATTATATCACCTCCATCCATCGCTTGTGCCTTTCCATGTTGAGTTTGGCCTGGTATGTGCCCATACTTTTCACGTCGAAACATGGTCATGAGATTTTGTGTACGCACCTATTCCACTAAAGGGATTGTGGTTTGAGGGTGATGGCACCATTTCCGTGTTAGACATGGTTTGTTTGTGTCCATGCCTTGTCTAGGCAAGATACGGCTTGGCCGCGCGCCTTATCCATTGCATTGTAGTGTAGTGTGTTGCATCCAGCATTTAGGATCATGATCTTTCCTCAGCAGATCATTCCTCACTTATATCATGCCACCCAATTACTTGTATCTTGTGTTCCGTCTACACACACATAGTTTGGCATATATACGCGCCTATTCCACTGATAGGATTGTGGTTTAAGGGTGTCGGCACCTTTTCTATGGTAGACGGATTTTGCATCTCCATCATCTTTATGATATTTGTGTGGTTTTATACTGCTTGTGGTTTGATCATCTCAAATGCATTGTATATCATTTACACTGTTTTGTTGCATACCCTTTGCATTTTGCCCATGCCTGCGGGCACATCTTTGTTTATCTCGCCTGTTTGTCTAAGTCTTCGGCCTTGTCAAAAATAGGTCGTCTCTGGGCTTTGACATTCACTCCCGTCACTTATGACTTCTGAGTTCCATCAAAGAGGGGCAACTGTAGACACCCCATTTTTGACCGACCCTAAGACTCAGACATCACCGATTGAGCGCTCGGTGATGGTGCATATTGTGCTCGTTCTGAGGTTTCAGAGTCTCGGCTGCGAGCCTTGCCTCCGGACTTCAGGGCTCTTTTGTGCTTTGCCTCGGTTTGCGAACCAGGTCCTATTTTCTCTGTTTTCTTTTCCTGAAGGGAGGGAGAGGTCTCGTAGACCATCTCTCAGTGGCTGTAGGCTACGTTTCGTGGTCGTAGGCCATTTTTTCCCGTTTGGAGACCAGTTTCCGATTTTCGGAGCCGTCAGCCGTATGCCCCAGTTCGGGACCGCTTAACTACCTCTGTTTACTTCCATTTTTGGCACACACCTTGTTTCCTCTCTATAGAGGGGCACTGTGGCCCGAGAGACCACCTTCATGGTCGTACGCCACCTCCGGTGCCTAACAGCCTATTTTCGGGGCCCCGGGCCGCGCGTTTTGGCCCCCGAACCCTCGTTTCGCATTGGTTAGAGTTCATTTTTGGTATGGACCCTATTTTCATTGTTTGGAAGGTGATAGTATAGTGGGAGACCAGAAATTCTTTTGAAAAATATTTTCTCTCTCCTCCAGCCGGTTTTTCTTGACAGAAAGCTGGTTTTTTCCATTTTTGGGTCACAATTTCTGGTCTCCCATATCAGCATTGTGATGTACTCACCTGGGAGGCAACCAATATGGTAGGCCGACTAGCTTTTTCTTCTTGACCCTTTTGAACCTTGCTAGAAAGCTGGTTTTTCCCTCTCCTGGGTCACTTTTTCTGGTTTTCCACCCTGCAGCTGTATTCTACTCATCTGGGAGGCCACATTTCTGGTATGGCCGACCAAAAATTCACCTTGACCCTTTTGAACCCTAGTCGGCCGACCAGGGCATGTGGTCGGCCGACCACTTGAACTGGTCGGCCACCTTCCTGCTTTTTGGCCTTCTCAAGTGCATTTGCCCCACTGTCCAAGATTTTGAGCCTTTTGTTGACCTTTTTAAGTTGGTTTTGACCCTCTTGCTTAGCTTCTTAGGGAAGCTTGACTCTTTTGTCAAGCTTCTTGAGGAAGCTTGACCCTTTTGGTTTAGCTTCCTCAAGAAGCTTGACCCTTTTGGGTTAAGCTTCTTTGAGAAGCTTGGACCCCTCTTGAGGCTTCTCCAAGAAGCCTTATCTCTCTCCCTCTATAAAACCAACCCTCCACCTCCATTTGCAAGGGTTAGAAAAAACCAGCTGAGGCATATACATACAACTCTCCATATCTCTCTCATCCAACCTCAAAGCACCCTTTGTTCTTGGTCATTTACACTACACCTCATAGCCTACCACCTCCACCATCCATTCCAGCACTTTGGGACTGATTTATAGGGGTTGAAGGTTCACCAACTTGGTCCAGAAGTTGCTGCATTGCTGTGCTACAAGGGTAAGTCTCCATTTCCCTTTTTTTTGCATTATTTTGCTCCATAGCTTAGCCCTATTTGCAAGCATTTCTGGGTTTTGTTATAAACTGTAAAGTGTCTTATTTTGAGCTCCTCTTGAAGTTTGATTAAGGATGCTTTTCTGTTTGAGGTCTCCTACATCCTTGTATGCTTCATCTCTCTTTTAGGGCCTATTTTGCATGATATCTTAGCCTTGCTTGCAAGCATTTTCGAGATTTGTCATGAACTAAAAAGAGTTTTATTTTGAGCTTATAAACATGTTTTCTTAAGGTCATTTTCCTATTGGGGGTCATCTACCCCCTTTCATGCTTCATTTCCGCATGTTTTGAGCTATACATGTGAGCATTTGCATTAGCCTTGGTTTGGACTTTTGGACACTAAAATCCAATGGATTTTCAGTGGCTTAGATGTGTCTTTGAGCTTCAAAATCATAGAGGGGTGACCCTCTCACCCCTCATTCTTTTTACTAGCTTTATTGGCCTTCCAAAGGACCCCCATTTTGCATATTGTGAAGTCACATTTCAAGCTCAATTTTGTGAGTTTTAGGGTCTTCTTTGACTCTACCCAGAGCCCCTTTCGCCATATTTTATGTCTATCATGCATGTGTGGAGCAATCCTCCTTAAGGCCTTTCAAGGGGACCTCTCATTGCATGCTTTGTTGACCAATTTCAAGGCCTTTTTGGTGAGTTTTAGGGCAGTCATAACTGATTTCCAGAGTTGGTTTTGCCATGCTAAGTGTTTATCTTGTATGTGTTGAGTAATCCCTTGCATGGCCCTCCAAAGGAGCTCATCATTTTTGCATGCATTGGATGCATTTCAGTGGTTATTTGGGATTTATTTGACATACCATGTTACTATTTTTAGCTGGTTTTGTGACCTCTCTTGTGCTTCATATACATGCCATGTAAACCATGCTTACTAGCCTAGGTTGCATGTTGTTTTAGCCCTTCATTTTAGCACTTTTTGGCCATGCTTTGAACTAATATTGTGCATATTTTGGGATTGCCTTGGCTCTGTTTTTGTGCCTCATGATCAAATAATGCTTGCTTTGCATGATTATAGTTCAATGCATTTGCCTAGTTTTGAGTTTCAGGGCCTATTTCATGCATTGGGTGCCATATTTCCATGATTCGAGACCATTGCGCATCATATTTCAGTGCTGGAAATTGCATGTTTGTATGCCATTTTTCATCCCTTGCCATGCTTTGGTAGAGTAGCATTTGATGCCTTAGGTTCGGTCCTTGGTATTCGTGCATGTGTGCACCCATTTTGGTTGTCTCATTTTCATCAAATGGCTACTGATGTGAGTGTGGCTGAGGTCCACTTATGTTGGTGTAAGTCCATTGTGCATTGTGTATGCCATTTCAGTTAATAGCATTGCGTATGCTAGGTTGCATGTTAGAGCATTGTGTATGCCATACATCGAGCATTGTGTACGCCATTTCATAGTATTACGTATGCTAGGTTGTATGTTACTCGCATTGTGTATGCCATCTCATTTGCATCGTGTTTGGGATAGGAGTTAGCTCAAGCCCGGGAAACGAGGGGCGTTTCATACTCCAAGTGACGAAACATGCCTCGATTCCTGGTCGCCAACATTCCGGATTTCCCATGATGGAGTTTAGGCCTTAAGTGTGCATTTGTGCATTCATGTCATATCAAAACGTGCAATTCGCCCCCTCGGTCATCATGCATTGAGATGCATAATTGATGGCCCGAGGACCGAGGACCACACTCCCTAGAGCTTGTGCAAGGACGGGGGGGGAGTGGTCGCGCGCACACATGTTGAAAACACCTTGCTTTCTCTCCTTCTTGCCTTTGTTGCAGAAAAACCAGAATCCAGGAAGCAGAAAGTGGTCGACCGACTAGGTTTTCTAGTAGACCGACCACCTTGTTTGGTTTTTCACCACTAAGGGTGGTCGGTGGATGTTTCCTAAACCAATACCTGGTCGGTGGCCTTCCCAAGGTGGAGTTTCAGCCTTCTGGAGCTTTGTGCAAGTTTCTGAAATCGGTTGCAAACAAAGGCGAGACGAGGCATCGCGATGGAATTTCCCGACGAGGCGATCTGAGCATGCATACATCCTTCATCATCCAAAACAGAGCCGGGGCAGTCCATGTGCATGCTAGCTTATTGCTTACTTAGTTAATTCATTGCTTAAATAGAATTGTGTAATAAGTATTTAATTCGGACTGTATTATTCATTCGGACCCTCTGAGTGAGGGCAATGTTGTAATAAGTGTGCGTGTGTGTGATGTATGTCTTCCAACCCCCACTTCTTTCTCCCTTTTATTTACCAGCTTATGATGGTTAGATTAGGGCATGTTTCAATTAGTATACTTATGCTCGCATGTTTGCATCCATTCATCTGTCTTGCATGCACCGGGCTCGGCGCATCATACTAACTGCATCGTATTTCAATTCCAAGTTGAATACATGATTTTTGTAGCATTTCATATGCCATCTTAGAATAGTCGAGCCTATCTTAGTTGCATTTTTGCATGTGTTGCATCAGGCATTTCAGCATAGTTATGATTCATGCATTGATTTCTAATTAGCTTCTGTTTTGGCTTGGACTACTCGGTAAGTGTTTATGCTTTAGCATCCTTGCATGCGTGTGAGTGACTGCCATGATAGCATGCTTACCATGAGGCTATGTGTTTATGTGATATATCTGCCTGAATGCATGTGGGTGAAGGTTGGGTTATTTGGATTGGAACAATTCATCGACTACGAGTTTTAAGCCCACTTGAGAGTGGCAAACCACCCTGTTTCTTAAGCCCACCTGAGAGTGGCAAATCCACATTTTAAGCCTACTTGCGAGTAGCAAACCCTTTTCAAAACAAACATGAGATGTTTTATTCCAATTCGGGCGATCCAGTCTATACTTGTATGCTGTGCGCATCACATAGTAAATCTAGGCTAATAACCGGAATAAGAACACATAACGTTTTCAAAACAAGATATCATAGTTAGTAGAGGCCAATCTTCGGATCGGGCGAGAGGGGGTGCTCATAGCTGACCTTCCCCAATCGTACCCAAGTTCCCGAGCCGAGGCAACTTTGGTGATGATGGACACGTGGCCTTAGGCAATGAGTCAAGGTTTCCTAAATTCCCCCAAAATAAAATATTTAGGTGGCGACTCTGTATCTGGCAAAGCAGTCCATGTTTAGCACTTCTTTACAAAAATCTGTTTTCCAAAACGATTTGCCGGATTTGGACTCTTTGGTGATTTATCAGTCTCGCATTGCACTTTGCGAGATCAGATTAAGAACCGACACAAATCGAGTCCGAACTGTAGCATGAGGCCCGAGGGCGCGTCTACACACGCTTATTGAGCTTTGCAGTTTTTGTCGATAACAAACCGATGACGAAGGCGGATTCAATCATCCGAGATCCAAATGTGGCAGTAGAATTTGTGCGACAGATCTTTCCGCCAGAAGTTCAGCGGTTGATGGTTGGTCGACGAGACTTCGAAGTGTTTCGAGAGGGCATTCATGGGGCGGTGAAGGGGCTGTACACCTCCTACGAAATCAGTATGCGTCTTCATGCTGCTCGTCAGGAGATAGAGCAGAGGGACGAATGCATTCAAAGCCTAGAAGCTCACATGGAAAAGGCCGAGCGTGAACTGAGAAAGGTTAAGACTGGTGGGGAGCAGTCAGCCGGAAAGTCTAACCCGATCGTAGAGGAAAGGGTGACACAACGGCTAATAAGTCATGCGATCGCCGATCGGGATACGGCTAACATGTTTGCGATTGAGTCTGCCAAGACTAGGGCTTACGAAAAAGGCTTCCATGAAGGCCGGAAGGTCGGAATAGAAAAAACCAGGGAAAAACTCGCCGAGGAGGTCTGCCGATGCGAGAATCGGGGATTTCGGCATGGGTGGATCGAGGCACTGAAGGCCGCGAATGCCCTCCGTGCAGCAGGTGTTCAGTCAGCTTCACCATTATATCATCGCCGCAATCTTCCCTTTGACACGTACGAGATAGAGAAGAGCGACGATGAAGGTGGCGCCAAATAAAATCTTATGTAAAAATAAATACATTTTGTAGTTATTTATTGTTTAATTAATAATGTATGCGAAAGTAGTTTAATGAGAAAATATATTTTCCAGAATGTTTTTGTTGTTGTACCAACTATTTGATGAGTGGATTTAATTATGACATTATGATCTTTTTATTCCAACTATGATAGTATGAAATTATACTTGTTGATAAAATGACCACGACCATGAAAATATACATAGTTTGCCGAAACATAAATTGCACAAGGTGTTGCGAATTCAGCCCAAACATATGGATACGGCTCTCGGAATTCGGAATCTCATTCGGCCCAGGTTTGACTTGGTGTCAAGCACTAATGGGGCTCCGAATCCTGAGACTTGTACTCCGAATCCGGAGTCTTAATCGCCCCGAAGGTCTTATGCACCAATGGGTCTCCGAATCCGAAGACTTGTGCTCCAAATCCGGAGTCTTAATTGGCCCAAAGGTGTCATGCACCAATGGGGCTCCAAATTAGGAGACTTGTGCTCTGAATCCGGAATCTTAATCGGCCTAAAGGTGTCATGCACCAGTGGGGCTCCGAATCTGGAGAATTGGCCAATTGTGACATCCACGAAGGGCGCTCCGAATCCGGAGTCTTAGTTGGCCCAAAGGTGGCATGCACCAATGGGGCTCTGAATCCAGAGATTTAGCCAATCGTGACATCCACGAGGGGCGCTCCGAATCTGGAGACTTAATCGGCCCAAAGGTGGCATGCACCAATGGGGCTCCGAATCCAGAGTCTTAATCGGCCCAAAGGTGTCATGCACCAATGGGGCTCCGAATTAGGAGACTTGTGCTCCGAATCCGGAGTCTTAATCGGCCCAAAGGTGTCATGCACCAGTGGGGCTCCAAATCAAGAGACTTGGCCAATCATGACATCCACGAAGGGCGCTCTGAATCCGAAGTCTTAGTTGGCCCAAAGGTGGCATGCACCAATTCGGCTCCAAATCCGGAGACTTATCTTGGCCAATCGTGACATCCACGAAGGGCGCTCCGAATCCGGAGACTTAATCAGCCCAAAGGTGGCATGCGCCAATGGGGCTTCGAATTCGGAGTCTTAATCAGCCCAAAGGTGTCATGCACCAGTGGGGCTCCGAATCTAGAGACTTGGCCAATCGTGACATCCACGAAGGGCGCTCCGAATCCGGAGTCTTAGTTGGCCCAAAGGTGGCATGCACCAATGGGGCTCCGAATCCGGAGACTTGTGCTCCGAATCTGGAGTCTTAATCGGCCCAAAGGTGTCATGCACTAGTGGGGCTCCGAATCCGGAGACTTGTCTTTTATCGGAACACTTTTGAACTGGATTGTGCAATAAATAAACAGGAATCTTTGTATTACAAAAGTGGAATGTATACACGGTGAACCGTTCTAAATTAGTATCATTCCCCACAGGTCGGGTTTAATGATAGAATTTACACAAATGCGTTGAATTCCAAGGCCGTGACAGACTCCTTCTAGACATGTCTTTGAGCTGATATGCCCCTACCCCTACGATCAAATCGATCTAATAGAGGCCGTCCCAGTTAGGACCCAATTTTCCATCAGCCGGTTTCTTGGCAACTGGGAGTAGTTTCTTCAGGACCAACTCTCCCGGTGTGTAGCGGCGCAATTGAACACGCTGGTTATACGACTTGGCAAGCTGTTGCTGATATCGTGCCATAGACGCAAGGGCTCGGTCTCTTCGTTCTTCGACAAGAATCAAATCCAAAGCCAGCATCATGTCGTTTCAGCCCATATCAAACACTTGCGATTTCAGGGTTGGGTGGCCAATCTCCAAGGGTATGATTGCCTGGGTTCCAAAGCATAAAGCAAACGGTGTTTCCCTGGTAGATTGCCTCGGCGTAGTTTGATGAGCCCACAATACACTCGGCAATTCTTCGACCCATTTGCCTTTACCCTTTTCCAGCCTCTTCTTGATGCCGTCCAAGATGGATTTGTTAGAGGCTTCAACTTGACCATTGCTTTGTGGGTAAGCCGGCGTGGAAAAGTAAGGTCGGATACTATACTTGTTGCACAACTCTTGGTAGACGCCATAATCAAATTGGGTGCCGTTGTCTGAGATAAGCACTCTAGGAATGCCGAATCGTGTTATGATATTTCTCCAAACAAAACGCTTCACATCGGTATCTCGGATGTGCATTAGTGCCTCCGCTTCAACCCATTTTGTAAAATAGTCTGTTGCGACAATCAAGAATCGCTTGTTACCTGGGGCATGAGGCAGAGGTCCGACGATGTCAAGTCCCCATTGGGCAAACGGCCAAGGATTGGTTATGGAGCTTAGCTCTTCAGCAAGCAGGTGGGTCAAAGGAGAGAACTTTTGGCACTGTTCACACTTTTTCACATAACATTCGGCATCGGCCCTCATTGTCGGCCAGTAATAATCCTGCATCACGGCTCGATGAGCCAAAGAGCGCCCAGCAGAATGGGCACCACAACTGCCTTCATGTATTTCGGTCAAAAGCTCTTCGACTTTGTCTGGATGCACGCATTCCAAATATGGACCAGAAAAGGATTTTTTATAAAGCTTTCCTTGCGGGTCCAAGTAGTATCGCAGGGCTTTGTTTCACAGTTTGTGCGCTTCTTTCTTGTCCTCTGGGAGCTGTTCGGAAGATAGGAATGCTGCGATGGGATCCATCCAACTTGGTCCAGATTCTATGACATTGAACTGGACTTCCTCCGAAAGGCCAATGCTCGGCTCCGGGATGAATTTTACTTCGATGGTCCATTTAATCTCTGAGTTAATGGCGAAGGCAAGGCAAGCCAGGGCATCTGCATGTGTGTTCTAATCACGTGTTATCTGATTCAATTCATGATGGTTAAATTTTGCCAGCAAGGAGTTAGCCGTTTTCATGTATGTCACCATACAGTCGTTTCTTGCCGTGTACTCCCCCTTTAGCTGGTTGATCACCATTTTTGAATCGCAAAATACAAGCAAACGTCGAGCACCCAGAAGATGTGCATTCCACAAACCGGTTAGAAGGGCTTCATATTCGGCTTCATTATTTGATGTTTCGAAGCCTAGCTTGACGGCCTACTCAATTATTGCGCCGTCGGGAGCCATGATTACTACTCCTACCCCACTGCCCCGTGGATTGGATGATCCATCACAGTACAACTGCCAAATGTCCCTAACATAAATTCTCCAGTTCGGCTTAGGTCGAATTTCATTAGACTTGAAGTCGCAAGACCCCCGGTGAATTCGGCAACAAAGTCGGCAAGCACCTGTCCCTTGATTGAGGTTCTAGGTAGAAACTGAATGTCGTACTGGCCGAGTTCGAGAGCCCACTTTGAGACGCGACCTGATGCTTCTGCACTACGTAGTACTGATCGGAGGGGGTAATCTGTTAGCACTGCGATGCTATGCCCCTGGAAGTAATGCATCAGTTTTCTTGATGCCATGACTAGGGATAGGATGAGTTTTTCCAGTGGAAGGTAGCGTTTTTCAGCGTCAACCATTGCCTTGCTCACATAGTATATTAGCCATTGCTCCCCCAGCTCTTCCTTTATCAATACGGCGCTGACGGCCCGGTCGGAAACTGCCAGATACAAAATGAGCGGGTCACCTATCGAAGGTGTTGTCAAGAGTGGCACTGATCGAAGGTAGGTCTTTAGGCCGTTGAAAGCGGCTTCGCATTCGGCGAACCATTCAAAAGCCTTGCCCTGCCGTAGTGTGTAAAAGAATTGTCGGCAACGATCTGTGGACCGACTGATGAACCTATTGAGTGCAGCGGCCATCCCTATCAACTTTTGAACCTCTTTCACTGAACGAGGGGAGCCGAGTTCCAAGATTGCCGTGATTTGCCTCGGGTTAGCTTCGATTCCTCGGTGGTTGACAATATAACCCAAGAATTTGCCAGAGCCGATCCCAAACGCGCATTTGGAAGTATTCAGCTTCATTTTGTATTTGCGTAAAATGCCAAATGTCTCTTCCAGATCGACTAGATGGGTTTGCTCTTCTTTGGATTTGACCACCATGTCATTAATGTACACTTCCATAGTCTGGCCGAGTTGCTCCTTGAACATGACAGTGACCAGTCTTTGGTAAGTTGCCCCTGTATTCTTCAGCCCAAAAGGCATAACCTTATAGCAGTAGGTTCCTCTTGGGGTGAGGAATGCAGTTTTGTCTTGGTCCTCCGGATGCATAGCGATTTGATGGTAGCCTCTGTAAGCATCGAGGAAACTCATACGTTGATGGCGTGCCATCGCATCTACAAGTTGGTCAATTCTAGGTAAGGGAAAACAATCCTTGGGGCATGCTTTGTTTAGGTCTGTGAAATCAATGCACACTCGCCAAGTCCCGTTTTTCTTTTTTACAACCATAGTATTGGAGAGCCATGTGGGGTAGGTCACTTCCCTGATTGCGCCGGCGTCAAGCAGCATGTCGACCTCCTCGACAATGGTGGCAGTGTGCTCTACGACTGACTGCCAGCCTTTCTGAATGATCGGCTTGCATTTAGGGTCAACATTCAAACGGTGCTGTGAAACTGACAGATCTATACCCGGCATCTCGTATGGAGTCCACGCAAAGACATCAAGGTTGCTAAGCAGGAAAGAAACTAGTTGTCGTCTATCGGCTTGATTCAGGGAGGCACCGACCATGAAGAACCTGTCTAGGCTTCCGTTGATTTCAACTCGATCTAGGGATTCCGTAGCCTTTTCACTTGGGAGCCGCCCAACATCGTCGAGGCTCTCCCGATCCGGCACCTCAATGGAATTTACTTGCAACTCTTTTGGCGTCTTTCCAGCAAGGAGATAACATGCTTGTGCTAATTTCTGGAAGCCACGGATTTGCTCAATGCCACGTTCTGTCGGGAAGCATAGTAGCTGATGATAGGTACTCGGCATGGCCTGCATGGTGTGCAACCAAGTTCGCCCCATGATGAGATTATACGGCGACGGCAGCTTGACAACCAAGAATTCCACTTCCACAGTTCGGGAGCCCGCTCATACAGGTAGTGTAATTTTCCCTAACAGGTATTCTGGATTGGCGTTGAAGCCGAATAGTGAATAGGGAACCGGAGAGAGATCCGATTCGGAGAGGCCGAGTTTGGTGAAAGTCTTGTAATACATAAGTTTCGATGTGCTCCCTAGGTCAATGAGTACGCGCTCAACGGTGAATCAGTTTACGCGCAACTCAATTACTAAGGGATCAATGTGGGGAAATGTCACTCCGACAAAATCTGAATCATCAAAAGTAATGCTCACAGCTTCATGGGGCTGTTTTGCCGGAGTGAGGTGGTTTTGAGGGTCGGGATTTGACTGAATCATATGCACCGCGGATGATATTGGCAGGCTGTATATCATGTGGATCACGCCGAGTGGAGGGGAATCATGTCTTAAGGCTATTGCTTTGGTTGAGTTGCCCTTTCGAACGTACTGTTGTAGTCTGCTATCATGTACCAATTCCTCCAGGTGATCCTTCAATGCATAGCAACTCTCAGTATCGTGGCCATGGTCGTTGTGATACTCACACCGTCTATCCCGTCTTCTCGTGTCGGGAGGTCCCATCATTTTGGACGACCATTTGAAGAACGGAAGGTGTTGGACCTTGGTCATGACCGCGCTGATCAGCTCTGTCAACTTCGTATATTTCTTGTCGGCGTGCCTTGTGCGCCTACTATCGACTTGTAGCTGTTCATTTGCTCAGTTGGAGCATTGGCCACTTGATCGGTGAGAATCCCGTCTCTTATCTTGTTTAGCCTGATGCCGTGGTTCAGGGCTCTAAGGTGGTACAGAATTTAGCGGCTGGGCAATTTCAGTAGGAGCCGTCTTGTTGGTCACATTTCTGGCTTTAACCCGCAGGGCATCATCCTCCACTTTACAGTATTCTTCAACTTTCTTCATCAACGACCAAACTGTTTTGGGGGGTCGTCTAGTCAAAAAGCTGCGGAGGGCACTGTCGGGATACAGCCCCATCTTGAAGGCGGTAATGGCCATGGAGTCGTTGCAAGCATCATCTACCAGATTAAAACATTCCCAAGATCGCGCCAAATATGCACGAAGGGTTTCCCCCGATTGAATCTGCATTGCCCAGAGGGAATCGGCCTGCTTTGGCTGGACCTCATTAGTGATAAACCTTGCCCTAAAGGATTTTTGGAGTTGGTGGAAGCTCTTGATCGAAGCCGACTCCAGTTTATAATACCACCTGACAGCTAGTGGTCCCAAACTGCTCGAAAATATTCTGCACATGAGAGCCTCGTCGTCTGCATGCAGCGTCATGGCTTGCTTGTAATGGCGGATGTGATCGGTGGGGTCTGATTTGTCGTCATACAAGGTGAATGATGGTGCTTTGAATTTCTTGGATAGCACTGTCCTTGTAATCCGTCGTACAAACAGATCGTGCTAGTCTTCTTCGTCTGAATTGTTTCTTCATCGCTTATGCCTTATACATGGACTCTCTTCAGAAGAACTGGTGGTTTCGGGTCGTCCCTTCTTCTTGGGCTCCGGGGATAATGAGTCGGAGTCGCTATCACTGTCTTATTGTCGGGCTTGAGGTCGTCGACCACCTGCCCTCAGAGATCATTCCGGCTCTGGACGGACAACTTGTTTGGACTTCGCCACTTCCAAGGCCAAATCCTGATGGAGACGTTCATTCTCAGCGATCATGTTCTCCAATCTCTGTTCATTGTGCTTTGCTTGTTCCATGATTTCTTGCATTGTCTCATGCTCTGAAGTAGAGGGTGAGGCAAAGTTCAAGGCGCATCTAGCGGCGATAGTCTCCAGTCCAAGCATGGTTGTTGGGGTGAGGTCATCTCTCTGTGTGGTTTCGTCAGTGACTATCGAAGGGTCTTCTGTTACACCCGCCGTGGATGTATTTGAGTATTCCCACAGACGGCGCCAATTTGGAGAAGTGGTTTGGAAATACTCTTCTGGTCCTAGGGGACGCTCTTGATCCTCAAATAGACACCTGAAAGGAAATGAACACTCCGGTCGGGGGTGCCGGAATTAGCACTCCGACAGACAAGTCAGTCTCTACTCTCTTTGGGTTACTTGTATTTTAAGTTAAGCATACTAGTTCTCACATATCTTTCTTCGTCTATTGTTCCTTTATTTATACTCGTTTCCTGGGCCTCGGGGCCTGGCCCACTTTTCACTCATTATCTGCTTATTTACTCGGCTCCATAGTTCAATAGATACTCAGCCTGTCTATTGTATTCGGCCTCCTGATCGTGCAGGATAGAGCCGAGTAATATCTGTCTTCCAGAGTGTACGCTTCTGATTCTGCTATTTATCCGGCTCCCACACAACCTTACATCCCATTTTGGACCAAAAAACCCTCTCTTTCAAAATACTATTTTAGACCTAAAAACCCTCTCTTTCAAAATACTTTTGAAAATGTTTCTACGATGTTCCGAGGCTTGCATTTCATTAAAAGTTACATTTTTCGGTAAACTGAGCTTGGACAAAGTGGAAATAAATGAAAGGGAGATAAACTCTTTGAAAAAAAATCTTTAAAACATCTTATTAAAGGTTTGGAGTTGAAGAAAATTGGAGGAAAGGGAAGAAAACTAGTTGGGGAAGTGGTTAAGCATGAAATCGTTAAGAGAGAACTGAGTAGCCTTCACTAAATCAGACCTACCTTTTCGTAGGCCACCCCCATTGGAAGGTGGACTTCTGGGGCTTCAATTTAGACTTAAGAATCTCCTAAAGTCGAGTCCGGATGAGGGAGATATGGCCGTTTGAAGTTAGACATCCATCCGGTTAAGATAGAAATGAGAAACCTTCACTAAAATAGGCTTATCTCTTTGAATACTTAGAATTTATATGTGAGGCTACCACCATTGGAAAGTAGACTTCTAAGGCTTCAACTAGACTCAAGAATGACCTAAACCCGAGTCCGGATGAAGGAGATATGCCCATTTGAAGTCAGGCCTGGAAGTAGATTTTTTTGTGGCCAGCAAGTGCCCGGTAGCCACCATTTGTGGATGGCTGGCCACCACTTCTAGCCTGCTGGCCACTAGTGTAAAACCCAGATATTTTTTCCAACTGTCTTCCAAATGCTCCAGCTGTCCCTATATAGATATTTTTCGACTGAGGGACTGTTTTTCTATATATAGAGGACCTCTCTTCTTACTTTCAAGGTTAGAAACATTTAGGAGTGAGAAAATAACTTTGGAAAATTCCTCTCTCTCTCTCTACAATTCTCTATTTCTCTTTCTACTTGCATAGCCTTTGCCTAAGCACTCTAAAGCAAACCAAGAGAGCTTCTTGTTGAGGTGATTTGAGCTTGAATTTGAGCTCTTGAAACACTTGAGAGTGTGAAATTTGTGGTTTATAACTCAAAGAAGCATTCCTCTTCAAGAGGTATACCTTCTCTTGCTTTTGTACCATCTCTACACCACTTGTTTTCCATCTTTTCTTGTGTTTTTAAGCACTTTAAAACCTATTTTTATGGGCTAAAGCTTGTGGTTTAAGGCTATTAAAGGTAGAGGGGTTAACCACCATTCTCTACACCTTGTCTTCTAAGCCTTTACACTTGTGTTTCCCATCTCTCCCTATCTTTTTTGAACTTTTAAACACTAATTTCTAGAGCTATTTCAGTGGCTAAAATCATGTTTAAGTAGAAAAGAGAAAAGAAAAAGCAAAGAAACAAAAGAAGAGAAAAGAAAAAGAAAAAGGAAAAGGAAAAAGAAGCTAATCATCAAGCTAGGGGCATCCATTGGAATGAAACCCAATCAACTGTGAGGAAGGGGACTTTTGTCTGAATTCGGGGAAGCCAATGCGAGAAAGTACCACATTGCAAGAAGAACCAACTTTGCAAATGGAGAAAAAGAAAAGAAGAAGACATGCATGAGGGAATGGAAAACCAAGCTCAAATCAAGGCGAAGCCAGTTCCAGTGTTAAGGCAAGAATGACTATTGATCAAATTCACCACAAGTGTTGTAACGCTATCCTTGAGAGGCTCGCTAGGCTGTAAACCTGAAATGGTGACTTAGGCAAAAGTTAGACCATGAAAATGAGAAATCAAAAACATATAGCTCGCAAGGTTGCAAACCCCGAAGGGGCGACTTTGGCAAAAGTTAGAGCGCAAAAGGAGAGTGTCAAAACTCGAGTGAACCTCAGCCAGGAACTACGTTGACCTGATTCCCATCTTGGGATATGTAGGCAATTTCATCCTGAAGTTCAGTCTCAACCATATCCGTCTCATTCATCTCAACCCGATCATCTTGCCCAATCACGTCATCAGCTTCCTGTCAATCCATAAGCTACACCGACCGCTGTGCATATCACATACTTGCATTAGGTAAGAAAGAACTAACTTGAATCAACAAGTGGAGAAATCATCAATACTGGAACTTATCAGTAGAATCTCTATATTGAGCACACAAAAAAAAAATTGAATCGAACCTCGGGTTTTGCGAAATTGATTTCTAAAGAGAACATAAGTAGTACTAGGGGCACTATGAATGATCAGTTACCTTGAGTCCTTTTCTGCTTTTGGGTCAATTATCAGTTCTGTTGTGTCATGCCTGGTGTTTGTTTCAATCTGCGCTTTGTATCGAGTCACTATAGCATGTCGTACTGTATCAAGTCACCATAGCATGTCGCTCTTTATCAAGTCATCATAGCATGTATGTCACTCAAAAGCGCTCTTCATCGAGTCACCATAGCATGTCTGTTGCTCAAAGTTGAACAGAGTGGCATGGTCAAAATTCCATACATGAATGTTCGCTCCAAACTCGAAAACAAGTCCATGTGTAGAATTCATAAACAAGCTGAGAGTGCCCATACAAGGGGCATCGCATTCATGATCATTGCAAAATGTATATGAGGAATCCCTCACTGCTTTGGAGGAGACTGGAGTAAGTTCTCAACATGTCGAGAAAGAAGAGAAGCATGAGTCTGGTTGGTTGGCAACTATTCCAGGATCTGATGATTCCCCTTACATGTGCCTGCATAATGTTGAAAACAATGGCCAGTGACTGGACACTAGGGGCAATTTTCAGTACATCTGATCGGGCCATCCATCGAACAAGGGGCATGAACCCAACCGGTGGCCAATGACTGGACACTAGGGGCAATTTTCAGTGCATCTAATTGGGTCATCAATTGAACAAGGGGCATGAACCCAACTTATCTCTTAGTCTGCTAAGGCCATTTGTCGAGAACCTTTCCCTGGATTAGGGTGGGTTTACCCCCTTGATGATTCTGATATGATTCAGCTTTCGAAAATTGGCTCCGACCATTTCAAAACTCTCTTCGGATTGCCATATTCCCTCTGATTAATACATGTGCTTTGGATTATGCCTGCATGGTTATAAACTATGGTTGCTTTGAACTGCGTGATTGGTTGCTCTTGCTCTTAACTTTGTTCTGCACTTAAACAGAGTTTTGTCGAGTGGCCTCCCTTTGTGTTGCGTTTCAATGAGTTGTGGCAAGTTGCCCTATACTCATCTCACAAGGTACATGGCGCATTACTCTTAATACTGGTCATTTCCCTCTTCATACCATGCACCGCTCACCTGCATCACACTATTTTGTGCATTTCACATTGTATCGCACTGTCTCGTGCACTTATATCACACTATTTTGTGCACTTTGTATCACCCTATCCTATTCACTTTGCATAGCACTATCTTGTGCATTTCATCTTACATCATACTATTTTGTGCACCTTATTCGCACTAGCTTGTGCACCTTATTTGCACTAGCTTGTGCATTTTATCTGCATCACACTATCTTGTGCATTTCACCTTCGCACTATCTTGTGCATTTCAACTTACATCGCACTATCTTGTGCACCTTATTCTTACTATCTTGTGCATTTCACCTTCACACTATCTTGTGCATTTCAACTTACTTCGCACTATCTTGTGCATCGCACTGTCTTGTGCATTCATTCTCACTCGCACTGTCTTGTACACCTGCATTGTGCTATCTTGCGCATTCATCTGCATCGCACTGTCTTGTGCACTCACTGGTCTAGGAGACCTTAAATCCTCTAAAGGTGCAATTCCTTTGGTGTTTATCGTACCCGAACAACTTCTGGTGGTTTGGTATAGCCATCTACCCATGTTTGCGGTGAGTTTCTAGGAGATCAACTGAGACGGTGGAAACTAGTGTTCGAATGGCCGAGGCCTAGAACGCAAAGGTTCGGGATTTCTGATACTAAAGTCTGGTTTAAATACCTAGGGGTGTATCCTCGGCTTGAAATCTGTATGGCAATCCCATAGATTAAGGTAGCTTGTATGCGCCTCAATTCAGGATACTGAACCAACCTAGTATGTCACCCTATTGGAGAATAGTGAAAGTTGCGAACATAGCCAGGGAGAAAAGTAGTACCTGTGGTTCAAAAGCGCAAGATGAAGGAGGAAGTCTTGAAACCAAGAAGAAGAGGAAGATCCATAGCAGCATAAGGTGAGTCATCACCAATTGCCCCTGTAAGGTACTTTCACCTCCTAGCTGTAACATCATATTTATTATCTAGTATTTCTGTCACATTGCATATCTCATCTATCGCATGGATCTACTGCACTATCCAGTACATCAGTATCCATTTTATCGCCTGCATCCATTCCATGTTAAGCTTAGTTTGGCATGTGCTCATACCTTTCCCTCGTTGAAACATGGTTCTGTCATATATAAGTACCTATGTTGCGCTAAGGCTAGTATTGAGGGTGTCAACACCTTTTATGTGTTAGACATAGTTTGTTTTGTGTCCATACCTTTTCTAAGTAAGATGTGGTTCAGCCTACAACTTATTCACTGCATCCATTGCATCCATTGCATTGTACTTTGTTTTGTTGCATTTAGCATTTAGGATCATTGTCTTTCCCCAACAGATCATTCCTCACTTATATCATACCACCCAATTACTTGTACTCTTACTCTTTCTACGAAAAAACATAGTTTTGCATGTACTTGCACCCTATTCACGTTAAAACATGGTTCTGTTATGTGTAAGCATCCATGCTGCGCTGAGGCCAATATTGAGGATGTAGGCACTTAGTCTGTGTTAGGCATCATTTGGTTGTGCCCACTTTTTTTCTATATAAAACATAGTTTGATTTTGCATCTCCATCCCTTTATGGTATTTATGTGGTAAGAATTGATTACATTGTGTATCATTTGCATCTTGCCCTAGAACTACGCTGGTTTGATTCCTTGCAATGGTATACATAGGCAACCCTTGGGTTCAACCAACTGCATCTGTATTTTGTTTGTTTGCCCAAGTCTTACGACCTTGTCAAAATTGGTCGTCTTCGGGCTTTGATATTCACTCACGTCACTTCATGACTCTGAGCTCTGTCAAAGAGGGGCAACTGTAGACACCCCATTTTTTATCGCCCTTAAGACTTGGGCACCACTGCTTGATCACTCGATGATGAAAGTTATGTTGTGCAAATGTTTGATTTCTTCAGCAAGAAGTGCTTCTAAATCCCAACCTTACACCCCATTTTGGACCAAAACTATTTTGACCTAAACTATTTTAGACCTTAAAACCCACTCTTTTAAAATATTTTTGAAAATGTTTCTATGATATTCCGAGGTTCTCATTTCATTAAAAATTACATTTTTCGATAAACTGAGTAAGGACAAAGTAGAAATAAATGGAAGAGAGGTGAACTCTTTGAAAAATCTTTTAAACCTCTTATTTATAGGTATGGAGTTGAAGAAAATTGGAGGAGAGGGAAGAAAACTAGTTGGGGAGAAGTTGAGCATGAAATCGTTAAGAGAGAACTGAGCGACCTTCACTAAATCAGGACTATCTCTTTCAACACTTAGACTTTAGTTGTGAGGACACCACCATTGGAACGTGGACTTCCGAGGCTTCATTTTAGACTCAAGAATCTCCTAAAGCCGAGTCTGGATGAGGGAGATATGGTTGTTTGAAGCTAGGCATCAATCCGATTAAGACAAAACTGAGCAACCTTCACTAAAATAGGCATATCTATTTTCACACTTAGAATTTAGATATGAGGCCACCTCCATTGGAAAGTAGCCATTTGTGGACGGCTGGCCACCCCTTCTGGCCGGCCAGCCACTGGTGTAAAGCCCAGATATTTTTGCCAGCTAACCTGCAAATGCTCCAGCTGTCCCTATATAGATATTTTCGATTGAGGGGCTGTTTTTTCTATATATAGAGGACCTCTCTTCTTGCTTTCAAGGTTAGAAACATTTAGGAGTGAGGAAATAATTTTGGAAAATTCCTCTCTCTCTACAATTCTCTCTCTTCTTTTCTACTTGCATAGCCTTTGCCTAAACACTCTAAACCAAACCTAGAGAGCTTCTTGCTGAGGTGATTTGAGCTTGAATTTGAGCTCTTGAAGCACTTGAGAGTGTGAAATTTGTGGTTTATGACTTAAGGGTTCATTCTTCTTGAAGAGGTATACCTTCTCTTGCCTTTGTACCACCTTTACACCACTTGTTTTCCATCTTTTCCACTGTTTTTTGGACTACTTAAAATCTGTGTTTTTGGGCTAAAACTTGTGGTTTAAGGCCATTGAAGGTAGAGGGGTTGATAGCTCTTTTTTATACCTTGCTTCTTAGACCTTTGCCCTTGTGTTTCCCACCTCTTTGTCAACTTTTTTTTTTTTTTTTTTGAGCTTTTAAACACTGATTTTTAGAATTATTTCAGTGGCTAAAATCATGTTTTGCAATCCAAAATTGGAGGGGTTAGCCTCCCCTCCATGTGTTTTGCTTACTAGTTTAGCTTGTGCTATGTTTTAGCTTATTAATCTAGCTATTTTTGTCTTAATTCTAGCATATTTTAAGACTTATTTAGGACTGTTTTAGCACTATTTTTGGTGGATAGTTGCATTTGAGCTTTATATTGCATGCTTGTAATGTAATTGTCCTCATGAGTTTGGTGTTTTAAGTCTTAGACGCCATCTTATTTGAGTTGATTGCATTTATTTATGGCTTTCCATACTTGTGATCACTCTTAATACCTCTGCACCCTCCCTCCTTTCTTGGCTTTTGTTTTGCTTTGAAAATAGTTCAAATTACTTGTTTGTTTAAGCATGAGATTGAGATATCATGCTTAATGGTTTAATCCCTTTGGGGGTTCATTATCAACGGTATGATGTCTCTTTCATGCCCAAAGAAACTCTTGGTTTGAGCCCTCTTTCCATTAGAGGACATAAATTCACCTTTGGACTCAATTTATTAAAGGATGGTTGGTAATTAAAATGGGACTAAAAGGTGCAATGTAATAAAAAGTGTTGTGTTCAATCGGATGTTAATTGAACACATGGAAGCTTAAGGCATTTCATACTCATTAGTGATAAAATGATTCAAGTTTCCAAGGTCACCACTTCCCTTGATCAATTTATGAAAGGGAGGAGGTTTAGTGTCTTATTTGGTTGCATTTATTGAACTTGCACACTTTGGTTCATGAACCATCATGTAATGAAATTGCTTGAGTTGATGGTTTGTGGATCAAGTTTTGTCTCTCATTTGATTTGTTCATGAAAATGAGGGGTGAGTTGTGCAGACAACCCTTGAGAATACCCTGCGCATGCTCTGTTTGTTCTTTATTGCAGCAAGATGAATTGGGCAGTTGTGGACGGCAGGCCACTTTCTATGGCCAGTAGGCCACCTTTGATGGCCGGCTGTCACTAGTGCCGGCAGGCCCTCACTCCTAGCCGGTCGGCCACTGATGCAAAATCTAGCAATGTGTTTTTTAGCAAAGCAGAGCTATTCTGGAAGTGGACAAAGGTGTTAGTGTTCTACTGTGCAACAGAGATCTTCTAGAAGAAAAACAGTGGCTTTTAGAGTAGAAACTGGGCACGTGCATGTGTATTCCTCGCATACCGAGCATGTTTAGTTTAAATATTTAGCTTAGATATTTGTCACAATTAATTAGTAGTAGCTAGTTAATTTTTCTAAAATGTTGTAATTAATTAGTTAGTTAACTAGTTGTTCGATTTCGTGTTGTAATTTGATTAGCTAGAATAGTTTGTTAATTAATTCATCCATTTGTTGTAATAATTAGTTAAGTAGTTTAGTAAATTTCATTTGTTTTGTAATAATTAGTTAGATAGTTAGTTCATTCGGACTCTCCTTTGTGAGAGCGCAAATGTTGTAATAACGTGTATGTCTTCTAACCTGTAGCTCGACTTTTTCGCGCCCCTTTTCGGAAGCTTGAATTGGTCCTATAGTTCGGACTCCTATCACGGTTTTGAATCTAATCTCACAAAGTGCAATGTGAAACTGATAAACACCAAAGAATCCAATCTGGCAAATCTTTTTGGAAAATCGATTTTAAATCAAATAATGCCAAAATTGGACTGCTTTGCCAGATTACAGAGTCGCCACCTAAATATTTTGTTTGGGGGGAAATTTAGGAAACCATGACTCATGCCAAAGGCCACGTGTCCGTCATCACAAAAGTTGCCTCGGCTCGGGAACTTGGGTACGAAGGAGAAGGTCATGAAATGAGCACCCCCGCTCGCCCGATCAAAGGATCGGCCTCTACTAACCATGCTATGTCATTTTATAAACATTATGCGTTCTTATTCTGATTATTAGACTAGCTTTACTATGTGACGCACACAAGCAGATAAAGACTAAAATCGTGAGAATTGGAACAACTCAACTTATGTTTGTTTTCGAAAATGGCTTGAATTTGCCACCCTCAAGTGGGCTTAAAAGTTTGCGGATTTGCCACCTCAAGTGGGCTTAAACTCACATTTATTGATTCGTTCCAATTCAAACAATCAAGCCTTCAACCACAAGCATTCATACAATTAATCATTTAAGCAAATAGCCTCATGGCAAGCATGTGAAACATGGCAACACTCACACTCATGCAAGTATGCTAAAGCGTAAAACTTACCGAGTAGTCCAAGCCAAAACAAAAACTAGTTAAAAAATGCATGATCCTAACTATACAAGATGCCTAATGCAACACATGCAATATGCAATTTAATAGGCTCGGCTACTAACATGGCATTTGATTTGATTCAACTTGATAACATGCTTTGAAACACGTATTCAAATAAGCTTTTGAAATTGCGATGCAGTTTGAATGATGTGCCAAGCCTCAGTGCATGCAAGACAAATGAATGGATACAAACATGCGAACATAAGGTATGCTAATTGAAAATGTTCCTAAACTAACCATCGAAAGCGGTTAAGTAAAAGAGAGAAAGACGGGGGATTGGAAGACATGCACACACTCACGCACACTTAATACAACATTATGCCCTCACGAAGGAAGGTTTGAATGAATAAGCTAAGCTAATTTAAGCTAAACTAACTAATCTAATTAAGCTAATTAGACTAATTATTACAAATCAAACGAATAACTAGCAAACTAATTACTAATTATTGCAACACTTTAACTAATTAGCAAACTAATTAATTAAATTACAACACAAGCTAATCATGCAAAATGTTTAGACTACACTACCTCAACTCTGCTTCGGGAAGTGGAGGATGCTTGCACTCGGTTTCGCCTCGAAATGCCTTCCGTTTTGCTCCAGAGAGGCTCTGTTTGCAAGGTTGAACATACTCCAAGAACTTTCTGCTCCACCTGAGGATTGCACCAATGGCCTGCTGGCCATGATTGGTTGCTGCCGGCCCCCTGCCGGCCAAAAATGTGCCCTGCCAGCCAAGAATAAGGCACTGCCAGCCACTGGTGCTTTGAGTTACCACACTGCAACAGAGCACAAACAGAGGAAAATAGAGAGTTTTCCAGGGGGCTAATTTGTACTGTGCCCCTCCTTATCATCTCTAAATCTCAAAGGAGTGGCTCTCTTGGATCCAAAACCACCATTCAAGCATTTTCAATGCATCATGGCCAAGGAACAAAGGTGTACAATTTCAATGTATGCAAAAAAACAAGACTCAAGACCATCACCTCATTATGTGTGATCAAAGGCAATGGAGACAAAGGAGATTGACTCATTTCATCACTTTGAGTATGAAATGCCCCAATCTTCCTTGTGTTCAATATAACGTCCGATTGAACACATGCAATGCAACACAAAATGCCTAACTTGCTCAAATTTTACTTATCCCTTTTACTTACTCCTCTTAAGTTACCAACTCATTCTTTAATTGATTAAGTCCAAGATGAGTGTCCACTAATGGATGAGGTGTCAACCAAGGGAGGATTTAAGGCAAGAGAGAGAGATCATGCCTTTGGTTAGTAGAAACTCTCAAAAGAGGATTAAAACCATTAAGCACAAATCTCAATCTCAATCTCAAGCTTAAACATAACCCAAAAGTTAACCAACCCTCAAAGAAAATGAAAAAGTGATGAAATGAGGGAGGTTGCAGATATTATATATGCTGAGATTACATGCAAAATGACACTACAACATGCAAACAACCCAAGCAAATCATGTTCAAAAGCCTAAAACACCAAACTAGTGAAGATCACAACACTATAGGCATGCAATACAAGGTCAAAAGGTACAAACACTTCAAAACAGTCCTAAAACAGCCTAAAAGGAGTCCTAAAACATGTTTGAAGTAAGCTAAAAATAGCTAGAATAAGAGGCCAAAACATAGCACAAGCTAAACTATTGAGCACAATTGCACTACAAGCATATAAAGCAAGCCTCAAGTGCTCCAAGCAACCTAAAACAGAGCTAAAACATGCCAAAATAAAGCCTAAAACATGCTTGAATTAAGCTAGGTTAAGCTAGAAAATCATGCGAACACGTGAAGCGATCTAGTCATGGAAGCAAGACATAAGGAGGGGAATCCCATTTTGGACCTCAAAACATGGTTTTTATCACTAAAAATTTCCTGGAATTCAGTGGTTAAAAGGGCCAAAAAAAAGTTGTTTTAAAAGCTTTGAAAGATGGCACAACAACTTAATAATCAAGCAACAAGAAAGGTGGACTACCCTTAACTCCAAACAAACCTTAAACCACCATTTTAAACCATGAAAATATAGATTTTCATAGGTCAAAATCGGCCTCAAAACAGTATGTAAAGATGGCAAAACAAGTATTTGAAATAAGCTTAAAACACAAGTGTTCTACCTCTTGAAGACAAGATGCAATTTAGGCACCAAAATCAAGCCAAACCAAGCCAATATCCTCCTCTAGAGCTCAAAGAGGACCTCAAGTAACCTCAACTCAATGGTGATCAAGTTTGATCAAGGGCTTATATGCAAGAGTGTAGAGAATTTAGGTTATAAGGCACAAAATATCTAGAGAGAAAGGATTCTAGAGGGAGAGAGAGAGAGAGAGAGAAAGAGAGATTTTTTTTGTCTTCAAAAATTTTCTAACCCTTGCACATGCAAGAGAGGGCTTTTATATATAGAAGATGCATAATCCCCTCAAAGAAATCTAGCCATACACGTGCTAGAAGATGGTTCAATCTGTGCAAACAGCTGGCACAAAATATCTACTGATGCAATGGTGGTCGGACCGGCCATCAATGATGGCCGGCAGGGCACAGCAATGGTCGGCAGGCCAATTACCATGGCTAGCAGCCCTCAATGATGGCCAGCAAGCCATCAACAACATCACTCTGCAAAGACCTAGACATGGTCCAAAGATGAGACAAAAAGGGGGGGTAGGGTTTGGAAAACTCAAGCCTGTGGCGTTCCACCACGGACTTCGAGCGTTCGGTGAGCAATCGGACTCGCCATTGGATGTACCTACAAGAACATCCAAGTCTTGAGGACGGTCAAAAATGGGGTGTCTACAGTTGCCCCTCTTTTGACAGAACTCAGTAGTCACGAAATGACGTGAGTGAATGTCAAAGCCCAGAGACCACCCATTTTGACAAGGCCACAAGACTTAGGCAAACATTCAAGATAGCAATATATAGATGTGCCCGCAGGCTAGGGCAAGATGCAAATGGTATGCACAATGCAAGAACATAACTTATGATCATGTAATGAGGCTGTAATGAAGCATTCAAATGCAAATGTTATGCAAAGAAAATGCCACATTTTAAACAAACCAACACGATACAGCGATCTCATACACGAAAGTAAGTAAACAAACATGCTACGCACGGGAATTACGAACCAAACCACATTTCATATAGAAATGATGTAAGAAAATTATGCAATCTTAACTACCCAGCATGTAGGAAAGGCTAAAAGCGACTGTCGGGCGCACCTGAGTTCTCAAACAAGATTCCAACATGTTGCACGTGAAAGGAAAGAAGGGATGATGTGAACACCAGGACTCGCCCAAATGTTTCTAAACTGCGCATGTGAGAGGAGCAAGGGTGTGACAAGAACACTGGGACACGCCTGCATGTCTCTAACCAGAAGTGTCCTAACACGTCACACGCGAGAAGAGAAAGGGGCAACGAGAACACTGGGACACGCCCATGTGTCTCTAACCGAAGCATCCTAACGTGTCGCACGCAATAGGAGAAAGGAGGTAATGAGAACACCGGGGACGCGCCCGCGTGTCTCTAACCGAAGCATCCTAATGCATTGCATGCAAGAGGAGAAAGGAGGGTAACGAGAACACCGGGACGCGCCCACGTGTCTCTAAACAAAGCGTCCTAACGCATAGCACACGAGAGGAGAAAGGGATTCGAGAACACCGGGACGCGCCCGCGTGTCTCTAAACAAAGCGTCGTGTTCGAGGGACAAGAATGATCTTACCTGGAATTCCTCTGAATGAACCATACATACAATATCGTGTATGTAAAGAAAGACACTTAACAAGTGTGATATAGTAAGAGTGCATGTTCCATGCAAGACAAACAACCGAGATATAAAGGCAATGGCATATTCTATGCGAGAATGAAAGCATGTTCTATGTAAGAGACGAGCATTTTCTATGCAAAGTTGAAAACATGAGCACATGCCATGCAACACCAAAATGCATATTCTATGCAACGACAAAAAGCGTGTTTGATAAAGATGACTCAAAGACAACTTTCGATTAACCTCACAGCAGAGTTGCAATATGTTAAAAAGGATACACCTTGTTTATGTTGATGAGTGACGATCATCGTGCACTGAAAACGTAATTCCAAGCTTCCATGAAGACATTCTGAATCAAATACTGAACATCACTTGCACTTCTTGGAATCCAAAGACACAAAATAGAGCCAGGGATGTAGGGGAAACTTGTGGAAACCTACCGACCACCAGGGGAAGCTGCCGGCCACCAATGTACCCTACCAGCCATCGATGTGCCCGTGCCGGCCATCGATGGCAGATTTGGACAATTTGGACTTTTCACATCCGGGTCTTTAAAAACAAGGCATGCCACTTCATTTCCTCACAACCCCACATCCGAAATTCCTCCCTCTTGCTCTCTAGGTGCTCCTTCTCTCTAGATCTGCGCTTTCTATGCCTTTTCCAACACCCTAAAAACATTTTCTTCGCTAAATCCTTCTAGTTCTCTTCACTTTGAACCAATTGGAATTTGATTTCGTCGCTTCTTTTCTCATTTCCACCATTTTAGGCTCATTCCCCTCGAGTTCCTCTCAGCTCTGCAAATTTTTCCTAGCTTTGACTTTTTCTTCCATTTTCTCTCTCCTAGGGTTGACTTTTCAAAGTTTTTCCCTTTTTCTTCACTTTTCCTTATTTTTCACCCATCTTGCACCTATTTTTAGATGGCAGACGATGCTCCTCATGACGGGGCTCCTCCCGAGCTTTCTCCAGTAGATTTCAAGGCAAACTTCGAGGCCGAGCCAGAGCCCTTACCGTTGAGTATATGCCCTTTTGATCCAGCGAGGTACCATCCTCAAACACACATAGTACCCACTGCAGGAGACATCAAATCCCTTATGGACTTTGCCGAGGACGTGCCAGAGGACCTCCTGTTGAGGGAGCCAGCATCTCATTTGTCGGTCATTGCCGTAGAGGTACGAAAACTATTTTTCTGCATTACTGCCTTAATTGTTTGGATTTCTTGTATTGTTTTGAACTAATTGCATCCCATGCACTGATCTGATCCAACTGTACTATCATCACTGCTTTAATCTGATTACATCTCATGCACTGATCTGATCCAACTGCATTTCATACATTACCTCAGGGGTCTCGTGCTTTCAGGGGCTATGGCACGACGACTACTCGAGATTGGGTTGCGCTACTTGGGGCGCATCCACCAACCCTTCAGTCAGGCATGGTCTGGTATAGCTAGTTTGAGGAGCAGTTCAGGGGGACTAAGCCCGAGACGATCGAGGAGATAGAGTAGTACGCCAGAGGCTTCCTTATGTTCATTTTTGGTACCACCTTGTTTTCGAACAGGTGGAATACTGTGGGCCTGTATTTGCTGAGCGCCTTGGTAGTGCTCCATCGAGTTTAGTTCTATGATTGGGGCGGAGCTGGCCTCACCACATTGTACAGATATATGAGCTCGACTTCCCGCAAGAGTGGGAGCCTGATTGGGGGCTACTGACGGGCTTGGGAGGTGTGAGACCATGAAATATCCTCTCACATGGATGTTGTAGAGATCCAATGAAGAGATGAGCTTTGTCCCTGTGTATCTGCAAAGATAAGCATGATCGGCGCCACCCAACCGAGGTTGTCGGCCGGAGACACTCTGATGCTAAATTTAGTCCTTTGATTGAAAGAACAAAGCTATGGAAATCAAGAATGTTCGTGTGTAGTGTAGGGAGAGAGAGCACATATCTATCTTCTGGGATGCCCCCTCTTTATATAGAAGGGGGGTTGTGATATTTGTTTGGGCTAGATCCGTTATAGGCCTTGTTTAGGTTAACCCCAGTAAGTGGATATATATTTTTTTCTGGCTCCCACAATTGCCCCAAAACTTTCATTGTCTGCGGTAGAAGGAATGAGAGTTTTTTCTTGCCGAGTTATGCTATTCAAATAGCTGTTAGGGTTTTTGATAAAGAACACTCTGGATAAATGAATAAAATGTATGAATGAATGACTGCATGTATGTTTGAATGTATGCATGTATGTTTGAATGTATGCATAAATGTACGTATGTCTTGAATGAATGTATAAATATACATATGTCTATCATAGGATGAAATTATATCACATGAGTTCCAAACAAATCATAATGATGGGCCACGATATTGTTACCCCCGTGCAAGGGAATGATTGCCTGAACCAAACAATGTAGATTAAATAAGGTAGACATATCAGCCAAAAAATAGACCACAGTATTATTACCCCCGGGCAAGGATATAGGCCTACGGTATTATTACTCTCAGACAAGGTTGTAGGCCTGCGGTATTATTACCCCCGGGCGAGGGTGTAGGTTGCGGTATTCTAGCCCCTGGGCATGGGTGTAGGCCTTTGCTGATGGCGCTCCGTGCCGAGTGCGAAGATTACGCTGTACTCGGAGACTTTTGCTGATTTTAAGTGGCAATCAAGGGCTAATATTGCAAGGATTTTGAATAATGCATCATGTCTCGGTGATGGCCTGTACCGAACGAGGCAGACGTGTTAATCAAAAATAATATTGCTCCGCTTGTAAGGAATTGCCAAGTAGATATTGGGCCAACTATTTAATTACCGAGTAAAATTTGGGCCCATTAGCATCACACATTGTATGCGTATCTCGCATCATTTATATTTCGCATAGAATATGCTTTGGTTGATCATTCTTGCATGGAACATGTGTTCTCACTATTTTAATTTATGATCTTGTTCACTTTGTGCATCTATCGCACTTGTTCACTTTGTGCATCTATTGTATTTGTTCACTTTGTACATCTATCGCATTTGTTCATTTTCACTAACAGACAAACGATATTGTATGTATGGTTCACTCAGAGGAATTCTAGGCATTCGTGTCTCAGTATGAGAACCTGCACGACTTTACATGTGAGATTGTTTGTGCATCTATCGCATACCTCTCTTTTGTCTCGGGACATGTAAAATGTGACCCCAAGCAGTTTTATCTCAGGATACGTGAAACGCGGCCCTGGGCGGGTTTTATCTCGGGACATGTGAAACATAGCCTGAGCGATTTTTTTCTTTCTCAAGATGAGTGAAACGCGACCCTGGGTGGGTTTTATCTCAAGATGCGTGAAACACGACCCAAGCAATTTTCTTTCATCTCGGGACATGCGAAGCACGCGCCCGAGCGTGCTTATTCTCAAGACACGTGACGCGCAGCCTTGGGCGGGTTTCATCTCGGGACGTGTGAAACACAGCCCGAGCGGTTTTCTTGTTTTTCAAGACGCATGAAACGTGGCCCTAGGCGGGTTTCATCTCGGGACGCGTGTGAAACACGGCCCGAGCAATTTTCTTGTTTCTCAGGACGCGTGAAACATGGCCCTAGACGGGTTTCATCTCGGGATGTGTGAAACATGGCCCAAGCAATTTTCTTGTTTCTCAGGACGCATGACCCGCGGCCTTAGGCGGGTTTTATCTCGGGACATGCGAAGCACGTGCCCGAGTGGTTTTATCTCAGGACGCGTTATGCACGGCCCTGAGCGTGTTTTATCTCAAGATGCATGAAACGCGAGCCCGAGCGTGGTTTTCTTGTATCTCAAAATGCGTGAAACGCGATCCCGAGCGACTTTCTTTCATCTCGGGGCACGTGAAACGCGACCTCAAGCAGTTTTTGTTTTCTATTCCTCGGAACATTTGAAACACGACCCCGAGCGATTTTTGTTCTTAGTTTCTCAAGATGCGTGAAATGTAACCCTGAGCAATGTTTTCTTTCCTTGTCTCTTGTTTTGGCATGATTAAAGGGTGGTTTTACCTTTTTGCATGGAACCTATGTTGGTTTTTAGCTTGAAGCTGCTCATTCATATGTTGTTATCTTGTTATCTTGCTTATTGCATCTTGTTATCGCTTATTGCATCATCTCGCATGATCATGAGTTTTCAAAATAGCCGGTTACGCGTAGCATGTGAGTCTAGCTTTCAAAGTTGCATTGTGCATATCATTTGCATTTTGCCCCAGAACTACGCTAGTTTGATTCCTTGCAAAGGGATACGTAGGCAGCCTACGAGCGCAACCATTTATTTTTATCTTTATTGTTTGTCCAAGTCTTACAACCTTGTCAAAATGGGTCGTCTTCGGGCTTTGACATTCACTCACGTTTTTTCATGACTCCGAGTTCTGTCAAAAAGGGGCAACTATAGACATCCCATTTTTGACGGCCCTTACGACTTGGACACCATTGCATGCACAACTGATGATGAGTCTAAATGCTCGTCCAGTGCTCGAAGTCCTCAGCGAAAGCCGTAGCTTTGAGCCTTTCAAACCGTACACCTCTGTTACCTCATTTTTGGACCAAGCCTTAGTCTTTCAAGCCTGCAGCTCTTGGTGGCCTGCCGGCCACTGATGTGGCTTGCCGACCACCAGTGATGGCCGGCTGGCCACCAGTTTCTTTTGCAGATATTTTATGCCAATTGTGTCAACTGTTTGCACAGATGCATGCATCTGCACCCATGTGTAGGGCTGGATATCCTTGTAGGGAATTCATGTTTTCTATATATAAGAGACCCCTCTTTCATGTTTTAAGGTTAGAAAATTTTGAGATCAAAATTTTTCCTCTCTCTAGCAAATCTCTACACTTTTGACTACAAATCTTTAACCTTTGCCTATACACCTTAACCAAACCTTCTCATCTTTGAGCTGAGGCACTTTTGAGCTCTTGAGGGTGTTGTCTGCTTGGTTTTGTTGCTTGAATTGTTTCTGCTCTTCAAGAGGTATAAGGCTTTGTCCCTTTACTTACTTTCTCTACTATTATTCTTGTTGTTTTTCAACTGTTTTTGGGCTATAAAATTTCTATATTTTTGGGCTAAAACTTGGATTCTAAGGCCATTAAAGGTTGAGGAGTGATCCACCCTTCTTTGTACCTTGCTTTGAAGGCCTTTCCCCTTGTGTTTCCCACCCTTTTACTATCTTTTTTTAAGCTTTTAAACACTGATTTTTAGAGCTTTTTCAGTGACCAAAATCATGTTTTGAAGTCCAAATTTGGAGGGGTTGGTCTCCCCTCCTTGTGTCTTGCTTACTAGCCTAGTTTGTGCCATGTTTTAGCATGTTAATCTAGACTTTTTTAGCTCAATTCCAGCATGTTTTAGGACATATTCTAGACTGTTTTAGCATTGTTTTAGAGTGTTAGTTGCATTTGAACTTTGTTTTGCATGCTTGTAGTGTAATTGTCCTCATAAGCTTGGTGTTATAGGTCTTAAACACCACCATATTTGAGTTGATAGCATTTATCTATGCTTTTCTCACTCATTTTCAGCACTAATAATCTCTGCAACCTCCCTCCTTTCTTGGCTTTTTGTTTTGCTTTGAAAGTGGTTCAAATAACTTGTTTGTTTAAAGCATGAGATTGAGATGTCATGCTTAATGGTTTAATTAATTAGGGGGTTCATTACCAATGGTATGATGTCTCTTTCATGCCTAAAACAACTTTTGGTTTGAGCCCTCTTTCTATTAGAGGATTTAAACTCACCATTTGGACTCAATTGATTAAAGAATGGATGGTAATCTAAAATGAAGTAATTAAAATTGAGACTAAAATGGTGAAAGATAATAATTTGGTTGTGTTCAACTGGACGTTAATTGAACACATGGAAACTTGAACCATTTCATACTCATTAGTGATGAAACGATTCAAGTCTCCAAGGTCACTACTTCCTTTGATCTTCCATGATAGGAAGGTGGTATGAGTCTTGTTTTATTGCATTTATTGAACTTGCACACTTGGTTTCATGAGCCATCATGCAACGAAATTGCATCCATTCATGGTTTGTGAACCAAACTTGCTACTCCTTTGATTTGTTCATGAAAAAGAGGGGTGAGTAGTGCAAACAAGCCGTTGAAATACCCTGTATATGCTCTGTTTGTCCTCTGTTGTAGCAAGGAGAACTAGGCAACAGGGGCCAACAAGCCACTTTCTATAGCCGGCAAGTGGCCGGCAGACCACCTTTGATGGCCTGCAACCTTCATTACTGGACGGCCGACCATTGATGCAAAATTTGGCATAGTGTTCTTCAAGCAGAGCAGAGTTATTCTGGATGTGAGCAATAGTGTTGGTGTTCTATTGTGCAATAGAGGCTCTCCGAAAGCAAAACAATGGCTTTTTGGGTGGAAATCGAGCACGTACATGATCATTCTTTGCATCCCGAGCATGTTTTAGTTTAAATTGTTGTAATTAATTAGTTGTAGCTAATTAATTTTGTAAATTGTCGTAATTAATTAGTTGTAGCTAATTAATTTTGCAAAGTGTTGTAATTAATTAGTTAGTTAACTAGTTATTCAATTTCATTTTGTAATTAGTTAATTAACTAGAATAGTTAGTTGATTTATTTGTTGTAATAATTAGTTAAGTAGTTTAGTTAGTTATTTATTTCGGTCTGTAATAGTTAGCTTAATTAGCTTAGCTTAATTAGCTTAGCTTTAATTAGATAGTTAATTAGCTTAACTTAGTTCATTCGAACTCTCCTTCGTGAGAGCGCAATGTAATAATGTGTATGTCTTCCAATCCCATGTCTTTCTCTCTTTTATTTACTAGCTTATGATGGTTGGTTTAGGGACATCATGTTTCAATTAGCATACTTCATGTTTGCATCCATTTGTATTGCATGCATCGAGGCTCGGTTCATCATTTTAACTGCATTGTTAGTTTAAATACTTCCTTGAATACGTGTTTAGACCGCATGCTATTTAATTACTTCACATATCATGTTAAGTAGCCGAGCTTATTTTAGTTACATGTCGCATGTGTTGTATTAGTCATATTGCATATTGCCTAGTTAAGATCATGTATTTTCCTAACTCATTTCTCTTTTTGGCTTGGAGTACTAGGTGAGCCTTTACTTTGCTTTAGCATATTGTGCGAATGTGATTGTTGCCATGTTTAGCATGCTTGCCATGAGGCTAATTGCATAAATGCTATAACTGCTTGAATGCCTGTGGATGGAGGCTAATTGCTTGAATTGGAATAGTTTGAGTAAATGTTCATATGCGATCACTTTTTCAAGTGGTACATATTTCAAAACAATTTTCAAAACAAACATGAACCTAAGATGTTCCAATCTTGCACGTTAGTCTATACTTGTGTGTGTGCGCATCACATAGTAATGCTAGCCTAATAAACCGGAACAAGAGCATATAATGTTGATAAAAATCATATCATGATTAGTAGAGGCCGATCTTTGATCGGGCGAGCGGGGGTGCTCAAATGTATTCATGACCTTCCCCTCTCGTACCCAAGTTCTTGAGCCGAGACAATCTTGGTGATGATGAATACGTGGCCTTTGGCACGAGTCATGGGTTTTCTAAATTTCCCAAAAAATATTTAGGTGGCGACTCAGTATCTGGCAAAGCAGTCCATTTTTGGCAATTTGATTCAAAATTGATTTTCCAAAAGATTTGCTGGATTTGGACTCTTTGGTGTTGATCAATTTCACATTGTACTTGTGAGATTAGATTCAGAACCGCGGGAGTCCAAACTGTAGGGCTTATTTTGAACTTTTGAAAGGGGGGTGCAAAAAAGTCGAGCTACAGTGCATCTTCCATGAAATAACAATAATAATAATAACAATTGAAATGAACAATATAATGATAATAAAAGGAAATTATATGGCATTTGGATGTGTACCATATATACCCCTAATTATGTCTTTCGTGACATTTGGTTATCACTTATTGTGATATTAGTTATGACATTATTTTGATTATGATCAAAGAGCTCTTTGTTATACCTTATGTAATATTTGGTTATAACTTATTTTTTTAGTTGTGACTCTTATAAGATTAAGTTATGACATTTATGATAGTTTAACTCATAAATATCATAATTTGTACATGATACACATCCTTGTAATAGCATTACCCAATAATAAAACACTGAGCAAATGAATTTTATTATACAATATTATATAAATCTGGAATTCACAAAATTTAACCATGACACTTGTAGTCACTATCTTGTTTTTGTGCAAAATTTTCTTATTTCTATTAAAAAAAATTAAATAAAAAAAAGAGAACGAGATTCATTTATTTTACATTAGAGGTGCAATTTAGGCAGGCTTAATCTGAGCAACCAGAGCCAAATCCTTTTTTTTTTTAGGGTTGGGACAATATATTTTTAAATTCAGTACGAACTTAGACAAAAATTTAGAAGGTCAAATTAAATTTGGACGAGCTTGGACAAAGAAATCCAACAATCCGAGCAACTCGAAACTTGATACATATATAGATATATATAAAAATATTTAATATGCATACAAATTATTAGCTATTACATGATATTAAAGAAATTTAGATTATTAAATTATATTGAATATATATTATATATACAAATAATACAAAATATTATATTTTTTTATTCTCACTCATAAACTGTAAATACTACCATAGAGGCATCTCTTTTACATTATATAAACTATTTGTCTTGATATTATTAATGATTTTCCAAAAAAAAATTGTAAATAGAGTCTAATTATAATAAATTAATAATTTAGTAAAAAAATTGAAATTCATGTACAATTCAAGCAATTCAGGCAACTCTGGCAATTCAGGCTTGGACAAACAATCTCAGGTTACAATTTGGATCTAGACAGGTCTCAGCACAATTTGAGTTGGATAACATCCCAACCCGATTGAACCAACCCGAGTTGCACCCCTATTCTACATTGCCCCTATCTCAATTATATAAATTAAAAAACTTTTATATATAATTTAATTTATTAAATATAATAAGAATAAGATATTAAAAAAAAATATCTCATTTTTTTCTATCTATCTATCTCTTATTATTATTATTATTATTATTATTATTATTATTATTATCATCATCATCATAACTCATCAATTTGTATGTATCATATCTTATATCATCTGTAGTATTAGTAGCATTTCTTTTTAACCATGACAAATTATGCTAACAGTTCTCTACTTCCACTTACCAAAACTTCTAAATGCCTCCACATTATGTTTTTGGATCGCCATGTTTTAATATTTTTTATTACACTTTTGACCCTAAATGAAATTATCGTAAAAGACGCAAGAAAGTGTAATATGAAATAAACAATTTATATGTATTCCCACCCAATACACTACATGAATCTAATGCACACCTACTACACCCAATCTTAGTTTGTCATTTCTTTACTTTTTTGCGTACTAAACTTTGGAGTTATGACACACAAGTGATGAATGGTGCATCAAATAGTAAGTTCTAATTATTTTGGGCTCCAAAAATTGCTTTGGTTTCAAAGTTTTTATTATTTTTTGGGGGAGTTAATTAACGAACCCCAACAACTACTTTTGTGAAAGTTATACAAAATACCAAAGCGGATGAACTGAGCAAGAGTAACCAGTTCAAACAACAAATCTATATATAATTATTTTGTTTGGACATATTATACCAAGGTTTTTGAATTTGTAAGGAAGCTTTATGTTAAACAAAATCACATCATTTGGTTTTGTGTTTCCGAACACTATTTGTGGTTGTCAAATGCAAAGGAATATATTAACAATTTATAACTTTCGAGATTGTTCATCTTCTAAGATAGGGTTCCCAAATGAAGTAGGTTATCCCTTTGCAATGGGAGGAAACGATGGATGTGCAAGCAACACAATGGATCTTCTTTGTTGATGATGATTTTTTTGAAAAGGAAGATGATGGGTTTTGAATGAATTTTTAGTGCAGGTACAATCGTACAAATTAGGCCTGTAAATGGATCGGATTCGGATCGGATCTGTCAAAATCCGAATCCGATCCGATTAAGACAAACCCGAATCCGATCCGAATCCGTTTAGTTCATATCCGATTATAGATATCCGAATCCGATGATTTCGGATATCCGATCCGATAATCCGAATCCGATCCATTTATTTATTTATTGAGCTACAATTTTATATAATTTGAAAAAAAAAATTCATTTTGTGTTTTTTTATTCAAATTGATAATAATCGGATCGGATTATCGGATTATCGGATCGGATCGGATTTTTGCATGTTCAATCCGTTTAATAAACGGATTAAACGGATTCGTGTTATCGGATTATCGGATCGGATTTTTTATAAACGGATTCGGATTATCTGATCGGATTCGGGTCGGATTCGAATTAAATCCGATCCATTGACAGTCCTAGTACAAATGTGTTGGAGGTGAGTGTGCCACTAGGGATAGTTTTGATATTACAGTGGGGCTTAAAGCATGTTGGGAGGGGGGTTCAAATAAATAATATCATATTCCCATATATGGAAACTTCTACATGCATTCCACAAAAGTTATTAGTTCATATAGTATTTTTTGTTCGAATATCAACTATTGAACAAAAATTCACGGTTTAGATATCAACTACCAAATGAAAACCTAATTTGGTAGTTGATATCCAAACAATTTTTTTTTTTTTGTTCAATAATTGATTTTTATTCAATAGTTGATATTCGAATGGATAAAATGATGTGAATCAAGAAAAGAGGTGGTGTGCTAAAAAAAAAAACTCCCTCACCTACCTCTACAACCTCTAGGAGCTTTTATTTTCACACACGAAAAACTCTTAGTGCACATCTTCTCTCAATGCACACACTAAATGATTTTGAAATGTTTTGCTCAGTAACTCCATGTCAAAAATAGCCCCACCATAACCTTATCTTTAACCATCATCGGTCTCCTCTCCCAACCCTCCTAACCATCTCTTCTCATTGTCATCCTCTTGCTCATATTTCTACAACCACCCCAACACTTCCCTCACCATCCACAACCAACCTAGAAACTTTAGCTACCACCTACCAAAATGCCAAATCTGTTCAATGGTATTAACGATTGATATCCAGACTAATATTATTGGTTCAGTAATGAATATATATATATAATGTGGGCTCAAAGAAGGTCATCAAAATTTATAGAAATTACCAGAAACTCGCCGAAAAAGACGAAGTTCCTAAAAACTCCAAAATTCCTATGGAAAAGGATAGTAAAGCCAAAGATGATCAATGGATGCACTTGGATGTAAGAATTGGAGATGATGATAGATGGATAGTTGGTTGAAAGGAGAAACAAAGAAGCTACAGAGAGAAAGTTGGCATAGCTCCTTAAGATTCCTAATTTCACCTCTCTCAATCAATGAACTATGGATGAGCCAATTGTATTGAGAAAGCTATGGGTGGGTATGTAGACAACCCATTTTGACTAAGCCTAAGATTTCAGGCTCTTGTAAGCCTTCCGGTGATGAAATGGTAATTACATCAACTTTAGAATGTTTGAGATTGTTCAGAGTTGTTGTGTAGGCCCATTTTAGCCAAAAATTGACTTTTTTGTAAAAATGACCATTTTACCTTTAAACTCGTTTTTAGCAAAAAAAACTAACTTTTTAACCATGAAAGAGATAGAGAAATCTGGTTGTATCTTGAATGATGACAATTTTCAAAATTAGTGATTGATTGTATCAAAAATATTGATTAAGAGACAATTTGGACTTACATGGGCCACAAGCAAGCCAAGGGCATGGGACCCTACACTTGTGTATGCATGGATGGCACAAGCACCACAACAAACTGTACGCACACACCTACTTTCTGTGCACGCACATGCTTTGTACGGGCACACTTCTATTTGTGCCAAAGCCTATTTTAAAAACTCAATCTTAGAGTAGTTGTGGAAAGAGGCGGCAAGATGAAGCGATGGGGAAGCTCTAGGGTGCTCCCCAAGGCTCCTCACTGCCTATAAAGGGAGCCTCTTCCCCCCTTCCTTAAAAAGGGATTAGAATTTTGTCTTCTCTTCCTCCCTTGCCTTAGCTCCAAAAATACACCTTCCCATAGCAACTCTAATCACTGAAAATCATCTAAAGTTTGGAACAATTGAACTAAATTAGAAACCTAAGCTTGAGAGAGGCTTGCAAGCAAGAAAAGATTTTCTTGCCTTTTCTTCGTGTGCTCTTTGGTTTAATTAAACCAACAGGTAAAACCCTCTTGTTTATTTGTTTTAGATCTTGTTTTCTACCTATTTTCAATAATTAATCATAGTTAGTGTAACAACCCTCATTCTTGACTTAGCTATACTTGCATACATTCATGTAAGACCTTGTCTTGATGTGTTACAATCTTATTAATCTTGTTTCGGCTTGCTTTGTTATGTGTGCTTGCTTGATCTTGTTCCTTGCTTGGTGTGTGTGGCCGAGGTCAGCTCAGTGTAGTCCACTTTTGAACCTCTGCACTTAGAACTATTCTGGAGCCATCTGGTGACCTCCATCTTCACTCCGGCATGATTGCCGAGATGTTCAGAACCAAGGCCGAGAAGTGTACCTTCCAGGCCGAGGTGCCTTTGCACTTGGTGTTTTGTTCCAGGGCAGGTGTGGCACGACTTAGTAAGTGTCGTCCTCCTTAACCGATGTATTTGTTACGCTTTGCCGAGGTTTTGTCTTTAGCCGATGTCTTTGATTGCCGAGGCGCTTTGCCTTAGCTTGTTGAGTACGCTTTGTCAGTGACTTGTCTTATCAACCAGTCACCTTTTGAGTTGAGCCAACCCGGTTGAGCCACGTGTCCGAGCTGTATGTATAGACAGCCGGCAGACTTGGAGACAAATCATTTTGTCTCAAATCTTTGTTTTTAGAGAGAGAAGCTCTCAAGGGAGAAGGAAGAGTTTTAGAGAGAGAGTAGAGTTTCGGTCTTGATCTTTGGCGATCCAACCGTTGGATCCGAGTTTTGAGGTTAGATTCTTGCTCTATTTTGATTGCTCTTATTAGTTATCAAGCTGCATTGCATGATTGTGTTTGTTTTGCATGCCATGCAACGATTTGAAGTCGGTTTTGAAAGAGGAAGTTGATGTTCATGTGTTCTTGAGTAAAGTCTCGTTTTGATCCGAAAGTTTGGATCAAGAACCATGTTTTTGTGTTTGTTCTTGCATGTTTTCCTTGTACGAGTACCCAGGTCCATGTTTTGAGCTCTTTGTATGGGACCTCAGATTTTGAATGTACTAGTTATGAACTCCAGCATGCATGTTCTTGATGTTCTTGATTGTTTTGTCCTTTGCATTCTTCAAAGGGGAACCCAGGTTTTTCCCGATTTCGTTTTGTATGTGGCCATTAGGTTCACACCTCGGCAAGGAGGTGTGGGACCTCGGCTAGCCCTGGGTAGTACCCTGTGAGTTTCCATGAGATGGAAAACAGCGTTTTGACCCTTGTCATGCTTTGCTTTACTTTTGACTTGGATTCGGTGAGAGTGCCGAGATCCTTATGTGCATATGAAGCTTGTTTTGAGAATGTGGTTTGCCTTGTGATTGTCAGGACTTTGATCTTTGCTTTGAGCCTGCACCTGAAGATCTAGGTGAGTGGTGCTTTTAATAAAGCTATGTTATAATGTTTTGATAAAATCTTGTCTTGCTTTGTTTTGATGAAAGTCTTTGATAAGCATGAATGATTAGCCTACTTCGAATGTGTCAATTATAAGCCTGGTTTTGATATTAAGTGTGAAAGTCCCTTGGCTGGAGGACTATAAACTTTCGCAGCACTACTTGTGAGAGTCCCTTGTACTGGAGGACTATAAACTTTTGCAGTACCAAGCTTGAAAGTCCCTTGTGCTGGAGGACTCTAAACTTTCGCAGCATCACCTCGTCAAAAAGGGCTACGGGCCTAAGTGACATTAGTTCTTGTGTTATAAAGGATACGGTCCTTTCTTGGAGAAGCCAACGTGTTAAAAAGGGCTACGGGCCTAAGTAACACAAGTCCCTTGTGCTGGAGGACTTTAAACTTTCGCAGTACCCTTGATAAATCGATTACGGATCGTACAGTCCCTTGTATGCTGATGTTGGTAAGCATCCCTTGAAATATGGTAAGACTTGTTAGATGAATACGGTTCATCACTTGATTTGATAGCTTTGATTTGTGTTATGCCGATGTTGGTAAGCATCCCTTGAAATATGGTAAGACTTGTTAGATGAATACGGTTCATCACTTGATTTGATAGCTTTGATTTGTGTTATGCCGATGTTGGTAAGCATCCCTTGAAATATGGTAAGACTTGTTAGATGAATACGGTTCATCACTGGATTTGATAAAGTTTTGATGAATTCTGCTTCAGAAGGACCTCGGCTATTCATGCAAAAACCTTTATTATTCGTACCATTCACTGAGTTGTCAAACTCACCCTCTCTATATATATGTAGGTGATGAGCAGGACGGCGGCGACGCCTAGTCTATTTTGCAAGGCTTGTTTTGGACTCTTGACATGTCGGCTTGACTCTTTTACGTCGGCAGTTTTCTACTTGCATCGGCTGTTTTGCATTTATGTCGGCATTTTGTATTTACATCGGCAACTCTTGAAAATCATGCTTCTTGGCTTGTAATTGCTGTATTTTGTTCTTGTCGGCCGAGAAGCCTTTTGATCAAGTTGTAAATTTGTATTTTGTTATTTTTGGACTGGATGTAAATCATATGGTATACGTTGTCTCATTTGATCTATGCATAAGCTCTTATGGACCATTTGTATTTGATTTATTGCTTCCGCATTTGTAAGCCCCGTACATTATACTCTGATTGTGTTGTCTTGATCGGTTGGCCTTCGGTGATTCACGGAATTACTGGCCATCACGGCACCATCCTACTAGGGGCGGGTTGGGGTCGTGACAGAATGGTATCAGAGCACAAGTTCCTTAGTATACGTTATTCACACACTTTGAGTCCTAAAGAGCATAGGGTTCCCTTTAGAGAGATGCTAGGATTGCATCAATTATGCTTGCTATTTGAATAAGGTGTGCATTGTTTGATATGTCTACTTGCTACTTGTCTATGTGGTTATTTATTTGATTGCTTAAAAGTCACACTTTGCATCCTCATAGTATCATGAGGAGAGGTAGACCTCCACTGGGCCGAGATCAGTCCGAAGACCGAATGGACAGATTGGAAAGATTAGTTGAAGGTTTGGCTCGTGAATTGAGGCAAACAAGACAGCAGCTTGCTAGTGCCACTTCGACGCAGGCTGAACAGACAAACGGCCGAAATGTAGTTCCGCCTCCACCTCCTCCAGTGCCACAGGCTCCTCCACAGCCAGCCTTATATGGGGATGGCACCATAGCTTTAATCTGGGAGTTCAAGAAAATGAAGCCGCCGAGATTCTCTGGGGGGATAGAACCGATGAAGGCCGAGGCATGGGTTTTGGAAATGGAGAAGTTGTTTGAGATCTTCCCTAGCACTGACACTCAGAAGGTAACATTGGCAACGTTCACACTAGATGACGACGCTCGCAGATGGTGGGTGATGGTTCGAGGAAGCAATCCAGACTTAACCTGGACCAGGTTTTTGGAGTTGTTCTACAACAAGCATTTTCCCCTTAGTGTTCGAAACCGCAAGGCTACCGAATTCCAGACCTTGACGCAGGGTAACCAGACAGTGGCAGAATATGACCGCACTTTTACTGATTTGGCAAGGTTTGTACCTCACATGGCCAATGATGAATACATGAAGGCTAGAAAATTCGAGAGCGGGCTTCGCGGACCCATTCAAGACCGAGTTAACTTGCACGATCTGCCGACCTACGCCCAAGTGTTGGACAAAGCCATTCTGGCCGAAGCTAACTTGAACAGGTACCAGAGCACGGGAGAGAATCAGCGAAAAAGACAGAACTATGACAGTCGCCGAGCACCGTTGGACGCCAGGAAGAAGACGAACAAGGGCAGTACTGGTTATCCGAGACAGGAAGGTAGTGGTAAGCCGATGTGTTCTGACTGTGGGAAACAACACTTCGGGATTTGTCGTCGGGCGTCAGGAGCTTGCTATGAATGTGGAGAGATGGGTCATTATGCAAAAGATTGTCCCAAGACAAAGGCTGAAAACAGCAAGAAAGGTGAGAGCACCTCAGACACCGTTCAAAAGGGTAATGCGGGGAAAGGACAGATGAGGCAGGGCAGAGTTTTTGCACTAGTACCAGGAGACACTCAGAATGCTGAGGCAGTGGTGTCAGGTACACTCTCTATTTGCTCTCAAGATGCTTATGTGTTGATTGATTCGGGTTCTACGCATTCGTTTGTATCTACTATATTTGCCGAGAAGATTAATAGAGAACTAGAACCCCTTAATTATGTATTGTCCGTGTCTACTCCGTCTGGGAAGTCTATGATTGTTGCATCCATCTATAGAGCATGTATTATTGTGATTGAGAATGTGGAACTACTAGTTGACTTAATGCCGTTGGACATAGCTCATTTTGATGTTATACTGGGGATGGATTGGTTAGTAGCCAACTACGCGTCTATTAATTATGTCTCGAAAAGTGTCACACTGAAACCCCCAAACCTAGCCGAGGTTGTTTTCCAGGGCAAGGGAGTAGTGCCCCCACCTTACTTGATCTCATCTATGAAGGCCTATAAGTTAATCCAAAAAGGGTGTAAGAGTTATCTGTGTAGTATACTGAGTAATCAGGATGGGAGCATTAATTTAGCCGACATTCCAATCGTTAGTGAATTTCCCGACGTTTTTCCAAACGAGCTGCTTGGCCACCTAATTGATAGAGGAATAGAGTTTACTGTCGATGTCATCTCGGGAACACAGCCGATCTCCAAAACACCGTATAGAATGGCCCCAGCTGAACTTAGGGAGTTGAAACTGCAATTACAGGACTTGTTGGATAAGGGATTTATTAGGCCCAGCACTTCACCATGGGGAGCACCCGTTTTATTTGTTAAGAAGAAGGATGGTACACTTCGTCTTTGTGTTGATTACAGAGAGCTTAATAAGGTCACCATCAAGAACAAGTACCCATTACCTAGGATTGATGATTTACTTGATCAGTTGCAAGGAGCACAAACCTTTTCTAAGATAGACCTTAGGTCGGGCTACCACCAGCTTAAAGTTAAGGTCGAGGATGTTGAGAAGACTGCTTTTCGGACAAGATATGGCCACTACGAGTTTTTAGTAATGCCTTTTGGAGTGACCAATGCCCCTGCTGCATTCATGGACTTAATGAACAGAGTCTTCAAGCCATACTTAGATGAGTTTGTAGTCGTCTTCATTGATGATATATTAATCTATTCCAAGAGTACAGCTGAACATGAGAGTCATTTGAGACTTGCTTTGCAGATTTTGAGAGACCGGAAATTGTATGCTAAATTTAACAAGTGTGAGTTTTGGCTTTCTACTATCTCATTTCTGGGTCATGTGATTAATAAAGAGGGTATCTCGGTTGATCCTAGCAAAGTGGAAGCCGTGGTAAATTGGCCGAGGCCGACTAATGTGTCCGAGGTTCGTAGTTTTCTGGGTTTGGCAGGTTACTACAGGAAATTTGTGGAAGATTTCTCAAGGATCGCAGTTCCATTGACGCAATTGACTAAGAAGGGAGCGCCGTATGAATGGACCGAAGATCGGGAGTCAGCTTTCCAAGAACTGAAGACAAGGTTAGTTACAGCACCAGTGCTTGTACTTCCATCAGGTGATGAAGAGTTTCATATCTACAGTGATGCATCTCATAAGGGCTTGGGTTGTGTATTAATGCAAAAGGGTAAAGTTATAGCATATGCATCTCGTCAGTTGAAGCCACATGAAAAGAACTATCCTACACATGATTTGGAGTTAGCAGCCGTTGTATTTGCTTTAAAAATTTGGCGTCATTACTTGTATGGAGCTTCTTGTCAGGTTTTTACAGATCATAAGAGCTTGAAGTACTTATTCACTCAGAAGGAATTGAATTTGAGGCAAAGAAGATGGCTTGAGTTGCTGAAAGACTATGATATGCAGATTCAATATCACCCAGGAAAGGCTAACAGCGTGGCCGACGCATTGAGCAGAAAGTCAGTTGGGAGTTTAGCATGTTTAACAGTGATATCAGTGGAACCAACTATTGTTGACGAAGTAAAGGCTAGTCAAATGGAGGATGCGTTCTTCAGAAAGGTAGCCGATGAGATTGTTACGAAGCCGAGATCAGGGTACACAGTTGAGGACCGAGTGCTCAAGTTTAAAGGAAGACTGTGCGTAGCCGACGTTCCAGAGTTGAGAAGGAAAATTTTACTGGAAGCTCACAATTCCAAGTTTGCTGTTCATCCAGGAAATACCAAAATGTACCGAGATGTGAAGCAGACGTTCTGGTGGCCAAATATGAAGAGAGAAATAGTCGAGTTCGTGTCCCAGTGTTTGCATTGTCAGCAAGTGAAAGCAGAACACCAGAGACCAGCAGGACTTCTCCAACCTTTGCCGATTCCTGAGTGGAAATGGGAACACATCTCCATGGATTTTGTAATTGGGTTGCCGAGGACACAGAGAGGTATGGATTCGATTTGGGTTGTTGTTGACAGATTGACTAAGTCAGCACACTTCTTGCCAGTTAAGACTACTTTCAACGCCGACCAACTTGCCTTGCTATATGTGAACGAGATTGTTAAACTTCATGGGGTGCCGATGTCAATCGTGTCAGACCGAGATCCGAAGTTCGTTTCCAGATTTTGGCAGAGTCTACAAAAAACTTTTGGAGCCGAGTTGAGGTTCAGCACAGCTTTTCACCCACAGACTGATGGGCAAACGGAGCGAACAATTCAAACACTTGAGGATATGCTTAGACTATGTGTTTTGGACTTCCAAGGGAGTTGGGAAATGCATTTGGCTTTAGTGGAATTCGCGTACAACAACAGTTATCAAGCTAGCATTGGCATGGCGCCATATGAGGCTTTGTATGGAAGAAAGTGCAGATCGCCGATATGTTGGACCGAAGTGGGAGACAAAGCTCTGCTTGGTCCCGAATTGATTCAAGTAACAACAGAGAAGATTAAACTTATCCAGCAGAGGATTAAAACTGCCCAAAGCCGGCAAAAGAGCTACGCCGACCAGAGGAGGAATGAGTTAGAATTCGAAGTTGGGGATCATGTATTCCTGAAAGTTTCACCAATGAAAGGAGTTTCCAGATTTGGGAAGAAGGGTAAGTTAGCACCTCGTTATATTGGGCCATTTGAAATTCTTGACAAGGTTAACACCGTTGCCTACAGACTTGCTTTGCCACCTGAATTAAGCCAAGTCCATAATGTGTTTCATGTTTCAATGTTGAGGAAGTATATTCGAGACCCACTGCATGTGATTGATTATTCTGGGATTGAAGTTAATGAGAATTTGGGCTATAAAGAGAAGCCGATGTGTATTCTCGACAGACAAGTTCGGCAGTTGAGAAACAAGTCGATACCCATGGTAAAGATTGAATGGAAAGAGCATTACGGCAAGGATGCCACCTGGGAAATGGAAGGGGAAATGAGAATTCGACACCCAGAACTATTCTTGGAACAAGGTAACTTAAGTTTGGGGACCAAACTTCTTTAAGGGGGGTAGGATGTAACAACCCTCATTCTTGACTTAGCTATACTTGCATACATTCATGTAAGACCTTGTCTTGATGTGTTACAATCTTATTAATCTTGTTTCGGCTTGCTTTGTTATGTGTGCTTGCTTGATCTTGTTCCTTGCTTGGTGTGTGTGGCCGAGGTCAGCTCAGTGTAGTCCACTTTTGAACCTCTGCACTTAGAACTATTCTGGAGCCATCTGGTGACCTCCATCTTCACTCCGGCATGATTGCCGAGATGTTCAGAACCAAGGCCGAGAAGTGTACCTTCCAGGCCGAGGTGCCTTTGCACTTGGTGTTTTGTTCCAGGGCAGGTGTGGCACGACTTAGTAAGTGTCGTCCTCCTTAACCGATGTCTTTGTTACGCTTTGCCGAGGTTTTGTCTTTAGCCGATGTCTTTGATTGCCGAGGCGCTTTGCCTTAGCTTGTTGAGTACGCTTTGTCAGTGACTTGTCTTATCAACCAGTCACCTTTTGAGCTGAGCCAACCCGGTTGAGCCACGTGTCTGAGCTGTATGTATAGACAGCCGGCAGACTTGGAGACAAATCATTTTGTCTCAAATCTTTGTTTTTAGAGAGAGAAGCTCTCAAGGGAGAAGGAAGAGTTTTAGAGAGAGAGTAGAGTTTCGGTCTTGATCTTTGGCGATCCAACCGTTGGATCCGAGTTTTGAGGTTAGATTCTTGCTCTATTTTGATTGCTCTTATTAGTTATCAAGCTGCATTGCATGATTGTGTTTGTTTTGCATGCCATGCAACGATTTGAAGTCGGTTTTGAAAGAGGAAGTTGATGTTCATGTGTTCTTGAGTAAAGTCTCGTTTTGATCCGAAAGTTTGGATCAAGAACCATGTTTTTGTGTTTGTTCTTGCATGTTTTCCTTGTACGAGTACCCAGGTCCATGTTTTGAGCTCTTTGTATGGGACCTCAGATTTTGAATGTACTAGTTATGAACTCCAGCATGCATGTTCTTGATGTTCTTGATTGTTTTGTCCTTTGCATTCTTCAAAGGGGAACCCAGGTTTTTCCCGATTTCGTTTTGTATGTGGCCATTAGGTTCACACCTCGGCAAGGAGGTGTGAGACCTCGGCTAGCCCTGGGTAGTACCCTGTGAGTTTCCATGAGATGGAAAACAGCGTTTTGACCCTTGTCATGCTTTGCTTTACTTTTGACTTGGATTCGGTGAGAGTGCCGAGATCCTTATGTGCATATGAAGCTTGTTTTGAGAATGTGGTTTGCCTTGTGATTGTCAGGACTTTGATCTTTGCTTTGAGCCTGCACCTGAAGATCTAGGTGAGTGGTGCTTTTAATAAAGCTATGTTATAATGTTTTGATAAAATCTTGTCTTGCTTTGTTTTGATGAAAGTCTTTGATAAGCATGAATGATTAGCCTACTTCGAATGTGTCAATTATAAGCCTGGTTTTGATATTAAGTGTGAAAGTCCCTTGGCTGGAGGACTATAAACTTTCGCAGCACTACTTGTGAGAGTCCCTTGTACTGGAGGACTATAAACTTTTGCAGTACCAAGCTTGAAAGTCCCTTGTGCTGGAGGACTCTAAACTTTGGCAGCATCACCTCGTCAAAAAGGGCTACGGGCCTAAGTGACATTAGTTCTTGTGTTATAAAGGATACGGTCCTTTCTTGGAGAAGCCAACGTGTTAAAAAGGGCTACGGGCCTAAGTAACACAAGTCCCTTGTGCTGGAGGACTTTAAACTTTCGCAGTACCCTTGATAAATCGATTACGGATCGTACAGTCCCTTGTATGCCGATGTTGGTAAGCATCCCTTGAAATATGGTAAGACTTGTTAGATGAATACGGTTCATCACTTGATTTGATAGCTTTGATTTGTGTTATGCCGATGTTGGTAAGCATCCCTTGAAATATGGTAAGACTTGTTAGATGAATACGGTTCATCACTTGATTTGATAGCTTTGATTTGTGTTATGCCGATGTTGGTAAGCATCCCTTGAAATATGGTAAGACTTGTTAGATGAATACGGTTCATCACTTGATTTGATAGCTTTGATTTGTGTTATGCCGATGTTGGTAAGCATCCCTTGAAATATGGTAAGACTTGTTAGATGAATACGGTTCATCACTGGATTTGATAAAGTTTTGATGAATTCTGCTTCAGAAGGACCTCGGCTATTCATGCAAAAACCTTTATTATTCGTACCATTCACTGAGTTGTCAAACTCACCCTCTCTATATATATGTAGGTGATGAGCAGGACGGCGGCGACGCCTAGTCTATTTTGCAAGGCTTGTTTTGGACTCTTGACATGTCGGCTTGACTCTTTTACGTCGGCAGTTTTCTACTTGCATCGGCTGTTTTGCATTTATGTCGGCATTTTGTATTTACATCAGCAACTCTTGAAAATCATGCTTCTTGGCTTGTAATTGTTGTATTTTGTTCTTGTCGGCCGAGAAGCCTTTTGATCAAGTTGTAAATTTGTATTTTGTTATTTTTGGACTGGATGTAAATCATATGGTATACGTTGTCTCATTTGATCTATGCACAAGCTCTTATGGACCATTTGTATTTGATTTATTGCTTCCGCATTTGTAAGCCCCGTACATTATACTCTGATTGTGTTGTCTTGATCGGTTGGCCTTCGGTGATTCACGGAATTACTGGCCATCACGGCACCATCCTACTAGGGGCGGGTTGGGGTCGTGACAGTTAGGATGACAGCATGGCATGATCATCGTGTGGGGTGTTAGTTTTGCTTATTTTCACATGTTTTGCTTATTTTATTAAAATGGCATGTTTTAGGCTAATTTAATCATGTAGAAATCATGCATTAAGCCTAGTTTGGATCATCATGCATTTAGCTTATTTTTACTTTTTTATTTGTTAGTTACTTTTTGTGCATAATCATCATGTTAGTAGCCTCAAATCAGGCTTAGAGCCATTATTTGTATGATTAGTTGTATATTAGGATCATGTTTATTTTATGTAATGCATGTAAGACGCGTGAATGAGCATCCAGGCAAGTTTCCTCCATCTTCATAGCATGTGTGTGTTCTTGATTGCATTGTATTTTCAATAAATCAAATTAAGTGTTTTTCTATGCAAAATTAGTTGTTTTGAGTGTTTTTATAAATACCGCTTAGTTTAGTTCATGTTTATGGCCATTGTGATATAAAACTTCTTTTTATTGGAAAAACTCTCATTTGTGACTTTATTCATTGAATCTAAATTAAATGTTGTCTATTTTATTCAAATCATATAGTTTTAGGATAATAAAGGTTTCTAGGGTTTAAAAATGGATTGTATGAAATAATTAATCACTAAAATCATAAAATAGAATATTAGTACAACCCAATCTTTAGATTAGGCAAAACAGGGTGCATCATTCAATAATCTTCCTCTTTTGAAGTGAGGATATATTTTTGGATTGGTTTTTAAATATGGTTCTTTAACCTATTCTTTGAGAGTGTCTCTGCTTCTGAGTGTTGAGATTGTTAGTTCATATATGAGTGAGGTTTGCCTCAGGTTATGTTCCATTTTTTTTTTTTTAGTGTGATTGTCAGTGGGCCAGGCTACACTTTTCTATGCCAGTTCCAGCACATATCTGCTCCTATGGTTTTCTTGGAAAGGGTCCTCTGTTGGGATAGTTGTGCCTCTTGTTGGTATTGTTGAAGGAAGCTTGTATTGCTGTCTTGGCTGCAAGTTGCGCCAGTCCAAGCTATGTTGATCTCGGGTTTCTGGAAGCTAGAAGAAATGGATACTTTAGGCACCTCAAGTGTGAAGAAAGTTTTACTTACATTGTTTATATATGTTGGACCATGTTGTATATATCTGCTGGTTGTGTCTTGGATGTTTATTCTCTCCTGTTGGCCTTCCCTTACGGGTTGTGTAAGGGAAAATCTTTTTACCTCTTTTGCATCTGTTTTCGTGTCTTCTGAATGTGTTCATGCTCCTCATATTTTCTGTATGGGGAGTTTGAACATTTTTAAAGATTGTACACACAGATTGCAAGTGCTTTGTTTAAGTGGTGTATTGCGTAGTTGATTTTTTTGTGTCTTCCTTGCGGTCTATGCCTCTGCTGGGTTGATTTGGCTGCTGTAGGTGTATTGTAGTTGCTGTCAGCTGGGTGAAATGGTTGCTGCTGCCATCTTATTTTGTTCCTCTCTGCGGCAGTGTTCTATTTTCGGTTTCTTTAGTTTCTGGTGGGTCTGTGTATGTTTTGCTTTAGTTTTGTTAGTGGGCTGTTTCTTTTCTTTGTGCTCTCTGTTTGAGCTCTCTATTATTGTTTGGCTTTGTATAGCTTTTGTTAGGTCCTGGGGCATGCCCCTTGTAGTTGTGTTTCGCTTGTTTTTTATTTATGACTTATTCACCTAAAAAAAAAAAATCTTCCTTTTTTGTACCTTAGTTCCCGAACTTGGAATTCTCTGGTTGTGACAAATTAGGTATTATACTTAGTTTTCATTGTTAAAGATTTTTTAATTCCCCCTAAAATTAAGTGGTGATTCTATCAATGTGGGATAAGCGAGTTGGCACAACACTTGGGTGGAAATGGGCCTTATACCCAAAAAGGTACGGCGTCCACATGTACCTATTTATGGGCCTCCAAATTAGACTCGAGAAGCAAGTAACTAATCATGGTTAAGCCATGTGATTAAGATATCACATGGGAATTATGCTCTCTTTAATTGCCCGTCTACATAAATTGCTACCCTCGAGAACTCTGTGTCTCCTCCCCAGGTATCCCTCAAGGAGAATAAGAAGTCCGAGGGTATTATGAATTACCCTAGAGAACCTTCTCCTTTAGCCACCAAACCAAGAATCCCCAACATTCTAGTGAGTGGGTCATGGGTGGTCTGGGCCACCGCTTGAACAGCTAGCTCGCTAGTGTGGCCGAGCCACCACACAAGCGGTTGGACAACCACATGAGCGGGTAGGCCTCATTTGTGTTTGCTCGCAAGTGCGGCCGAGCCTCAATTGCAACTTGCATTTTGCTAGCATGAGTAGCCCAGGCCACCGCACGCGCGGTCAGCAAGGCCGACTCAGTTTTGTTTTCTTCTTATTCTCTCTGACTTCTAGGCCTCTGTTTACATGGTGTTTAAATGTTTTTCATATGCATTTGCATCTCATGGAAAAGAGAATAAACGAACGAATTGGAATAACCGAATGTATAAGCAACGAATAGAAACCGAATAAGTATAAGTACCGAACTGAATAGAAATGACTGAATGACATAAATGTAATTGAGTTGTGCTTGAATTCGTTTGTTTAGGTCAGACGCCGCATTTTAAGCACGTAATTCAAGGAGCCCACTATGAGTAATAATGTTGTAAAGCTATGTTCAATTGTAATTATTTTCTGATCAATGAAATGCACTGTTTTTTGAACTGTGTTTACTGAAGGAATGATTGTCCTATTTTGTGAACTGTACTCGTGACATCCATAGCAACTGTTTACTGCTACTATTTATTGCTACTGTTATAGAGATCTCTGTCAGTTCCAATTCTTGGAACTACTATTTACTATGTTGATGGCCATCAAATTATTGTTCAGTCTTTAAGACCTACTGTACTATTCTGCAATTTGATGTACCACGTATGACTGTTATGATTTCATATGACTTTGAAATGTATGGAATATTGCTTTGTGAATTAATTCCCTATTGGAATTGACTATTTTTTGAATTGTTATAAGAACATTATCCATAAACCCCTTTACACAATTGTTATTCACTAGGCTCTAGCTCATTGTTTAATAAATGTATGTAGGTGAGCAAGCACCAGAATGGCCATAACGGCGTCGACTCGAACCTTGTTTTGTCAAGCCAACTACTGTGCCTCATCGCGAGGTTCCGAATCGTCAAGTGTTAAGGCTTTTGGGTGGTCATAAGTTCACCCTTTTTGGCATTGTTTTGTAATGATGTGAATGCTCTATGACTTCTGTTACTACTGTTTTGGTACTGGGATTTAATTCCCGAACTTATGTTTTCATTTTGTACATAAGTGTATTATGGACTTAAGTGTTTATGTATATATCAAAGTTGTTTGTTCATTTAAGTCCTCACAGCTCATTGGACGTAATACTTTATTATTTACAAGCTTCCTTTGGCCCCTATTATTGTATTACTGTTATTACTGTTAAGCAGGCTTTTGGTAATCACAGATTACTGGCCAATTACGACACTAAACCTATAGGGACGGGTTTGGGTCGTGACAACGGTACTTGGTTACCACAAAAGTGAATTTAAACTCAATATAAATAAAGCCCTAGACTTATACAAAATAATTACAATAGCAACAAAAATAGAAGCTCTTCGCTTAAAGTCCTCCCAAGTTGTTGCCTTGGCGAAGGCATATCATCAGCACCTGAAAATGGTTTTTCATATAGGGTGAGCCAAAACCTGGTAAAGATACTCTAACATAGTGTATGAATCTTGACAGAAGTCAACCTATCAAATCCCAATTTTGTCTAAACTAACTAATAATTTATTGGTAAAGAACTCATTAACAATGATTCTAAATTTGTGTCGATGTATGTGTATTGTAATGATGACTTACCCCGATTAGAAGGTTGCATTTCATGACTCCCAAAAGAGGATCTTCGATGTGTTTGTAGAGAAACTTGGTCCAGAATGCCACTAGATCCATCTGTCGCCTAATTTATACAATACAATTTACATAAGTATGCATAAATTTAGAAGAGGATAACACATGATAAATGCATCATATAAAAGAATATGTTATATGTAGTTATACCTGCAAACCACTAGAACTATGTCTCTGACTCATCAAAAATTCTATTTGCTTTTTTAAAGAGTTTATTACAGCATCTTGAGCTTGCAACTGAATACCTTGAGTTTGCAACTGATCACCTTGAGTTCTTAGTTGTTCCTTCAACTCAATTATAGTGTCTTTGTCTTTTATTCTCTCTTCATCAGAAACCATTCTTAAGTGGTCAAAACTATTACACATGAAGCCATGCTTGGAAGGAGTAGGCCCAAATACTAAACCTCGAACACGACCATGATGCTCTCTATCCATCACTTGAGAATAAATATCATTTGGTGACCAAGATATATGGCCACTAACATTTCCTTCGGAGCTACTTGGTTGTGAGCTCATCAAAGCTTCTAGTTTTTCCTATAACATAAATGGGAGGGGGGGAAATAAGAAGACAAAGTGATTGTTTGCCACAAACACATTAGAATTTTGAAAATGTAACTTATTAAATGGGCATACAATTTTTGCAGCTGCTGCTTTATTGACTGGTGTCTCATCCTTCCTTTTGTGAAGCGGTATATATAATTTTGCTCGATCTAGTGCAATCTTATCTTTTTGCTCCTATGTAACAATCATATCGTTTCAGAATAAATTTATAATACAATGTGCTAACCAAATTCAAAATATAAAACAATGAATGAAGTTTGAAATACCATATCATATGCATGTTGTGCATAAGTTTTCGATCCTACTGTATGTGCACTTGTTTGCTCTCGCCGGCTTTCCTTATTGGTTGTACTAAGTTCCTTCAATCATAAATGCATAACAATATGTTTAAAAAAAATGATATAATGACATTGTATTATTTGATATAAAACATACATCTATGCATACCTGTCCTTCCTTTGAAAACCAATACGCAACAAGGTCAGCATAGTGCTCACGGTTAACTGTTAAAGGCGCAGTAGCTACTATCTGTGCTGCTGTCTTTGTCTCATCATAATACTTTGCTTTTAAACTACATTTCCAATTTCTCCATTTCTCTCCCATTGACTTCAATGTTCGATGCCTAATCATATCCCTTCTCTCATCTTGAGGAATGGCAAACTTGGACTACAATTGTATGTTTTTTTATGTTATAAACGTTCTTAAAATTATCAATACAATAATATAAACTAAATTTGTGCATTTCTTTGCCCAATTCTCATATTTTTATTTTACTTCAACTATAATAGCATAGAAGATTGTCTTTTTCACATGCATATGATCTCTCTTATAGTAGCATTATCACAAAATACTTGTAGTTAGAAAATTACCTCAATAATATTCCAACAATCTTCTTTATACTGATCTGGCACTTCATGCCAATTCTTGTACTTAATTGGGCATAAGTGTGGCTTCCTAGCAATGGTGCCTATGAAGCGACTGAACATACCACCCTCTGTAGAAATTGCCTGCAAATCCTTGTTGAAGGTAAGCGTAATGCGTTCTTCTGGAGTCAAATTCCACACTTCAACCATACATGTAATTCCCCTCGTGTTTCGCTTAGTCAATGCATCTATTGCAATACAACGAAATATATCATGAAAGTGAAGGTTGACTTGTAATTTGTACCTCAACTAAAAATCTAATAATACCTGTACGTTGCATTTCTTCTTCCCTTAACCAGTCCTTATCTAAATCATCTTCAAACTGAGGGTTAACCTCTGATTCTTGAGGTTGAGGGTGTGGAACATGTGATGGAGCATGTGAGGAGGGATGTGACCAACTAGGTTGTGAAGAGCCATTTGATCGACTAGGCTGTGAAGTTCTATTTGGCCGATTAAGCTGTGAAGAGGTATTTGAACGACTAGGTTGTGAAGTTCTATTTGGCCTGTCCAGCTGTGGAGAGCCAATTGAGTGACTAGGTTGTGAAGTTCCACTTGGTGCGTTCAGCTGTGAAGGGTTATTTGGCTGGCTAGGCTCTGAAGAGTTATTGGACTGGCTAGGCTGTGAAGAGCCATTTGATCGCTTGTTCTGGGACTCATTCTCAAGATTGCAAGTTCTAAACCGTTTCTTTGCCATATCTGCTAGATAAACAATAGACGTAATTAATCAAACACAAAGATATTAATCAAATTAAATGAGTATTTATCATACAGTTTAGTAGTTAAATGTTAAAACCAAGTTTCATTGCTGAAATAAAAATTGTGCCAGTAGTGCACTGTGGTCTGACCTCTTTCTTCTCAAGATATGATATACCTACATTCACAAACTAAAAGTTAAAAACAGAGAGAGCATAAAAACAATATTGTCAAGATGCTGATTTTCCAGTTCAAGTTTTTAATAGCTATATTTAACAACAAACATTAAAATAATATAAAAAACCATCAGTTATCTATTAGAAGAAATATAGATGTCCTCATTAATAACCCATACAATATACTTCAATGGCAACTAGACAAGTGTCCTGACAAACCCACACAAATTTGAGATTGGATACAAAGTAGCAAATTGATGCAAACACAATCATAAAGAAGAAAACAGATAATTTACCTGGTTTGGCTTACGCTTACATCCACAAGGGGTATGTGATTTTAAAAAAAAATTCAAAACATGGGTTGCCATACATATATGAAACTAAAAAATTTGAAATTTATATTCAAAACCAAATAATGTTTCAAAGATTAACATGAGAATAAAAAAATTAAAATCAAACTAGTTGAACTCAACAACTAGACATCCTCATCTAAATCATCTTCATCGATCAGTTGGTTATCAAGTGGAAGTGGTATATTGATTGTCGTTCCATCTGTATCATTTCTAGCCCAATTGAGGCTTTCATTCGCATCCACATGAGTGTCTTCAACTATCATATTATACGGCTCATTATCATAGTAAGTGTCAACATCACCATCACCTAATTCACTAGTACTAACATCAAACACATCCCTCGCTTTTGTTTTAACAACAACCAACCAATTTTCATGCCTTACGTCTCCCACATAATAAACTTGTGAAGCTTGAGATGACAAGACAAATGGTTCATCATTTAACTGTTCTCCAGTATGTATCAAATGCGAAAAATTTACAAGGTTAAACCCATATTCATCTATCTTGTAGCCTCTGCCTGTGTTCACATCAGCCCAATTGCATTTGAATAATACATATTTTAACTTGTCAAAATAATTGAGCTCAATGATATCAAATAAAACACCATAATACATGGTGCCTCCTTCGGTGGCCACACAAACCCCACTATTCTGAGTTTTCTTCGCTGCCTCGTAATTTTTAATTCAGAACTTAAAACCATTAACAACATATCGTTTGAATCGTCTAGCTAGAGTGTTTGGGCCTTGAGCAAGCCACTTGATTTCATCAGTAAGTTGTTGCTTTCATGTGTCATCCATAGCTACAACCTGATATATTATAGGATCCATTAAAATGATTACATTAATCTTTACGCTAAAAATTGCATATGGTAATAGTATTATTTAATAGCTACATACTTACATATGATCTAAACCACTCACAAAACTTTTCCATATGCATCTTATTAAGAACTTCATCAGTTAGACGACGCAGACGGCTTTGTCTCTTTATATGCTCCTTGTGTTCTCTGTATATACAAACCTAACTTGTGTTACTATTGCAAGTATTAAAATGGGAAACTCAAACTTATTTATACACCATAACTCATAAATATTGCTTACATCCGATATGGTTGAATTTGATCATTGTTAAATAGCACATAACGATGTGCTTGTATCCATGACTTTTGATCAAGTTCGATATTCATTATTGCCCCTGTAGAATCTTCAACATTTCTTAAGGGTCGATTGAATATGGTTTCAACAGATTCCAAATATCGCGAACAAAATATTAAGCACTCTTCAGCTATGTATCCTTCTGCAATAGAGCCCTCTGGATGGGCTTTGTTACGAACATAAGATTTTAGTCGTTGGAGATACCTACATGAAAAACAATATAATTATAGATCGACTAAATTGGGATGTCAATGTGATGTAGGTTAAAAACACAAATAGATACAAGTCGTCACGCCTAACTTCTCAATGGGATACATCCACCTATAGTGAACTGGGCCAGTAATTTTAGCCTCAGTGGCCAAATGGACGACTAAATGCACCATAACAGTAAAAAAGGAGGGAGGGAAGATTCTCTCCAAATTGCATAAAGTCAATACAATTCGAGATGCAAGTCGGTTAAGCTCTTCCACTTGCAAGACTTTGGAACATATTTCCCTAAAGAAACAAGATAACTCAATTAGAGGTGAAGCGACTTGTTTTGGTAATGCTCCTCGTAATGCGATAGGAAGAAGTTGCTGCATCAAAATATGACCATCATGACTCTTCAAACCTATAATCTTACGCTGTCGAAGTTGGATACAACGTGAAATATTTGAAGCATAACCATCTGGGACTTTTACCCCTTTCAAAACTTTCAAGAAGTCATCTTTCTCTTTTAAAATCATTGAGAAGCAAGCTGGAGGCAAATATGTCTTATTGGAACTGATCTTTTGTGGGTGAAGTTCACGTCTTATACCCATCTCTTGTAAGTCAAGACGTGCCTTCAAGTTATCCTTTGTCTTCCCATCTAAATTCAACAATGTTCCATCTACATTATCAATCACATTTTTCTCTATATGCATCACATCAAGATTGTGGCGCAATTTTTGATTTGCCCAATACGACAATGTAAAAAATATACTTCTTTTCTTCCATGGTTGTATCTCATCACCATCCGCTTGTTTCTTTCTTTTTTTGTTTTTTTTCATTTGCCTTTGTCTTCCCAAATTTGTAATCAAGGTCTTCTGTTTGCATCATGATCTCAAAGCCAGATAGCATATCGGGAGCTGGTTCTATTTCTTGTTTGCCATCAAATGATGCTCTATCTTTACGAAATCTATGATCTTTATCCAAGAAACGCCTATGACCCATAAAACAATACTTTCCTTCATGTTTTAACCATCGAGAATGAGTCTCATAATTACAAGAAGGACATGCAAGAGCACCCTTGGTATTCCAACCAGACAAATCACCATATGCGAGAAAGTCATTTATAGTCCACATTAGAGCTGCATGCATTTGGAAGTTCTCTTTGGAAGATATATCATAAGTTTGTACTCCAACATCCCATAATTCCTTCAATTCTTCAACTAAAGGCTACATATACACATCTATGTCATTCGAAGGGGAGCTCGGACCAGGAATAAGCAATGATAGGATGAAAGAAGACCTTTTCATGCACATCCATGGAGGCAAATTATATGGGACCAATATGACCGGCCATATACTATAACTAGTACTCATATTCCCATAAGGGTTAAATCCATCTGCTGCCAACCCCAACCTGACATTGCGAGAGTCAAAGGAAAAATCTACATATCGAGAGTCGAATGTTTTCCAAGCCATAGAATCAGGAGGATGCCTCATTATGCCATCATTTGTACGGCCTTCAGCATGCCATTTCATAGAAGCAGCTGTTTTTGAAGACATGAACAACCTCTGCAATCGAGGTTTCAAGGGAAACCATCGTAAAACCTTTGCAGCCTTTTTCTTTCTCTTTTTAGATGAAGTACTCATATTTTGCTGCAAATCATTCTCATTTGTTGCCCACCTTGAAACACCACAATGACACACTTCATCATTTGCATGTTCCTTCCAAAATAACATACAATCATTAGGACAAGCATGAATCTTTTCATAACCGAGACCCAAATCCTTAATAATCTTCTTGGCATCATAAGAGGCTTTCGGCAAATTTGCATCTAAAGGAAGCATATCTTTCAAAATTTGAAGCAACATTGTGAATAAGTGGTTGCTCCATCCATTAAGACATTTCAAGTGATACAGATGCACAATTGCTGACAACTTGCTAAAATTCTTGCACCCTTCATACAAAGGCTTCTCAGCATCTTTCAGTAAGTCGTAAATTTTTTGTGCATCTTCATTAGGATCTTCTTGAGGTCATTGCACGCTTGGACCTTGATCAGATGGTTCTGGTAAATTACTTTCTTCTGCATATTCATCCATATTTTGGGTGTGCATGGGAAACACATCCCGTAACATGTCACGTATATCACCATACTCGGGTCGTATTTCTTCAACATAACTTTGACTAGTTCTACTAGAAGTCGTTGCAGACATAATTTCCCCGTGATGATACCAACAATTATAACCCGGACTAATTCCATAGGATACCAAGTGATCATGTACAACTTCTAGGGTCAACATGTATGAATTCACACATCTCATACATGGACATGGAATTGTTCCATCATTAGATACATTGTGAGAAGCAAACTCCAAAAATTCTTTAATCCCTTGCATATAATCTCTTGACAATCTACTCTTCTTCATCCAACTCTTATCCATTGATAATTAACTAAATTGAAGTACCATGAAACAAAATAAAAAGTTAAATATATTATATAAAGAGTTATCTATACTAACATAAAAAAGCATTACACAATTTACTGTAGGTGCACATAATTGAATTATTTGTATATGACTTTTCCTGTATATATTTTCCTATAATTAAACTATTTTATATTGATACATTTCAGATTCATTTCAAATCAATATTTGCAAATTTATAGGATTAGTTGATCTAAGTTTATGTTTTTTGTTTTTGTTTTTGTTTTCACAATTCTTATCTAACGAGTAAACAAAACTTTTTTTTCTATGAGTTCAGGGTTTTTGATTTACTGTGTTTTTGTACTTTTTGTCCATAGATGGTGGCCTCTAGCTAATTTGGAGGATGAAAGAGGGGGAAGGTGCGTGATGAGGGTCAAATAAATCCTTTGGTTGGTTTGGAATTGGTGGTGTTGGATAGCTCTTTTTCTGAGAGTTGTGGCAAGGTAGAGAGGGGTCGTCCCTAGAGAAGTGTTTTCACTCAAATTTATAAATCTACTTTATTGCATTTAGTCAAGATAAGTTTAAGTGGGAGATGTGAGGGTATTTCACCCACTTAGCTCAACCATGTGACACAAACAAATGTCTGATTTGGAACTTAACTCATGTAAAAGATAGCAAGGATTGAACCAGTATCAGGTGTTTTCATAAGAGAGAAATAAGAAAACAAATTTAAACATCATAAGCTCCATTGCCTGATTGCTCTTCTCAAATTTCCCTATATTTACTTCCTTCCTTAAAACACACAACTCAAATTGAATATTAAATTACAGATGAACACTGCATGGCACAACGCTCATGCTATTTCATTTATGTGACTACAACATGTGAATTAGATTGAGGTATGAATGACGGGGATACAATGAGTATAGTGTTCCATAACAGACATAGGACCAATTTATACTATAAAAAACCAGTTTATCAGGGTAAAATTTTGTTGGGATGTGCACATCAAATTTCAGTATGCTTTCCATGAAATTCAACATCTTGCCTGATCTAACCAACAATTTAATTCCGTACATTCATTCCATTCTTTCTTTCTTTCTTTTCCAATTGCAACGCTATGGAAGAGCAAAAATGATATGGGTTGAGAAAGTAGGTTTATTATTGTTCAGACATCAAATTACCACGATGACTAAACCATTAACATGTATTATATACCACTGCAAACATAGGTAGAGTAAAAGACAAAAATCACAAGTACGTACTATAGAATCAAAGAGAGAAATTTCAAACATTAAGTAATACAAATCTGAGTAGTTGTATAGGGTGAGAATTGAAACATCACAAAGAGTCACGATTGGTAGAGTTGTGTGTGATATAGCTAAATCATTGATCATAAACTATCAATATAATTAGTAATTGTCAAACTCTCAATATGATTAGTAATGGTCAAGAATTCCCCTTTGTTCTTGCATACATACTCCAGCATACATGGCATATTCACACCAATTGTATTAAACTATCATAAACTATCATTTGGGAATATTCACACCCCTCAACAAAATCATAAAAGCTCTCAATGGAAGTTTTAGGTAGGAAAAATTGTATTAAAATATGATATGGCATTTGGTTTCTATGTTTAATTATATTGATGCAAGATGATAAAACCTTTTTTCATCTTTAAAAGCTGTTTTGTTTGAATCATCCCATTGTGCTAATCTTACAATAGTTATCACCTTATTTTCCTAGATATTTATTGTTAAATGATATGCTTATTATTATTATTATGATATGTTCTCAAAGGTTATTTCTTATGCATTTTATGCAGAGAGGTTCATTAATTTCAAATTTGTATAGACAATCCCAATCACGATCTTCTCAAAACGCTTCAATTCGGAGAGGCAATCAGGCTCGAGGTCCTACCTCTTCACGATTGACACAGCTGAGGAGTCGTTTACCCAGACATGTACCTAGGACATTAAATAGGGAAAGAAATCCTATCTTTCCTCCAAACGTGGATTTGGATATGGTATTAGACTTATATCTCTATTCCTGATTTATAATATATATATTTTTAATTCTTTTGAAGTTTCATTGTTATGGTTACCTGGGTTCCTTGATATGTGGTTTGGGGTGGTATGAATTTAGGAGACAGATGATTAAGTTGATCTCCTTGGTCTCTAATATTATTTTTCTTTTAAATCATATGTTGGTTTATGAGATCATATGGTCAGAGTTCACATTCAACTTCAAATTATGTTTCTTTTTCAAAATTAATTAATATTTTTAAATTTTGAAGGCATTTAATTTTAGACAACATGATTAACAATATTGAGTACTATGATTTTTAATCTTGAAACTCTTATAGACAAATTTGATTAGGGTTCATGAACTTCATAGTATCCAGTTAGATGTTTGTTAATAAATGGGCAGAAAACTAGCAGTCATAGATAAGCTTCTATTAGTTAGTTACTGCTATTGGATGTGATAAAAATATTTTGACTCTCAATGTATGCTTTAAAGGTCATAGACAATAGAAAATGAATTTCTTAATTTAATTTTCAAATTCCATTCCCTTTCTATTGTTTTGGTTTGGCTTTTTAAGGTTAACGAGGTATTAGATGTATGCATATCTACATGTCAGTTTCAAGATACATTTTTTTGTGGTCATGCAGAGATTTCATATATTGGAAACGTTAGAGGCCTTTAATGGTATGGGAATGGCTGGTAACTTCCCTCAAGTGCAGCGTGAATTTAATGAGTAGGATATCATTTTATACTTCGATTCGTTTATCTAAAATCAACACATTTTTAATATACAAGATATTATTTTGTATTTTCTTGTTCATTATTGACAATTATTGTTTATTGGAAGAAGCTACTGCATGATTTTGTTGTTGGGCTGTTATAGAAGTATATCTCAGTTTTAACAACATAAACCTTGGTTAACAAAATAGTTGATTTGGATGTTGTAAGTTTGACTTGAGGTTTTATATCCAAACTTCGCAATCTCTCAGTATATTGAAGAGAAAGTTGGCCGAAATAAATTTTCCCCTGGACCTAGTAATTGTCTACCCCAAGAAAATTTTTAGTCTGGAAATCTATGTTCAAGTTTTTTATCTATTTAGTTTTAAAATTTTAAATTCTTCCACATAAGGACATGGTTGTTCCCCACCTTAGTGATGAACAAGTCTGTGTTCTTTTCAAGAAATGGATTTTTGCATTGTAGACTCCTAATGGAATGCTATAATAAAGTTCCTCCAACTTTATTTATAAAATTGAAGTTTTCACAATAAACTAGTGGAGTAACTAAAATTAGTTACTATAGTAAGCATTTTTTTGTGGAATTCATATTGTCTTCCAAAGTAAAAGTCACCGTACTTTTGAATCTTGTGAGCCGTTTGTACCCAACCTTGCCATTTATCCCTTGTGGCATTTTATCAAATATCTAGCATACATAATAATTCCTCAAGTATGAGATTTTACTCTGTAGTATCAACAACAATCCATTCACTTCACTAATTACATTGGTTAAAATATGAATATCATAGATGATCAAATATATGTGTGTGTGTGTGAATATCATAATCAGAATGCAAAACATGTTAACATATCTATTTTATAAATTATTTTCCCAAATCAAAATCATTCAAGATGTTCATGAAATCCTTCAAAGTAGAGAAGTTTTGGAGATCTTAACAATGAATTCCATGGACCCAAACTTGTCCGAAGATGCTTTATGTTTTTATGGGATTCTTCATCTTCATGATTGTTTCATGGTTATAGTGTTTCGGAAATGACAGTAGATAACCGACCTAAATCGAACAAAGCAGAGTGAAAGGGTTTTGCTAATTGGTATGGAAGGAGTAGAGAACATGAAGTGGGGTGTAATTTGAAATAGATGATGAGGGAAGAAGAAGACAGTAATGGAGAAAGAAAAACAGAGACAGTAGAAGAAAGAGAGAGAGAGAAAGAAAAATTGAGAGACAGAAGAAAGAGGCTGATAGAGAAAGAGAAACAGATAGAGTCGACTAACCTTCAAATCACGGTGGTAGCTTGCCGTCGTCAACACGCCGCGGTGGAGAATGAACGAAGGCGCTGGTACTTCGCAAAAGAAGTGCTGATAGATTAGGGCACAAATTGTAATCAAGAAGAGAGTAGAATGGTTTTGTTTTGTCTTGTTTTTTTTTTTTTTTAAAGACTGAAATTCTGATATGTTTAAAAGAAAAAAAAAAAACTAATTTCGCGCGAAATCAAAAATCAATTTGGCGAGCCTTTTCCTTTGTTTTTTGTAACGTTTGAGGTCAAACTGTCAGTATAAAAAAATATATGGCAGCATTTTAGGAAAAAAATGCTGCTAAAAATTTTATTTTTAGTTGCAGTTAATAACCGCTACAATAGCCCATCTATAGCAGCATTTTTCAGGCTGATACAATAAAAAACGCTGCTAAATCTTGATTTTCTTATAGTGATGCCACTTGTTTGTTTGCATGTTAATATAGGGAAGAAGAGCTCATTATGCTCTTGGAATTGAGAGAAAGTGATTCCATAGAATGAAGATAAAGAGAAAGAAAGAAAGAGAGAGAGGGGGGGTGGGGGAAAGGCTCAACATGATTATATATATACATATGCATAATACTCCTTCGGATCAGTGAGGAGAATAGAGGCAAAAAAAAAAAAAAAAAAAAAAAAAAGGAAGAAAATTATGTGAGCAACAAAGCAGTAGGAGAAGAAGAAGAGTGGGAGCTTAAGGTTGCATATTTTCCTACCATTTCACTATTCCATTTCAATCCTACAACTAAGTAAGAAAACTCTCTCAACCCTCTCATTTTTTTTAATTGTTGGAATTTTCAAATGATAAAATGACTAATTTATAGATATAAATGTATATATATATGTATGTAAATTTTGTGATGTGTATATCAAATATTTAAAGATGTTGATAGTCTTAAAGTCGTGGTATTAGTGTGGAAATAGGCTTGCATGTGTAGTTTATACCATCAAATAGAGGATTGAAGAATTTATTTGGTCCTTGAATCTACAAGAAACTTTTTACGAATTTTTAGACAATTTTATAATCAAAATTTGAAGATGATTTCTTCTACAAAGTTGTTTAGAATGATGTCTACTTCATCCATGAATTTTTGCAATAGTTATGGAATTTTTACGAATTTATACAGATTTTAAACCAAATCTGGAGTTATAGGCAAATTTTACTATGTGTTTGAAAAATCATTAAAACTTTTATATTAAACCAAATCTAGTAATTTCTAAACAAAAAATGAAATTTTAGAAGTCTAGTTTCATAATAATTTTTTAGATTATGGAATTGATTTTTAAATTTAAGTACGGAATTAATTTAAGAAAATGTGATAAATCTGTGTCATACATTTTCTTGGAATTTTTAAGAATTATTTATAATTTATTTTTGGAAAATGCTTTCTGAAAAATGACCATAACATGTTTATTGAGTATTCTGTATATTTTTATGAATTTTAGAGTTGTATAAATAATTTATTTATAATTTTATTTGCAAGATATACATTCTGAAAATTTTGGCAGATTCAGGAGGAATCAAAAATTATCTCTTCAATTGTTTATTTGGACTAAAATTTAATATTGTGCTAGTCTAATCTTGTGGATTAAAAATCCATGCATGTATGTGATTCTGATTTATTTCTTTTTGGTATCTACATTATTATTTCATACCATGGTTTAAATAAATTGTTTATTTAAATTTTGTACAATTGTTTATTATTGTGTGACATGTGTAATATTTTATGTTGGGATTTTAATGAGTTGGTATAACATTATTGGTAATTAAATTTTGAATTATTGTGAATATCTCAACAAGTAAAGAAACACAAAATTTAACCAATGATACATTAAAATGTAAAAGTGATGGGGTGAGCCCGGCTTAGAATCTTGCGCAAGTGAGTTGCGAACCCTAACATGGCACGGGAAGGTATTTCGGCTCTTATTGGTGTAGGCGATATAAGGTTGGTGGTGCAGGTGTCACAACATAGACTGTTCCCTTAGGGCAGACCGTGATGTCACAACTCGGGTACATAACCCTGATACGTGGGCATCATTGGTAGTTACAGTAAGTAACATTTAAATATTTGACCAAGGGGGAGTCAGAATTGCCCGTGGCCATTGTTTAGCGGTTGAGTGAAAATAGTGCTCCGCGGGGAATTACTTAAACTTATCTGATAAACTAAATCTATGTAAATTTAAAAGAAAAGTTGGCAATTTTCCTTATGATGAAATATTGTTTCCGCTTGCCATTGTTCTTATTATTTATTGTTATTATTTCAACTGATAACATCCATGTTATGCTTACTAAATGTTATTTGTTATTCTGTTACTACACATTATTCATTAATTGTGAGTATTATTATCGGGGTGGGTATTTTCGGGTTATAGCATCTTATTGAGTTTGTCGCTCATTGGCATTCTCGTTGCCTTGGCGTTTTATGCCAGGTACCGAAGAAACTGAAGGAAACACCAAGGCCTTGCAAGGTGACATTCAACCTTGGTTAGCTTGAAGAGTGCCAAGTTCCATGAACTATTTTCTAAAATTTCTAGTTTTTCTCTAGTTTTCTTTTTATATTTGTGTTATTTCTTTTATGTACTAAGACTAAGTTGTAATGTAAGAACTTTAAATTCTGGGTTGTTAATTAATAGATGTTAGTAATATTGGTGGCAATGTTGATTTTAAGTTCTAAATCTTATTATGATGTCCTTAAATTTTGGGGCGTCACAATAGTTCCAATTTATTTAAATTCTCATGCAATTTCTACAACAATTATAACTATCCTCCACTTATAGCCCAAAACAAATATATCTAAACAGATAATTAATTTCCAATAAAGATATACTTTCCAACATTCCTAAATAGGGGTGATGATTCATATCGAACTCCAACTCCAACTCCACCACCACCACCATCATCATCATCATCATCATCGTTTCAATTCCATAAAAATCAACATCAATTCCATTTCCTCTTTACCAAAATCAAATTCTCATAATTTAGGGCAAAAATCCCCTTTCTTTAAAAATCAATTTCCATGGATAAAATCCACCATCTATCATAACCCAACCATTTTTACAAAGCCACGATCATATACAAGAATCCATTTGAAAACCCCTCTTTTGATTTCAAAACCAAAACCCTGGGCTTTATCCAAAAATTCCCAAATCACTATCTTGTTTAGAAAAGCAAATAACTAAGTTAAAAATTATAAAATGAGTCAAAGTAATCCATACTTCAAAGAAGAAGACTCAATGGAAAGATGGGTAGAACTCGACGAAGCCGGAAATGCAAACTTCTCCGATTAAAATGAAGCCCTCGACGTGCTCTCTTTTTTTATCAAAGGGACTAAGGTGAGGAAATCACTGGATCAATGTGTATTTTGGCCAAATGTTCAAGAACTAGAGAGAGAGAAAGAAGATATGAGAATTTAGAATGTTTAAAGAGAGAGAGAGATGTGAAAAAGGTGATCCAAAAAGTGAACTTTACGGACTGATATACGCGCAGACCACTCAAGCACAAAAATGGTCGCTCGAGTGACCAGACACAATAAATGAGACCGCTCAAGTGAACAAAGCACCGCTTTAGCGAAGAACACCACCTCCCAGTACTTATGCAAGCTTGCAAAAGTATTGAGAGTTCCAAAAGACCGCTCGAGCACAAGAATTACCGCTCGAGCCAAGACCGCTCGAGCACAAGAAACATCGCTCGAGCTAAGAATGCCATATCCCCAATAGTTTTTGCAGACTTTCAAAAGTACTTGAAGTTCTCAAAGTTTGCTCGAGCGTAAGAAAGTTCGCTTAAGCGAACAAGCAACAATTGGGGCAGCACAGTTTTGAAAAGTCTTACTTCTAACCTGTTTCAAACAAAATCAAGACACTTCAATAGCCAAACTCAACAAGAAAAAATGTGAGAGAAGACATGAATAACCAATAAGACAAGAAAACTCGGATCCAAAACAATAAACGGGTCGGGTTTAAAACAAAATTGCTATACTACCACGGGAGGCGGTCCTAACATTCAAAAGTTTCAAAGACAAATCTTTTTTTCAAAACCACCAACTTCGGGGGATGTATTGGGCTACTCGAGACAAATGCTACAAAAGCATCCAAAGTCCTCTTCCAATACAAATCATGTGATAAAGTAGAAACACCGACTTTAGGCATAAATGGTAGAATAAGGCCAAGGAAAGTTCAGAATATCTTTATCATTGAAGATTCACTTACCTCATTGTCCAAAAATAGTGCACGCCCAAGAAAATTATTTGGAGTAGTTCTCAAGCATGCAGGGGCCAAAATGTAAGAGGTGAAAATTGAAGGTTTTGAAATTTAAATCTCTCGCCCAAATCTCAAAGGCGAGTAAAGCACGAAGAGTTCAAGGCCCAAAATTCTTGAGTAAATTACATATTTCTTGAAAGACAAGTGTAAAATGTGTTAATTTAAAGTATGAAATCCAAGCTACTCGAGAAAATCTCAATAAAAGGGAAAGTCTCGATCATAACATCCTCGAAAAAGTGTATTGTCCTCGAAGAAAGTGAAATCCTTGGGAAAGATCCATTTCTTGAGGTAAATGCTTGTACTTGAAAAGGTTCAGAGATCTTAACAATCGGCTTCAAAAAGGTTCAAAGTAACCCAAAGGTTGCTCCATAATGAGTCCCAGAACACTTGCAGACTTGGAGCTATTTCGAGATTGACACATCAAAACCATAATGTGGCGAGATTGATTAAGGACCCAATCTTGAAGGCGGGGAGATTGAAGATAAATTCACTCATTGTTCAAATTAGCCTATGCCCAATGTCAAGATGGCATGATTTGGGAAGTCCTTCAAACTTGACACCATTATTGTAGCAAAACATCCTATTGGACCACCTTTGACCCACTCATTGGAATGTTTGGGATTCTTGGTTTGGTAGCTAAAGAGGAAGATTCTTCGTGGTAATTCATAATACCTTCAAACTTCTTATTCTCCTCAAGGGATGGGGGTCGTATGGGCTCAACCATGATAAGTTACTTAATTCTTAAGTCTATCTTTGGAGGCCTATAAATAGATACCCACCCATAGTTTTCTCAATACAATTGGAATTCAATTGGTTCATCTATAGTTCATTGATTGAGAGATTTGAGAGCTATACCAACTTTCTCTCTCTAGCTTCTTTACGTCTCCTTTTACCTAACTATCCGTCCATTATCATCTTCAATTCTTAGATCTATGTGTATCCATTGACCATCTTTAGCCTCTAGCATCCTTTTCCATAGAAAATTTTGGAATTTCTGGGAACTTTGTCTTTTCTTACGAGTTTTTGATGACTTCCATAAATTCTGAAGCCCTCCTTTGAACCCACATCATACAATATCCAAATGACAATGATCGATTTGACATTGGTAGTCCAAACTAGGGATGTAAGAAAAATAAAAAAACCGATTGAACCAGACCAAACCGGCTATATTTGATATGTTTTTTAACAAGAATTGGTCTGTGCAGTTTTTAAATTTGATTTTTTTTCGATTTTCGATTCGGTATCGATTTAAACACCTTGTACACCGATCTAATCCAAAATTGACCGCTTCAACATATATTATATTTATAATATATAAATATATATAATCTAATAATATAATGACATTAATAAGTATAGTAAATTATTAATCTTAATTAATTAACCTCATCATGTTTATAATCTAAATTTGTAAACTCTTATTATATATAATCTTAATTTTGTTATTCTTGAAATCTTAGTATTTTAAAACTTTTTTTGTTTTTATTTTTGTTAATTTAGGAATTGAAAAGTATGTATTAAATGGATGGATTGGATACTTTTGAAATGGTAGACAAATAACTAATTTTAATGTTTTTATATAGATTAATGATTATATTTAAGAGTGGCTCAAGTTTGAAAAATCTCAAACCGATTAAACTGCACCAAATCGAACCGTTTCAATCGATTCGGTTCGGTGCGGTTTGATGGGAGAAACAGTCTGTATTGGTGTTCAAAATAATAAAATCGACAATATCGGTTCAATGTAATTTTTTACCTAATTACCGACCATACCGAACCAATTACATCCCTAGTCTGAATGGTGGGATTCATGATGGTGAGGTGGCTTGTGAAGAGGGACTCGCAATGGTGGTTATGGCTTGCCAGTGGAGGTGGTGGTTGCTACTGTGTGGGCTATTTATTAAGAAATTCTCATTTTAATATTTTTGTCCAAAAAAAATAATTGGATTAAAAGGTAAAGTTATAATTTAAAAAATTATGTCCACTATGCATTGTTAATGGGTAGAAAGAAGGTGCCACCACCATCTAAAATTTTTTAAAAATTGAAAATAATTATCATTAATTTTAATTATGGATAGGTTTGTCTCCTGTCCACTATTGGGTCTTGTGAGGTCTATCGTAGGATTTGTTTTCGACTATCTAAACCATTTATTTTATTAAATTTTATGTGTAGATTATTCACACAAAAAAATAGATCTAATAATTATAACTATATAATTTTATTATATTTTTCTTAAAAAAATGAAGGGTGAATTTTCAAAACAATAGTTATATTTAATATATATATATATATAAAATAAAATTATATAGTTATGATTATTGAATCAATTTAAATTTTTTGTATAAACGATTTACACATAAAATAGTTCAAACCATTAAAACAAACCTGTAGTGAATCCACATAGAAACAATCCTCTCGCTTTCAATTGTACGACCTGTCATTTTTGTATTGAAATTTATCTATCTATACTAAATATAAAATAAATATCTATATTGTTGTCTTACAGCCTTGGTCTCTTTACAAGCTAAGTGGATTTCTGGTTAAAAAAAATAAAATAGAGAAGAGGGTAAAATTAGAACCTAACAACACCTTAAATTTAATAAATAATGCATTTGCTATTTGAGTGTCACATAATATGTAATATTTTTTTTTTTTTTTATTTTAGTTATTCAAATTACATGTGTATGGCGTGTCCTCCTCATCAAATTACTTAAAATTTTATTATAGTTTGGTTTAAAAATTACTTTTCATATTTTGGCTATTTACATTTCAAATACACTCTACAACAAAACTTTCTATTCTTTTACCATGTTATTTAAACACTATCTTTTATTAATTTTAATTTAAAAATATTTTTTTATAAACTCTACACAGTTAATTTCAAAATATCAAAAGTAATATATTAGATATTAATGTTTGACTAGTCTAAACTACTTAGTTACATTTGTTAAGCTAAATTCACAAAAACTAAAATAACAAACTTAATTTGATAAAATTAAAATTTACCAATTTATTCACTATTTTAATTAAAATAAAAATAATTCTTTTGATAGAGATGATCTAATAAGTTAATATAATTGAGAATTAGGCAAAAAAATATGGAATAATTTCACTAATTTTTCCATCCAAAAACAGATGACAAACCACATAAACTCAAACCGGCTTGCCATTCCATTCCTAAATTGCAAGATTTACAGAACACTCCACAGTTTGCACTTGCTGGGAGCAAGAGGGACCATGAATGGCACTGCATTTGGAAGTACCCTTATCCTCCTCACTCACACATCCTGCCATTTGAAAGGGTACTAGTGCCCTTGATCCTCATCACTTACCTTCAACGATTCACATGTGCAAGTGGGGTGCCTCTATTTACACACCATATTTGATCTCAAGGCACACCATTAATTAATTATTTTTTATTGCAATAATGACCTTATCTATAATAATCAAAATGACCACAACTGAATACACACCTTAGGCCCCGTTTGGGGACTTACCTTTTTAGCCAATTAGCCAAAAAGTTACTAAATTAGTCAAAAAGCCAACCACTCATACCAAAAAGTCAAATATTCTCTTTTCTCTCTACTTTTTGCACATCTTTTCGTAATTAGCCACAAAGTCATTCCAAACATACAAGTTTTTTTTACCTACCTTTTTAGCCAAATAGCCAAAAAATTACTAAATTAGCCTGTTCCCAAACAAGGCCTTAGTTGAATACACTTCTAAACCCTAACCCTAACCCCAAATCATTGTCACTGCTGTCGTTTTTTTTGGTCTTGCATGCCAGGAAACTCCTATTTTTTGTTCATGAGTTTTTTTAATTTAATCGATCTTACTCATTCAACATCTAATTGACATCTAATTGACATTGTGCAAGCTTTTACTGCCTTAGTATTTACTATCTTAGAGTTCACAAAAGTCCGTGGTTAGCGAAAGAACTGGAAGAAGTTCATTAGATTTGATGTTGGCTAAAGCATTGGTAAAGGATCTCTAATTTTCTAGCCTAACACCATCATCAATGCCATATTTTCATATTTAAATGTCGAAGTTGTCAAATTAAAGTGACCAAAGCATGCTTTGCAGCTGTAGAACTTGCAGCTGTAAAGCATGCTTGAATACACTTCCAAACCCTAACCCTAAAATGATCAAAGTGTCTAACAGTTAGTTTTTTTTTTTTTTCTTTTTGGAATTTGAGGTGTGTACTAAGTGATGTGAAACTAAGGATAAAAATGAAATGTTGTAGTGTGTATTGAGAAAAATTATTTTTTTTAAAATTATTAAAGGTGTGAACTTAGTAATGGTGTACCTTGAGACTAATGTGTGTGTAAATAAAGACAACCGTGCAAGAGTCCTACAATAAGGGCACTATCCTCAAAGGAGATTCCCCCAAATGCCCTCCGCCGGAAGCGTGACCCAAACTGGAGAGGAGGGTTCAGTCTAGGGGTAGATTTAGGCATGTCTCGCACCGGACTTGCCCTTAGCAAGGGCTTCTCTATTCGTCCGCTAACAATATTCTTAAATTGTCCTGCCTCTCTCTCTCTGCACTAGGGTTGTGCGTAGGGTTATCCGAACCGCCCAAATCACCCTACTCGATTCGAACCGCACGCGTGTGAGCGGTTTCGCAAACACATTAGGTTAGGGTGCAGTTTGAATTTTATATAGATTTCGAATTGCAGACGGATTACGGATTTGATCCGCACCCGCCCAATCTGTCCGCATTAAATTAAATTTTTTTTCCCCCTCCCCCCGCCCCTTTCAAATCTAACCGTGCATCTCTCACCATCTCACTCACCTCATCTATAACAAAGGGAAAAACCCTAATCGCTGTCTATACCTCACTCTTTCAGTCTCATCTCATCTTATCTCATCTCATCACTGTCTCTCTCTCTCTCGTTTCGTTGTTCATCTTCATCTTCTGCACCGATCGGCGATCACTCTCATCTCATCACTGTCTCTCTCACTCTCTCGTTGTTCATCTCATCGCACCGATCGTCTCACTCTCTCATCGCACCGATCTACTCACGGGTAAGCCTCTTATCTCTCTCAATCTTTGTCTCTCTCTCTCGCCCCGATCGAATCTGAATCTGTGTTCTGTGTGTTTGTTGGACCAACAGATCTGAATCTGTGTTCTGTGTGTTTGTTTTGGTCTGAATCGCATCGCACCGATCGTCTCACTCTCTCATCGCACCGATCTACTCACGGGTAAGCCTCTATCTCTCTCAATCTGTCTCTGTCTCTCTCTCGCCGATCGAATCTGAATCGGTGTTCTGTGTGTTTGTTTTGGTCTGAATCTGTTTTGGTCTGAATCTGTGATCTGAATCTGTTTTGGTCTGAATCTGTGTTCTGTGTGTTCTGTGTGATCTGAATCTGTTTGATCTTAGATCAAAGGTAAGAGTATATGTCTCTTATCTAAAAATCAAGGTCTGAGTTATGATTATAGATTCTTTAGAGGGATTTTTTAAATGATTAGGATTTAATTTTATAAAAATTGAAAATTAAATTTGAATGTTTGTGTGGTTTGTGTGTTTTGGAATTAAATTACAGGCTCCAAGTCTTCTCTCAAACTCTGTGCCTTGGTATCATCAATCTTCATCTTCTATCTGTGCTTAATGCTTCCATTTTTCACTTGTTACTCCAATTATTATACTTCTATGTCCTAATTTTGCTTTGTTTCGGTTTTATTCTTCTCAATTTTGGTCTCTATTATACTCATTTGCTTGATTCTGTGTTCGTATCCTATTTGCGTTCAAATTGTGCTTTTCACTGTGGAAATTTTTAGTCTTTTTGATTATATATAGGATGGTGAAAGAGTGAAATTTTCATTTCCCCCCTTTTTTTTGCTAATTGGAAGTGAACAAGTTTTTTGTTGGCTCTGTAGTTGAAGGTTTTCGGTTCTTATAGCATGTTTGATTCCATTACCAGGAACTGTATTTTTTAAAAATAAATGTAGGAAATAAAATGACATGGAACTAAAATCATAGGGTCTTTTATTTTGTTCTGGATTTCTTCAATATGAAAAAAAGAATAAGATGTATTTGTCTTGTTTTTATGTTCTTCTTCATCTTCTTGTTTGTGCGTGTGTTTAGTGAAGCAAAACAGTAAGGAATAGTGTATCATTGAAAAATGCTTGTTGTTCTAAAGTTTTTGGAAAGTTTGATGGTGAGTTTCGAGGAAAGAACAAATGTTATTATATATGTTTGTTTCTTTATTTTAGGTTTTTGAATTTTAAACAGTGGGGTCTTGCTGTTGGAAGTGTTTGTTAGTATGCCAATGGCTTATACTAACTTTGGAACCTTGGGGAAATATATATTACTTGTCATTTTTTTTATTCCAATTTGGGTTTTAGAACTGCTTGATGTAGCTTTATCTGCTTGTCATGCTTTAACAGTATAGTTACTTATATCAGCGGATTACCTATCACTACAAATCGTCTGTCTCTTTCATGAACATGTGATGTGCTAATTAATCAACCTGCTATGTAGAAATATATTTTTACCATAAAACTGTTGGTGAAAGATGGTTAAATGTATCATTGCTTGCCTTGAAGAAGATGGTTTCTACCTCATTCATTGTCATTCTTCAATCATAGGAGCTTCTGTATTGTTAGTAGCTGTGATTCTTTCAATGTGGTTATGACCTCTTCTTTATAAATCAGGTTTTTATACTGCACGGGATGGACAAGTTAGCTTGCAATTGCGAAAAAATGGAGATGATCTAATACGGAGCTTTTATCATAATATATCTCCAGGGATTGACATTCATTAGTCTCTGGATGATGTACTAGTAGCAATTTGGTGTATCAAGAATCTCCCAATTGTTATTAGTATCTCAGAGATTGATCATCTATTTTGGACACTGTATCATATGTAAGCTGAAGTAATGAATTACCCGCAAGAGAAGTTTGTGAGGTTAGTTATTTAAATTTGTTATTTAATCTGTTATTTAATTTTTGGAATTAAATTTGTTATTAAAATTAAAATTAAAAAAAGGTTTAAAAATAAATTTTTGAAAAAAAAGTTCAATCCGCAAACCACCCGCAACCGCCTGCACATCCGCGAACCCTATCCACACAAACCGCATTGCAGGCGGTTGCGGGTTAACTTTTCCCCAAACCGCATAGATGCGGGCGGGTCCAAACCGAACCGCAAACCGTCCCAAACTGAACCGCGGACACCCATACTCTGCACTCACTTTCTCTCTCTAACTTGTTAGGGTTTTTGGTGCCCTAGGTTCTTGAACTACGAGGGCAAAAGCTTGAGCTTTGACTTCTTGAAATTGCCGAACGACAGGTACAATTCTCTACCTCTCTCAATATTCTGTACTAGCTATACTTACTAAGGAACACATCAGTTTGTGTAAACTCAAAGATCAAGTAGTGTAAAAAAAATGAAAAAAATCATCTTTGAAAGAGTTATTCTTTATTTTTCAGAGGTTTCAAAGGGTAAAAATGCAATGTTCAAAGGTTTCTAAAACTTTCCCTATGTAATTTTATTTGCATACCAAATAAATTCTCATTACACAAAAATGAATTGTTCTCGTATTTCGTTTAATAGTTGATATTCGAACAATTGATTTTTGTTCACAATTTGATATCGGAACATTTGATTTTTGTTGGGAAGTTGATATTCCAATGGTACAAATATTGTGTATTGAGATAAGACGTGGTGCGTGAATAGAATTATCCATTTTGTTCGTGGGTGGCTACCCACGCACATTGTGTGTGCCCATGAGGCTAGTATATATAATGTACTAGAGGTATACTATGGGCACATACATAACACTCTGTGTGAAACAGTTACAGCAATCATGATGGTTACTAAGTTTGAAGGAGGGATATTATTGTAGGTATAAAAAAATTGAAGCTTCAAAGAGTTGTGTGCTTTATATAATAGTATAGATAGTGTAGATGTATGGTAGTTGCAGAATTGGTAATTTTGTTATTAAATAAGTATTTTGAGTGATTTATTATCATGAATGTGATTTTAATTTGATAACATTCATTGATTGAAATCCAGGAGGTTGATGAGTTTATAATTGGGCTTCCTATGTCTTGTGACAGAAAGGAGACGCAGCAATCCAACAAAGTTCGCAGTGTGGCCGGTAGGTTTGCTGTCTGGGCTGCAGAGAGGTGAGATTGTTATAATGTGGTTCAAGCTTTGTGTATGTGGTTAATTTTATTTATATAGATTTTTTGAGCTATGTTGACGGTTTACAAATAGATATATTAATATTTTTTCAGCTATATTGAGCTTGTCCTCAATCTGATTGATTTATAGCATTTGTTGATGTTCAATGAGGGCATCCATTTGTGTTGGTGACTTGTTTGTGTTCTTGTGTAGTTCATTGATTTGATTTGATTTAGTTTTTTTAACTCAAAATAGAGAAAAATATCATTTGATATATTGATGGGTTTTTAAGGACATTAGGGCGTGTTTGGATCAAGGATTTGGGGAGGAAAAAGAAAAATGAATGAAATTGAAGCTTTTTAATCTTATTATTATTTTAATTTCCCTTTCCTTTTCCTTGTTCTCCACAAATTCCCCATTAAATCCTTGATCCAAGCACTTTTTTTGGGTGAATATCTTGATCGAAACACAACCTTAAGTGGCATTGAAAGATTTAAAATTAGGTAATCACATGCATATGCTGTATTGGAGACCTTAAGATATCCGTCGAAATTTGGTGTTTCATTAAGACTAGAAGTTGAAAGCTAAATCTACTTATATTCTCTAAGGTCTACAAACTTTTAATATCTGGGGAATTAGCTACTTGGGATAGAGACACCAGCCATTCATGTTGGTTTGAAGTTTCAGTCATGAAGTGTTTTGGTTGGACATGGGCCAATTCATGCTTGTTGTCAGCAAAGTATATACTCAAAACATCACGACCATTCTTCTTAATCATATAACAACTGTTCATATTTCATAAGGAAGTCACTTATAAGTTTTCACATGATTCCCTTGCAATATTTGTAGGGCACCTCAAACACAAATGCATTTGGTGAATGTAACATTGTAGTAGGACCACTTATAGTATTTTCTGATTAAAATATATATAAATAAACTTTCTGTTGTTAGTATATCTAGTGTTATAATGTGATTTCTAATTACTTTGGTGTTTTTTAGTCATCTTGTATCTTTGAAGGACTCGTCTTTTATGAAGGGGATGTTGATGCCCTTTCTGGACACGTGAGTCCTAGGACATTGAACCTTTAGTTAGTATAAATTATAAAGTGGATATGAATACATTCCCCAACTATAGGAGTCTGAACTAGAGATGATGATTCTATACATGGGAGATAAGAAAATGTAGTCATTGTCTCGTAAGTTGTTTTCCTCCAATTAAATTTGTGGAGTGGTCTAAGAAGATGTCATCATTGGCTTGTAAGCTATAGTCTTCAATTCTTGCCTTGGCAAAGTGGTGTTTTTTACCAAATGTTTGTGGCATCTGCCTGAGCTGCTTATCATATGAACTTCTATTTTAGTCTCCTGGTGGGGATTCTGCAATGGCCTCCTTGCTTTTGGCTCTACATTTTATATGCATCCTTTCCATAAAACTATTGCAATGCAAATGAGTAATTGCATTTAATATTTTGCCTTAAGTCATGTAATGTCTGCAAAACCACCTTCAAAATGGATTTCTTATTTTGAGCACTTCGTTTTGCTTATGAACCCTTTCTGTAAGTGTTCAAAAACATCTTCAAATTTACTAAACAAATACTGCTTTGATTATTTATTGTAGGCTTACCCATAGCTCTATGTTTGTCAAACTGTTTCCGCAAGTATTCTTGTGGCTAACTATGCTAGTAAGACTGACGAGCTTTGTATAGGATTTCAATTAATTCATGCACTATGCAGTTATTGTTGATGAAGTATTTTGTGTTTAAACTCCATCAATTATTGCCTTTTGAAGGATCTATGTTATTACCACTTGACATATGCTTGACCACAGTACTGTTCATGGATGTATTGCCCTTTTCAGCTTTACTGATCTCAGTTCTAAAAATGCAGGGGTTGGAGAGTATATCTGCAGGATGAACACGGGATGTCAATTGAAGCCATGAATCTAATGATTGACAGGTAATTTTTCTCTTAACGCATCTTAATTATTTTGATATTGTCATTCCTTGAGTAGATTTCAAAAGCAGCAGGTTATGTTTCATATCTTTGCCGTTTTGTGAATGAATTAACCTCACTTTGCTAGGCTGTCATGTACTGAAAGGTTCATTATTAGGGGGGGCTTTTTTTATGAATTTGGCGGTTGAATTTTTCCAATTTGTTTCTCAGTTTCATCACACAATTTGTTGGGTTGGATAGGTACATCTCCAATGCTCACATAAAAGAATGAGACTCGTTAAAAATGATGTAAAAAACATGATACACTCCCAAATCCCATGTTAAAAACTATGGAGTAAAATTGGTTTCCAACTTTATATAGTGGATACTCAAATATGTAATCTCTCTCTCTCTCGTCTCTCTCTCTCTCTCTCTCTCTAGTTTTGAAGAGTTGAGAATTTAGCTTTGATTAAAAGAGATAATAAAACCCATGTCATTTACTTTTACAAGAAAATATGGAAAAGAATTCATAATTTGAGTTTTATGCTTTATTTAGTGCAGGATATAAGTTTTCCTTTCCTGCTATTTGTAGACCATCAAATTGAGCCTGGTGGCATCAGTGAAATGGCTTTCATTAAATACATAAAATTAACAATAAGCATCTACATTCAGGCTTGTCGTGCTTAATTGAATCTGAACTTGCATTGACTTTAGAGGTTTTGGATCAAATGACAAGGCACAAACACTTTGGAAATGTGTGGTTCTGTGGGTCTTCTGGCTTGGAAGGAATGCTAGAAATTTTGAGGGAAGAGATGGTATTGAAAGTATGTGGGAGAATATGTTTTCTGGTTTATTTTGGCTTGGAAGGCCGCCCTTTCGGTTTTCAAACCTAGCGGGCATTCTTAAGGGTAATATCTGTTCAAAAACCTTGCATTGGTTGGGGGAATGATTTTGTCACCATCCATCGTTATCAACAAATAGGCCCCATTAGAATAAACCTTCTCAATCACATAAGGTCCCTTCTCATTTGGGCTCAAGCTTTCCTTTGGTTCTTCGTGAGACTACTATAGGTGTTCTAACCATTAGTACGAAGTCTCCTTTTTTAAAGGAGCGAAGCCTCACCCTTTTTGTTGAACGCATTTGCCATCCTTTGTTGGTAGATCTCCAAATTCTATTGAGCATACAACCTTTTTTCATCTAGGGTCTCGAGCTCAGCCAACCTCACTCTTGCACTTTCATCTTCTGTTAAGGACTTTTGTATTGCCACTAGCAATGATGGTATTTGAACCTCAAGTGGTAACCACCTGCTTCTCTAAAAACCAATGAATAAGGGGTTGCTTAAGTAGGAGTTCTGTGCGAAGCCCGATAAGCCCACTAAACTTCTTGTAACTTTTCGTGCCAAGCTCTTTTGTTCTTATCCACCATCTTCTTGAGAATTTTGCACAATGTTTTGTTGAAAGCTTCTGTCAAACCATTGGCAGGTGCGTGATATCTTAATGAATGGTTGTTTTTGATTTTGTACTTGGCAAATCACTTGTTCAAAGCATCACTCCTGAACGGCTGTCCATTATCCAGGATGACACTTTCTGGATTTCCAAACCTGTAAATGATATGGGTTCGGATGAACTCGGAGACAACTGTGCTTTTTATATCCTTTAAAGCCACGGCCTCTACTCATTTTGAGAAATAGTCAGTAGCAGCTAGGATGTATCGATATCCTGCTGAAGATGGGGGTACAAAAGGACCAATAATGTCCATACCCCCATGCTGCAAATGGCCAAGAACAAGTTGTTAAATGTAAAGGCTTTTGGGGGTTGGTGGAGAAAGTTCTCATGGAATTGGCAGACTTCGCATCTTCAAGCATAATCTATGCAATCTGCAATCATAGTCGGCCAATAGTATCCCAACCGTTAGCTGCATATGTAATTTAGGACCACTTTGGTGTGCCCCACATACACTTGCATGTATTTCTGCCATTACCTCTTGAATATGCTCTTTGGCTATACACCGCATGTACATTCCATCCAAAGACCTTTTGTATAACCCATCTTTCCACAAGACGAATTTGGTAGCGTTGCATCTCACTTCAATTCTTTTTACTTTATCTTCAGGTAACTTACCATGTTGAAGGTAAGCTATGAATAGTTCCCGCCAATCCTCCTTGCTTTCTCTTTTCGTGGTCACGACCAAGATTGGAACCAAATTAAAAACTTCTTTTAAAGGTTGTAACACCCTTCTTTCACCTACTGTGATAGTAATTGCTTTGTTATTTGGTAAGGTCAGTGATGTAGCCAAACTTGCAAGTGAATCAGCTCGAGCATTTGTTCTTCTCTTCACGTGGAAAATATGTGTTTTTCTAAATTGCGAAAGCAATTGATCAGCCCTTTCGTGATACGGGATGAGACTTGTTTTCTTAACAATGTATTCTCCATGGAGTTGCTTTACCACCAGTTCTGAATCTCCGTAAATTGAGAGTTCTTCGATAGGAATTTGTAATGCAAATTCTAATCCAGCAATTACAGCTTCATATTCTGCCTCATTATTGGAGCATCCTTCACTTAAAGCAAAAGAATGGGTGATTATAGCATTGTCTGGAGTCACAAACACAATTCCAATTCCAGCTTTATTGTTTTTAGGATTTTCTTGCTTCTTGACATCTGGACTCCTTGAAGCTCCATCGAAATACATCTCCCAGCCTTTCTGGATTTCTACTTGCATAACCCCTTCATCTGGTAAATCAGTTACTAGGAGTGAGTCATCAGGTATATGATGTGCTACCAAAAAATCTGCTAGAGCCTGCCTCTTTATAGCTCTTTGGGGAACATATTCAATTGCGAATTGTTGGAGAATTACAGCCCACTTTGTAATTTTCCTTGAAAGTATGGGCCGTGAAAGTATATATTTCAAGGGATTTGTTCTTAATATCAACTTGACTTCGTGTTCCAGGACATAATGCTTTAGGTTTTGCAAGGCGAACACCAAGGCAAGACATGGCTTTTTGATAGGAGAATAATTGACTTCTGCCCCAACCAGAGTACGACTCAAGTAATACAAGGCATTTTCTTTCCCATTACTCATTGTGTTGTGCCAACAGTGCCCCTAACAAACCATCCAGGGCTATTATGTACAACAAGAGTGGTTTCCCTTTTATTGGGCTTATGAGTACTGGAGGCTTCAAAAGACACTCCTTAATACTATTAAAAGCATTTTGGCACTGCTGATCCCATTCAAATGGAACACCCTTTTTTATCAATCTTGATAATGCCAAGCATCGACCAGCCAAGTTAGAAATAAATCTTTTGATATTGGCCAATCTCTCTTGTAGCCCCTTCAATTCCCTTAAATTTTGCAGAGGAGGCATTTCAGCAATGGCTTTAATCTTAGTAGCGTCAATTTCAATCCCTTTTGTTTCGAACCACAAACCCTAGAAATTTTCCTGAGGAAACTCCGAATGCACATTTTAGTGGGTTCATCTTGAGTTTGTACCTCTTCAAACGTTTGAAGATTCTTCTCAAATCTTCCACATGGTTTTCTTTTTCCTTTGCCTTGACGACAAGATCATCAACATAGCATTCGATGGTGTCATGGAGCATATCACCAAAAATTACAGTCATCGCCCTTTGATACGTGGGCCCAGCATTTTTCAGGCCAAAGGGCATTACCTTATAGCAAAAGACTCCTCTTGGAGTTCTGAATGTAGTCATTATCTCATCTTCTGGTGCCATTCGGATTTGATTGTATCCTGAGTATCCATCCATAAAAGACAAGGTTTCATACCCAGTAATTGCATCTACAAGAAGTTCAGTGATAGGCAAGGGAAAGTCATCTTTAGGACAAGCCTCATTGAGATCATGAAAATCAATGCAAACCCTGATTTGACCATTCTTTTTCTTGACCGGCACTGTTTGCTAGGCTGGTTGGATATTTGACTTCCCTGATGAATCCTGCATTGATAAACTTGTCGACTTCAGCTTCAATTTGGGTTGTAAGCTCTGGTCGAGTTCGCCTCTGAGGCTGTTTAACTGGGCATTTTTCAGGGTGAATTGCAAGCTTATGGATAGCAATATCTGGATTAAGACCATGCATTTCACTGTAGTTCCATGCGAATATGTCATGATACTCTCTTATGAAGGAAATATGTTGCTGAGCTTCTTCTTCATTTAAATTTGCACTAATGAAGGTTGGTTTGTTTTCTCCTTCATCACCCAGATTTACCTCATGAAGGTCATCCACAGTGGCTTGGCCTCCTACTTCAAATTTTGTTGGTGCAGGTTGAGCTTCATCTTGGTCAACATCTTCCAACACATCTTGAGTGATAGTCATGTTTACAGGAAATTTTTCCTCATCCCCCCGATAGCCTAACCCTTTTGTCCTAGCAGTGATAATACTGCCTTGCTGGATAGCCTGCCTCTGCGACGGTGTTAATGCAAAGTTAAAGGGTGTCATTGTTCCTGGTATTTTTTCAGGATCTAAACCAACTTTTACCAACATCTGTGTAATTTCTGCACTAAAGGTAGGTTTCTCAAAACTCGAGATGTTTTCTTCTGGCACTTGTTCAACTTTCACTTTCTATTTAACATCTCCAAGTGAGTGGAATATTATGGGTTTCGACCTTTTTCCTTTAGGAGGGATGACAATCTTATTATATTTCTCCACATAGGTGCATTCTGTCCTCCTTAATGGCAACGTGAACTCACCCTTGAGATCCAAAATTGGATTTATTGGGGCTAGAGCCTTTGCCCCCGGTTTCCTTTCGGACTTTGGCACATATCGAAAAGTTCTTTTTTTTAAAATGGAGTAGACTCCACAGCGTCTTTGACATTCGGAGTATCTTCAGAATTTTTCGCATCTTTCCCCTTTCTTTGTGAAGTCTTTGTATAGAAGCGAGCATTAACATAATAGGCCTCTACTTCTCCAAATGGATCATTGTCAGCCACAATTGTCCCCTTTTTTTGGGTGAAGGCAATGGGTACTTGATACATTGGTGATAAGTTGATGCCACTGCATGATGATGATGCATCCATGGTCTCCCAAGCAAAGCATTGTAGCAGGTGTCTACATCAATGACCAAGAACTCAGTGCTTTTGTTCAATATTCCCAAACTTGGTTCGCAATTCAATCTTTCCCATTGGGCATTGTTCATTCTGATTAAATCCTTGAATAATGACCAAATGACTTGGGCGAAGTTGTGAAATTCGAACCCCTAATAAGTTTAAGGCCCTCCGAGGCAGGAGGTTTACCGCAAATCCTCTATCAACCAGAATTCGAGAAATTTTCACATCATGGATAAGCCCAGTGATAAACAAAGGCCGATTATGGTTTGTCATTTCAGCACACGTCTTTGTCACCAAAGGTGACCATAGCCATGCATGTAGTTGTCTTCTCTTGATTTCTACCCTCGATTTCTTTGTGGAAAACCTCTGGCTTGGACAGGGTATATATTAAAGACTTTCGAAGCTCTAGAGACATTTTCAGTGCATCATATACGCTTAACAATGCTAGAATTTTCTTTAGATGAGCTAGTACATCATATTTCACTTGATCTTCCTCCAGCAAAACTTGTGGAACTTCTGACGTTTGAGGGTCTTGAGGATTTCGTAATTTCCTCCTGTAGGTCAAGTCTGGCATACTTCAGCAACTGCCTTTTCGTTGACCTCAACTTCTTTTGTTCCCTCACTTATTTGGACCATGTTAACTGGTCCAACTACAGGGTGATCATCATCATCAGTCACTTCTCCATCTTCTTGGAGTTGCATTCTTCTCCCATTTCTTAGATACCGGGAGTCATGCCTATAAAAGCATTGGGATTTTACAAAACCGTTCTTCATGGCCTCCCAACTAGGCACCACCACCCCTTCGATGGAGCAATACTAGTCAAAGGCGATCCCCTCCAAAGAAAGGGGGAATTGTTTTAGGCAAAGTGCTTGATTTTGAGTTGTTTCCCCACACTGTTTCAAAAAACGCCTAATATGCTTTTGAAGATCTCCATACCCCTCATATAGGACGAAATTCGGAAGTTCGTATCCTTCAGGAAATGGTGTTTGCTCCACTCATAAAGGGAACAAATCCCTTGGGTGATAAGTGCCCATCTCTCGAAGATCAAGGACAGCTTCAATCTTCTCCTCAATTGTGCCTTTTATGAAATCATATGTGTGAGAAGATGTACCTTCGTCATCCAAATGTTCTGACATCTCAATTTCTATTGGCCATAGTTTAGAAAATGTCTTACAGAATCGATCAGCCATGGTGTCCTAATCTGGGATTGAATTAGGTGGCAGGCTGAAGTACCAATCTGTTGCCCATCCTTCCAAAGAAAGAACAAACTGCCATAGAAGTAACGCTTGGCTTTTTACTGTTGTGGGAGCCGGAAATTATGGGGGCAATAAAGCCGAATAAAAGTATGAGGACAGTCACGGATGGAACTCGTACTCGGCTTCACCCTGGATGATCCCGAAGCCGAATATATTAATCAGCCAAGGAACAAGTCAAACTAAGGCCGAATACATAAACGTGCAATGGATTAAGGGTGAGCGCGACCCTGAGGCCCAAAAGAAAAATATAAATAGAGGAACATCAGCTAAAGAAAGGTATGTGAGAATAAGTTTAACTTAAGATATAAGCAACCAAGAGAGTATACACTGACTTATCCGTCGGAGTGCTAATTCCGGCACCCCCGACCGGAGTGTTCATTGCTTTTCAGGTGACTAGCTGAGGATCTTGAGCGTCCCATTGGCTCCAAAGAGTATTTCCAAACCACTTCTCCATAATTGTGTTTCCACATTGTGCAAGGAAACGAACCAAATAGCACCTTGGACAACCTGTCCCATTATATAAAGGAAAACGAGGTACTGCATATCCTCGTGCGAACTGAACCCATTCGACCCAATTAGGGAAAGGGTGTCCAGAAATTTGATTTCTTTCAATAATCAAAATGTAAGCATTGGTCGCCAAAATGTTTTCAAAATGCTGACAATTAAGGACATCATTCTATAGGAACAACCTTCTGCAACAATTAAGCATTGGTCGCCAAAATGTTTTCAAAATGCACCAAAAATTTTCATAACTGCTAAAATAAAAATAGCCATTTGGCTGCAAATATTACTGGTCATTGTTCGTAGTGGGTCACTTTGAGACAAACTATTAGTTGCCATAGGTTACTGTTTCATTGAGGACACAATTCCTTCATTATGGCAGCAGAACTTGGGGCACTTAGCACCAAGCCTTTGCTGACTAAAGCTTTAATTTGGTTGCCACATATTGGACTTTCTGCGACAAGATGTATTTCAGTCGCCAAAAGCTAACCTTTTCAGTGATGGAATTTTCTCGTAGTCACCAATAATGGTCACTGAAAGTGCTTTTCTTATAATGTCATATGCCCCAATGCCCCGCTTCACTCCTATCTCGCTTTGTGCAATTAAGATGTGAAGTAGACTCATTTTCGAGGCTTGGAAGAAAGGCCATTTTGATATAACAAGGATGTGAAAAGCATCAAACACTGGAACAAGAGGAATGTAGCAAAAACTGGGCATTAACAAACTATACAAAGATTGATGTTACAATAGTCATTAAAAATATAAATGGTACTCAAAAGCCAACTTTAGGTACATAGAATTTGAATTCATCCTTTGAATCCTGCCATGTTAGCCAACAGAAGGGCCAATATTGATAGAGGACCCTGCATCTAAGCACTAGCATTTGAAAATAAATGGTCAACCATCAAGCTCATCTATTAGAAAATCCACATCTGTAGGCGGACTGATACGAAGTTTTTCCTGGAGTTCCATCTGTTTGGGTCAAACAAGTTCAATTTCATGGCCAGACAAGGAATAATATCAGATGACACCTGTAGAGCCTACATCAAGGACACCACACTGGATGAAACCCCAAAGATCAATCCGGTTAATTAGATATACGATTAATCAGATAGCGCTATTATTCAAAATTCAAATGACGCTATCGTTCAGTTTGAAATTCAAATTGAGGATGAGGCATTCTTATCACCTGGATGGCTCTCTATAAATACGAGGACCATCGCACAAGATCGGGGATCAGAAAAATCAAAAAGTAAGAATATCAGAGAGAGAGAGAGAGAGAGAAATCAAGAGCTAAAAGAAAAGAAGCCTAGAGAACTCAAGAAACTACGCTATAAACGTAGAATGGCAATGAATAGGTAAAGGGTTTCAAACCCAAGAATTGTACTTTGTATTCGAGGGTTCAAAACCCATAACAATTTCAATAAGATATTTATTTTTCTTAAATTGTCTTATGTTATTTATTTTGTTCTTCATTAATCGGAGGTTTCATTTATATAAAATGTGTAATTAACGATCTGGAATACAGATCGGAGGTATAGTTTGTAACACATAGCAGGTTCTTATTTCCGATCTGTATTCTAGATCGTTAATTACACATTTTATATAAATGAAACCTTCGATTAATGAATAACAAAATAAATAACATAAGACAATTTAAGAAAAATAAATATTTTATTGAAATTGTTATGGGTTTTGAACCCTCGAATACAAAGTACAATTCTTGGGTTTGGAACCCTTTACGTATTCATCGCCATTCTGCGTTTATAGCGTAGTTTCTTGAGTTCTCTAGACTTCTTTTCTTTTAGCTCTTGATTTCTCTCTCTCTCTCTCTCTGATATTCTTACTTTTTGATTTTTCTGATCCCCGATCTTGTGCGATGGTCCTCGTATTTATAGAGGGCCATCTAGGTGATAAGAATGCCTCATCCACAATTTGAATTTCAAACTAAACGATAGCGCCATTTGAATTTTGAATAATAGCGCTATCTGATTAACCGGATTGATCTTTGGGGTTTCATCTAGTGTGGTGTCCTTGATGTAGACTCTACAGGTGTCATCTGGTATTATTCCTTGTCCGGCCATGAAATTGAACTTGTTTGACCCAAACAGATGGAACTCCAGGAAAAATTTCGTATCAGTCCGCCTACATATGTGGATTTTCTAATAGATGAGCTTGATGGTTAACCATTCATTTTCAAATGCTAGTGCTTGGATGCAGGGTCCTCTATCAATATTGGCCCTTCTGTTGGCTAACATGGCAGGATTCAAAGGATGAATTCAAATTCTATGTACCTAAAGTTGGCTTTTGAGTACCATTTATATTTTTAATGACTATTGTAACATCAATCTTTGTAGTTTGTTAATGCCCAGTTTTTGCTACATTCCTCTTGTTCCAGTGTTTGATGCTTTTCACATCCTTGTTATATCAAAATGGCCTTTCTTCCAAGCCTCGAAAATGAGTATACTTCACATCTTAATTGCACAAAGCGAGGTAGAAGTGAAGCGGGGCATATGACATTATAAGAAAAGCACTTTCAGTGACCATTACTGAAAAGGTCAGCTTTTGGCGACTGAAATACATCTTGTCGCAGAAAGTCCAACATGTGGCAACCAAATTAAAGCTTTAGTCAGCAAAGGTTTGGTGCTAAGTGCCCCAAGTTCTGCTGCCATAATGAAGGAATTGTGTCCTCGATGAAACTGTAAGCCATGGCAACTAATAGTTTGTCCCAAAGTGACCCACTACGAACAATGACTAGTAATATTTGCCGCCAAATGACTATTTTTATTTTAGCAGTTATGAAAATTTTTGGTGCATTTTGAAAACATTTTGGCAACCAATGCTTAATTGTTGCATAAGGTTGTTCCTATAGAATGATGTCGTTAACTTTCCAAATTAATACAGGCGACAAAGTGGTTGCTCAGTTTGGAACGCACAAATCTATATTGTAGCTTTACTACTTAAATGTGTTTCATCTCATGGAGATTTATTGTCTCAACTCCTTGTTCTCTAAGTGCATACTAAGTTGGATGTAGCAATATACTCGATCTATGTTTTGTGCTAGGAGCTATGTTACATGGACTTGGTAAGAGTCAGATTTGGGTGTGTCCAGAAGTCGGATTCGCATGCTTTCACAATTATAGGATACAAGGACTTGGCTAAAAAGTATACAAAAATTTAATATGGATACGGGGACACGGCATATTAATATATACATTAAAATTAAATATTCTATATATTGTTGAATTAGAAGGGATGGATTGGAAATGAATTAATACTAAAAAAAATAATGCTTAAAGGAATTAATTACTTTTTGTAAGTTGATGTTCATTTGAAGCTTTTTGCAAGTGAAACTATACCTAAATTTATGTAGCTGATTTTGCCTGCAAATTGAAAGTTAAGTGGCAAAGAAAGTAGTGTCATATCATCAAATTACAATTCAAGTGCAAATAAAATGATGTTTACACCTGATGACATTCTCAACTAAAAAAAACCCAGCCGTCTCTATTTGATTATATAATACTAATATACTTCTATAACATAAAAAGTTGTACCTAGTCTATGTCACATAACATACACTACAGATTGTTTTATCCACGTGATACACTGCATATTAATCATAAAAAGTTGTGCATATTTGTGTTGTATTACACACACATATATATATACAAATAGTTAACACTTAGGTATTTTTGTGCATATTTGGGTCGGGTTTGCATGTAGTTAACACTTAGGGTATTTTTGCATGTTTTTTATCCATGCTAGAAAGTGTATATTAGTTGGATTTGTTGAAGTGTAGAAATTGCCTATAGGTTAAAATTGATTTTGAAATTGTTGATTGCTATGCTTATAAGATAACATGCTTATGTTAAGTGTTCACCTGATTATGTTCACATGCTTATTTGCTTACTTCCTTTTGTGATTTGACTAAATATTGGGAACTTTGAAACTTCACATGTTTAGATGAACTAAAATTACTTGAACACCTTAGGTTGGACCTGTAACTAATTTGAACCTTTTTATACATTTGTAGAATGCCGGCGCGAGCAACTCCCATTTGAGGTAGAGGCTGAGGCTGGCCATAGGATCCTGCTACATCTGCGGCAAGAATACCACCTCGAGTACCTCATAGAGTAGCTCCCTAGGAGGAGGTTAGTGTGCGAATGGTTGCTGGGGCCAACTTGGAACCACCTCAGGAGGGACCTGTATTAGTCGATATAGCCACCCTTTTGCCAGCTTGTTCATGAGGTAGCCCATGCTACCGCCCATATAGTACCACCACCAACACGCGCCACCACCTCCACCTCTTGCACCAATACACGTGCCACCATCGCCTGCACATGTTCATGCCAATCACCGAACTACTGAGTAGGCACATGCCGAGCAGCTCAGATCTTTCTTGAGGGTTGCACCATTGCCCTATTGTGGGGGGACTAACCCACTAGTTGCAGAGTCCTGGCTTATAGACATCAACCGTATTCTAGATGCATTACTGATCACAGATGGGGCAGACTAGGTACGTCTTGCATCATTCAGGCTTTCGGGTGCTGCACTCCTGTGGTGGGAGTCAGTGACTCGGAATTGTCCAGTAGCTACCATTACTTAGGCTAATTTCGGCTAGCTATTTGATGAGCAGTTCTTTCTATTGGTCATTAGAGATTAGTAGCAAGAGGAGTTCTTACAGCTGTGTTAAGGCAGCATGTGTGTCAGGGATTATTAGGCTCGTTTTTCAGCTTTGAGCTACTTCGCTTTGCAGTTGATTTTGACTATCACAGATCGCATCCACATGTTTCTCCAGGGTCTCTGGGAAATTTACAGATGGGTTTGGCCACCGCTACTTTCACCACTTTTCAAACTGCTCTTAATGATGCTTTCAAGTTAGAGAGGGCTATTCAGTTGATGGGCCTAAGGGCAGAGTTGGGTAGATTTTCGGAGACTCACTCATTTCCACATTCTGGTGTAAAGAAGAATCGGGAGTGGTCGTCTTCTAGCCGGGCATAGCCGTCTTCTAGGCCTGCCTAGTCAGCCAGTACATCAAGGGGTCCAGCCCCTTGTTTCCATTGTTTGTTTTCAGTGCGGTCGCCCAGGGCATCGCAAGAGTGACTGCCCCCAGCCACCATAGATAGTGATTGCTTCGAGTGGTTTGGGCAATGGACCAGTGACTTGCTTCAATTGTGGCCAACATGGTCACATGAAACACCAATGCCCAGGGAGGCAGGGCACACCAGGAACATCTAGCTCTCAAGCACCTCCATTGTAGTTTGGCTAGAGCCATCAGGGGTATGGACCATTGGGCTAGATAGTATTGGCCCAAAGTCATAGAGTTGTTCTTGTTGTCTCAGAGCAAACTGTTCAGCAACCTTTCCTGGGAGGTGCACTTGTCCATCAGGATTACCATTAGGGAGGCCAACATGGTTGTGTGTATGCTGTGACCACCGTCGTTCCTCCACCCTAGCGCTGGACCTTCTGTGGTCCGAGGTACATCTTCTGTACTTCTTGTGTTATTAGAGTATTATATTATATCTACGCATTTCATATCATCCATAGTGTACCGCTTGCATTTACGCTGAGTTAGTAAGTAGAATGATTAGAATTGGCCTCATTTGTGAAACATTTGTCATAATTAGGATTAAGCTTATTTAGCATCACTAATTAGTGGGTAGCCCTCATGAGAATGAGAGTTGAGGTTCACTCGTGGTCTTCTAACTAGTGTAATTAAAGGCGATAGGCACACCAAGATGCCAAGGTCTCCTAGGGCCTAAGCTCAAGGCCCAAGGCGCAAGCTGAGGCACAGGCTTCTCCAAAGCGAGGCGCACCTTGTATGGAAAAAAATATATAATTTAATATAAGTAAATAATTTAGGTTTCAATATAAACAAAATGAAATGTTATACGTTTAGTGTTTTTTGGAGATTAGGAATTAGGGCTAATTTTTCTTCCATCATTGATTTGGAGTTGAATGCCCAATGTATTGGCATTTGTAATAAGAGTAGGGATCTTTTGTAGTTGCTCCATATTAAATCAATGGTCAAATTTTAAGCAAAACCAATTAAAGAAACAATAAAAAAAGCCCTTAAGACGCAAGCCTTGGGCCAATCAGGCGTCTTATCACAGTCATTTGGCTTGGAACACTATAAGGCACAAACCTTGGGCTTGGATGGGACTTGGGCCTAGGCATGCCTTATTGAAGTCACCTGGCTTGGAACACTACAAGGCGCAAACCTTGGTCCTGGATGGGACTTGGGCCTAGGCGCGCCTATAATAACACTACTCCTAACTCATTTGTACTTTGATGCATTTTGTATGTTATACATGTGTTTTGTGGCTTAGTTTAATTTCGGGGACAATTCCCTAAGGTGGGCAACTTGTAACAATCAGGAAAAATTTAAACTTTTATTTAATATAATTGAGTCTTAATTAAGTTTTATTAAGATCCCGAGTTTCTCTATTCATTTCAATTTAGAGTCGGTTATTTTTCAACACATCCGATCATCTCGGTTTGTGTGCATCGATTCCAGAGCCAATTTGGGACTCAAGGAACAGACTCTCCAAGCATAGTAGAGTGTTAATATGATCATATGGTCAATCCTATTCAAATAGAATTTAATTGAGTGTTCAGAAAGGCAGTGCAACAAGTGTCTCGATTTGCATGCATCTAGGCCAAAACTGACATGAGATTCGAGAGATGGATTCTTTAAGCCTGATAATTATTAATTTTGTGTTATTTATGTGTATTTTATTTATTTTAGTTGACTTGACGAATTTCGTGAGATTGTAGTACAAAAAGCGTATATAAATTGTGTAGTTTACACAGAAATTGAGTTATTTAGTAAATGGGAACAAGGGAGACTGTAAGTACAACACATAATTACATAGAAAATCCTTGTATTTAGCAATAAAACCAGCCCTCTCTTTTCTAGAGGATTTTCATGGTTCGGTTTGGTTCCAAATTTCATGGAACCGTAAGTAATGGTTTGGTCTTAGTTACTCCTAAACCAAATCAATCTGAACCATGCTCACCCCTATTGTTCATGAAGTCCAAGGGTTAAATAACTAATTCTAAAGGACAAATCTTGTAGTCAGTTTTTATGAAAAAATCTTTATTTTATTACACATTGTTTTTATATTCATATTTTTGGGACTCATAATAAATTTTTTGGGTGTTGCATATCTCGTCGTTTTACTTATTTATTTTAAACGTGTACTTTAGTTTAATTTGAGTTTGAATTGTAATTCTATGAATTTGCTTTTTGATGTTGGGGAAATACTTGTAGGTGGTTTCTTTTGTACAAATTTTGGTGTTATGCCTTTTATATAACTAATATAGGATTATAACTTTGCAAATATGTTTTCTCAAGGCTTAAATATTGATTTCCGTCAATTATTGTATGTGTTAATTTATTTTGTTCTAACATTTCAAAAGAGAGTTCATGTTGTTATCTAGATGTGTATGCTGACTTATTTATTATTTTTGTGTTTTTTTTATTAATTTAATTTATTGTCCCTAGTAGGGGTGAGCATGGTTCGAATTGGTTGTGCTTAAGAGTAAACTAGTTTAGACCAAACCAAACTATTACTTACGGTTCCATGAAATCTAGAACCAAACTGAACCATGAAAATCTTGGAACCAATCTAGACCAAACCACTTAGACGCGGTTCGGTTCGATTCAGAACAACGGGTTTTAGAAATATCGTTATCATTTATAATATGATCATTGTTCACAAACTAAGAATTGTTTAGATTAATGTTTAGAATTAGTTTTATTGCTATACAGTAACGCAGTTGTAAAAAGGGGCACTTACCAATCAGCTTATTAACGAAATTTTTTTACCTACAGATCTTGATTGATAAATTTATCTTTGTAAATTTATTGACAAAAACAAGAGAGACTGATAAATTTATCCAGTGATAAATTTATCAATAAGATTTAATGGGTAATAAGTTTCAAAAATAGGACCTATTGGTAATTTACCCTTGTAAAAGTAGAGAGATATCACTTAGGTATATATATTTATTACTAATAAGATAGTTGAGTGTTTACGGTAGTTAAAAAATTATATATATATTTAAACGGTCCGGTTCAGTTCCAAATGAATTTGTAACTATAAAACCACGAACTAAACGATGAAGTACGGTTTACCTATTTTAAAAACCAAGCCAAACCGTGCAAGTGAGAAAACCAAACCAAACCAAACCGAGCAGTTTGGTCTAGATCAGACCAATTTGCGGTTTTTTCGATTTTTTTACTCAACTCTAGTCTCTAGCCCAGTGGGACACTTGATTTGGAGTTTTCTGGAGTGTATATTTCCAATAGCATAAATTTATACGAAGGGACACTGGAGGAGGGTAATATTCCAGTTGTTCATCATCTTCATCCAAACAATAAGGATGTTCGTTATTAGTATCAATTTGGAATGGGGGCACGCTAACCCCTGTTTGTTTAGAATGCTGGGGAAGTCAACCTACTTAGTAGATAGAAAACTATTACTATTTACTGAAGTAGTGGATCAAACACTAGAGGATTGAACACAATACAATCCTCTCATTGATCATCTCAATCGTTTATCCCCTTCTTTTAGGGACATTCTATGGTGAGTACATTTCTCCCTACTTATTTTTGTTATTAATTTCACAAAATGTTCATTGATTTACTTTATATCTTAGGGATATTAATTACTTTTTGTTTTCTATTATAGGGATATATTGCACGGGATGATATATTTTTGTTAGACACTAAAACGTGCGCATGGTTATATAACCATTTATGTCATTGATGGGAAAATGAAATTGGCTAACATAGTCAATTTGACATTCAAACCATTTTTTGCTCATGATATCAACAGTTTTTGCAATATGGTAGAGTCCTTAACTTTTGCTTCCATTTGAGTTGCATTATCTTATTTTAAACTTGAACAAAACAAATGAGTAAGTTTTGTGTTTGTTGCATATTTACGTATTCGAATTATTCTTGTTCGATTTTAATATGTGACTCTTTTTTTTGCTTTTTGGTGTACAAATTGCTCGACTCTATTAATCATATTGTTTTATTGAGTGCACATGAAAGAGGCAACTAAAGACATTGGACATGGGCAGCACTATCTTATTTGAAAGATAAGATGTGATTGAATTATGAGATGAATGTAATATTCAATACAATGAAAAAGGGAGTTGGAAGATCAAGATTTGCTTGGATTGCAAAAGTCACAAAGGAATCTTATTTCTCAATGTTGTATTTTGAGTCTCCATCAACTAGTTAGAGGGACAGGGCTAGTCTCCTCATTTGTTGCTCTCTGCACGTGGCTAGATGTCACAGCCTACATCAACTCAGAAACAGGTTCTACAAAGCCAGATGGGCCAGGTGCAACCTCAATTTGTCCATATGCAGCCTACTTCACAAGGCTTGATGATGCCACCTCTATCGACTCAGGCACAACTTGCAAAGGACTTGTCAATGCCTCCGATGGTCCATCCAAAATTTAAAGGTGGCATCATCAATAGAGGTGGCATCATCAAGCCATGTGAAGCAGGCTGCATATTAACAAATTGAGGTTGCACCTGGCCCATCTGGCTCTGTAGAAGTTGTTTTTGAGTCAATGTAGGCAGTGACATCTGGCCACGTGCGGAGTGCAACAAATGAGGAGATTGACCCTGTCCCTCTGAGTAGATGGATGGAGACTCAAAATACAACATTGAGAAATAAGATTCCTCTGGGACTTTTGCAATCCAAGCAAATCTTGATCTTCCAACTCCCTTTTTCATTGTATTGAATATTACATTCATCTCATAATTCGATCACATCTTATCTTTCAAATAAGATAGTGTCGCCATGTCCAATGCCTATAGTTGCCTCTTTCATGTGCACTGAGTTGAGCAATTTGTACACCAAAAAAGCAAAGAAAAAAGTCCATCACGTATTAAAATCAAACAAGAATAATACGAATAGGTAAATATGTGACAACACAAAACTTACTCATTTGTTTTGTTCAAGTTTGAAATAAAATAATGCAACTCGAATGGAAGCAGAAGTTAAGGACTCTACCATGTTGTAAAAACTGTTTATATCATGAGCAAAAGATGATTTGAATGTCAAATCGACTACGTTAGCCAATTTCATTTTCTCATCAATGACATAAATGGTTGTGTCACCATGTGCACATTTTAGTGTTTGATAAAAATATATCATCCTGTGTAATATATCCCTATAATAGAAAACAAAAAGTAATTAATATCCCTAAGATAAAAAGTAAATTAATGAACATCTTGTGAAATTAATAACAAAAATAAGTGGGGAGAGATGCCCTCACCATAGAATGTCCCTAAAAGAAGGGGATAAACGGTTGAGAGGATTGTATTGTGTTCAATCCTCTAGTGTTTGATCCAATACTTAAGAAAATAGTAATAGTTTTCTATCTACTAAGCCGGTTGACTTCCACAGCATTCTAAGCAAACAGGGGTTAGTGTGCTCCATTCCAAATTGATACCTATAACGGACATCGTTATTGTTTGGATGAACAATTGGAATATTACCCCCTCCAGTATCCCTTTGTATAAATTTATGCTATTGGAAATATACACTCTTTCAGAAAACTCCAAATTAAATGTTCCACTAGGCTAGAGACTAAAGTTGAGTAAAAAAACCGCAAACCAGTCCGATCCAGACCAAACTGCTCGGTTTGGTTTGGTTTTCTCACTACACAATTTGGCTTTGGCTTGGTTCTTAAAATAGGCAAACCGTACTTCATCATTCAGTTTGTGGTTTTATAGTTACAAATCCGTTTGGAACCGAGCCGGACAGTTTATATATATATAATTTGTAACTACCGTAAACACTCAAATATCTTATTAGTATTAAATATATATACCTAAGTTATATCTCTCTACTTTTACAAGGGTAAATTACCAATCGGTACTTTTGAAACTTATTACCCATTAAATCCTAGTAATAAATTTATCAGACTTTCCTATTTTTATCAATAAATTTATCAATCAAGAACTGTAGGTAAATAAATTTAGTTAATAGGACTGATTGGTTAGTGCCTCATTTTACAACTGTGTTACTGTATAGCAGTAGAACAATTTCTAAACATTCATCTAAACAATTTTTAGGTTGTGAACAATATTTTGTGATTGTATCAATATTTCTAAAAACGGTCGTTTCGAACCGCGTTTTAGTGGTTTGGTCTAGATTGGTTCCAAGATTTTCATGGTTCAGTTTGGTTCCAAATTTCATGGAACCGTGAGTAATGATTTGGTTTAGTCTAAACCCAACCAATTCGAACCATGCTCACCCCTACTAGAGACAATAAATTAAATTAATAAAAAAAACACAAAAATAAGTTAGGAAAGTCTATAGTACATTTTGTTCAAAAAATGTACGGTACATAGAAAATCAATGGCTAAGATTGAGCCACATCATTAAAAGTAACCTACTAAACAGGTCACTTTTTATAGTTATGAGCTAAAATCATATTTCTTCATAACTATAATCAAATTGATCATAACTTAGTTATAACCACATCGCATAACTAATACCATTTTGTTCATAACTAATATCACATATTTCATACTCAACACCATTTTGTTCATAACTAATCACATAAATCATAACATCTCATAACCAGCCCCTTTGAGTCATAACCAATATCACATATCTCATAACCACTAGCCACAAATCTCGTAACCAACACCTTTTTGTCATAACCAATATCACATATCTCATAGCTACTAGTCACATATCTCATAATTAACACATTTTTGCTCATAACCACACCACTTTGGTCATAACCAACATCACATATCTCATAACCATTGATCACATATCTCATAACTACTACCCACATGAATCATAACCACTTTGATCATAACCAGCCTCTTTGAGTCATAACCAATATCACATATCTCATAACCACTAGTCACATATCTAATAACCAATATCTCATAACTCATAACCATTAATACATATAGCATAACCAAACACCCTTTAACACCACTTTGCTCATAACCATTACCCACATACCTCATAACCAACATCACATATATCATAACTACTAATCACATATCTCATAACCACACCACTTTGATCATAACCAACATTACATATCTCATAACTGCTAATCACATATCTCATAACCAAACACCCTTTGACTTATAACTATATTACTCTGCTCATAACCAAAATCACATCTCATAACCTTTATCCACATATGTTATAACCACATCTCATAACCAGCACCCTTTGTTTCATAATCAATATCACATATATCATAACCACTAATCATATTTCTCATAACCACTACCCACATATGGGGGTGTAAATTTGGCCCACGAGCTCGTGGCACACCTTGGGTAGGCCCAACCAAGCTCGAGCCTAAGCCCAACCTAAGACCCTGGGCTATGTATTCTAGAGCCCGGCCCTGGTGTGTTATGGAGTGTGACCCATCCCGTGAGCTTGGCTTGAAATTTCCTTCCCGGCCCGGCCCGACCCGACCCCAACGGCTCCCTGGCCCCCCTGTCAGTGCAATGGTCAAAAATTTAAAACAAAACAATTTGAAAGAGTCATATAACCGTTAATTCCACCAACAACCAATTTTATTTTATTTTTATTTTTGTATATATAAATTAACCCCTCCCTCCCAAGTCCTATAAATACCACCCCACATTTTATTTCTCACAAACAAATCTGTCTCTGAAACTCTCATTCTCTCTGAACTCTCAACTCTCTCAATTAATTTTGAAGTGTCATCCCTAAGTGACAATTGCAATTGATCACCTATCTCTATTTTAGATTTATTTTTAGTCATAGTATCTTCATTAAAGATAATAGAAATAATAAAATACAAACGATATACTTCTTAAAATATCTATATACACTTAGACACATATATATATATATAGAATTTAACTAAATTTTAATACAAAATATGCTGAAAAAAATTATCTATGACATGATTTTATTTTGTTCTACTAAATAATTTTTCTCCTAAATTTTTTTCGCAACTTTTCTTCATTTTTTTCTCCATTCAATTTTCTTTCCCTTGATTTGTCCTAGTTGCGCCTGAGCTCTCTCTATTTCTTAACCAGACTTCTCTATTTCGCTCAAATCATCGAATGACCATTGTTGATAGTTCTTCGTCACTGGATTCTTCTTCTCTATACTCTTGTCTCTGCAATAAATCCTTGAACTCGTCACTATTCTCTCTGTCTATTTCAACACTATTCATTCTGGTGATATTTCTCTATCTAGTAAATGCATTTATCTTGAAACTCTAGCTCTTTCACATTAATATGTCATACATATTCAAACCTTTGGTCATAGTTAAGATTTGAAAGGTTTTGTTCTTATCAATTTGTATATATGTTATAGAACTGTTTAAAAATGAATATTACGCATTTTGTTGTACTGTTCTGCTAACTCCATCAAACATCTCTCTCGTTTCTTACTGTCACTGTAGATATCTCCGATGTTCCTTATCGGAAACAACACCATCTTTGACATTATTTTCACAGGCAAGAAGTCCGTTCAGTCTTTCTCATATTCCCTTTCCTTTCGCTCTATTGGTTAATCTTTTCTAACTCTCATTTTTTGTTCCATGGCTTTAAGTCGTCGATTAAATTATTTAATTATTGTCTGTATCATTAGAGGTCCCGATTGGTGATTCTACGATTTTTAGTGATTTGTTAGTCATTTTATGATAATTGTTATGAAACTTTGTTGCTTGATTACGATATTTGTAGTTTATAAAAAATTTGTATATTTTTGCTACATTAATTAGTTGTGTTGTTACGCATTTTGTGATTCATGTTATGAAATTTTATGGGTTGTTTATAACATTTGTAATTTGTAAAATTTTTGATTATTTTTATTATGCCAATTAGTGGTGTAGTTACGCATTTTGTAGTTGATGTTATTAAATTTTGTGAGTTGGTTATAACATTTGTGGTTTTTAAAAAATTTAGATGTTTTTGTTACACCAGTTAGTGGATAGTTACATAATTTTTTGTTAATGTTACGAAGTTCTGGAAATTAGTTACGACATTTGTGATTTTTTATAATATTAAATAATTTTGTTACGCCAATTAGTGATGCGGTTATATATTTTATATTTTATATCACAAAACTTTGTGACTTGATTATGGTATTTATAGTTTCTAAAATTTTAAATATTTTTATTACGCCAATTAATAGTGTGATTATACATTTTGTAGTTGATGAGTAAAAAACTTTTTTTTAATTAATTTTACTTAATAAAAATAGATGATGATTTATATTAAAAAAAAAAAAATTGAGTGTAAATTGACAAAATTATAAATTAATAATTTATTTTATTAAAAGACTCTAAATGTTTTAATTTTTTTTTTTTTTTAATAATGATTATTACATAATTTCCCCCAAATAATTTCCTCCAAAATTTTGGAACAAACATCCAAATTTTGTGAAAATCAAAATTCCCTCCTTTTATGACAAATCCCTTAGACCCTTTCTTCATCCCAAACGTCTTCAAAAATTACTCTCTCTCTCTCTCTCTCTCTCTCGGTCGTTGCCACTGCCCTTGCCACCGCCGAAACCTGTTTTGCTTTCGCCACTGCATCCTCCACCACGGAGAAAAGCTCCCAAAGCTGTTGACGAAGATCTCTATAGGACCTCACCAGAGCTCCTCCTCGCTAAGCACCGAAGAGTGAGTCTGCCCTTTTCTTTTCCTCCTAGTTTTAGCAAGCTAGATGCCTCAATGTATCTCTCTCTCTCTCTCTCTCTCTCTCTGCAGCTTGTTTCTCTCCCTTTCTCCATCTCCATTCTATGAAACCCTAGACCGAAATCCCCTTCTTCGAAACTGCCCCTTTCACCGAAATCCAATCTGATAGGCCATTCTTTTCTTATTTGATTTTCTCAAAAGAATGTAATTGTAAATAGAGAAGTACAATTCTTTCCAAAATCTGTGAAAGCATTGGGATAAAAATTAGTTAAACTTCCTTATTTACATTTTATGGAATTCTTTCGTTCAACTTAATTAGAAGCTTAAAAGATGATAAATTACTTTTAACAATTACTAAATTTGAAATTAAGTCGAATTTATATTTGTAAGTTTTCATATTATTAATGGTGATTTGGGATTTTTTAGTCTCATCAAAGATCAAACAAACCTGTGAATTGTGGAGCCACAGTACCAAGAGTCAACTTTGAAAACTTGATTCTATCATTGGCGGGTGTGTTTGAATTATATGATACCTGTGAATTGTGTTTGAATTATATGATAAGTGAATTATGGAATCATACTGACTGTGTAACCAAACTTCTGTTGCAATTAATGTGGCTATTAATTTGTGTTACAAGTGTGCTTGAATTATATGATACGTTGTTTGCTTGTTCCATTAAGAGGGCTGAAACTCTATGATGTGGAATGTCACCAAATCAAGCATGTCTCATTGGGACAACCCAATTATTTAGGTGTAGACATTCCCCTGTTGTGGAAGGATATCCTGATAAGTGCAAGGATTCCCACATGCTAGGAAATTTTCAAAAAATTCAATAGGCAAGACCTCTAGCTAAAATATAATCAGTTGTGTGATTCCATTTCTACACTTCTCGTGTACACTCTTATACTCCATTTTCCATACTTGGTGGTAGAGGGGAAGGTGAGAGCTGTGTGTGCCCCTTATTTATGTCACTTTTATTAAAACTTCCATGGATTCTATAAAAAGAAAATCCTTGATTAGCAGCAGAAAATAACGTTAAACTCCTAGTCTTATAAGCTTAATAAAGGTGTGGCTGATATTCTTGTTCGGAGGGGTTATGAAAATGGAAAAAATTATTGATTAAATGTTCTTTACAAGATGTTGGCCAATGTTGTGGGACTTCATAGAGAGTTTTGAGGACTCAAAGATTGTATAGCTACTTCTGTTTTGCTTAGATGTACTTGTGGATGTTTTTGGGTACCATCTCCTTGGATGCCTTTTAAAAAATATTTACTTATCCAACAAAGAAAGTTAAGAAAAAGGCTGAATGAAGTCGGAAATATGTATCCCGTATTATCAATTCATCTGAAAGGATCCTTGAGAGGCTTAGCGAAGGGAGTAAGCTATTGAGCTCACTAAGTGGACCCTCATATTGGACACTGTTGAGCTAATTAATTTGCTTGGTGTATGATTCTAATATCTACGCATGTCCCTCAATTGTCTTTTTACGAGCAAAAATTTTAATATTTTCTTCGATGGATTCCATTGTCATCTTAAAACAAGAGTGAATAAAATTTGTTGTTGAATATGTGATTTGTGATCTAATAGAAAAATCAATTGAAAAGGACTTCCAAAGTAGAGGTTTGTTAACCCCCTCCTATTTTTGCTTTGCCAGCTGAAAAAGTGAGATTGTAAGAGGATAGGAAAAGGAAATCACGAGTGTTTGTTTATTATAAATTTTTTTTTAAAAAAAAATTATGTAGCTTTTCAGTTATACAAGTAACAAGACTAACGTTTTTTATTCAATATCATCATTTTTCAAGTTTTCTTCCTTTATTCTTGTCATCTTCATTCTTGCTTTAGATTAGCATGTCCAGATAGAATTAAAAGCATTGGCTCTATAATGAGGCTCCCAAAAGAGGAATGACCAGGGCAATGATTTGGCAAAATTTATATGCTATTGTTTTAGCTTCCTAAGATCTCATATTGTTGAGTGTGGGTGTGCTGTCTTTTGATAGTAGGGCACTGGCGGGTGTGTGTTTTTTATTTGTTTATTTTAATTTATAGTAGGATACTTGCGGGTCTGCTGTTTTTTTTTTTTTTTTTTTTTTTTTTTGGCAATTAATAGCAGAGCACTGGTGGGTGTGTTTTTTTTATTTATTTGTTTATTTTAATTGATAGGAGGGCACTGGCGGATGTGCTATTTTATTTATTTGTTTCATGTTAATTGATAGTAGGGTAATTGGTTTTGTGTTTTTGAATTTATTTGCTTTGAATTGATAGCAGGGCACTGGCGGGTATGTTTTTTTTATTTGTTTATTTTAATTTATAGTAGGATACTTACGGGTCTGCTGTCATTTTTTTTTTTTTTTTTTTTTTTTTTTTTTTGCAGTTAATAGCAGAGCACTGGTGGGTGTGCTTTTTTTTATTTATTTGTTTATTTTAATTGATAGGAGGGCACTGGCGGGTGTGCTATTTTATTTATTTGTTTCATGTTAATTGATAGTAGGGTAATTGGTTGTGTTTTTGAATTTATTTGCTTTGAATTGATAGCAGGGCACTGACGGGTGTTTTTTTATTTATTTGTTTATTTTAATTGATAGTAGGATACTTACGGGTGTGTTGTCTTTTTTTGTTTGTTTGTTTGCAATTAATAGCAGGGCACTGGCGGGTGTGCTATTTTATTTATTTGTTTCTTGTTAATTGATAGTAGGCTACTTGCTTCTGTTTTTTTGAATTTATTTGCTTTGAATTGATAGTAGGGCACTGGCTGGTGTGCTTTTATTTTGTTTGTTTATTTTAATTGATAGTAGGCTACTTGCTTCTGTTTTTTTGAATTTATTTGCTTTGAATTGATAGTAGGGCACTGGCTGGTGTGCTTTTATTTTGTTGATAGTAGGATACTTGCGGGTGTACTGTCTTTTTTTAAGAGGGAGATGACGTCACAAGAGAAAGATTGAATTCATTTTTGGTTGAACTCAAATTTGTTGAATAACATGTAAATGTCTAGAAATTCTGAACTGATACTTTATACTTTTGCTTCCCACCCACAAGAAAAATAAACATAATTTTGAGCGAGTAGAGAAGAAATGTACATGTTTGAAAACAAAGAACTCTAGAGGGAAAAAACATCAAAAGAGAGTCTGGTTCAAGTAAATTCATTAAATTTCATAAACATTTGAAAATTCTATATTGAGATTTTTTCTTTCACCCACCCATCACAGACGAAGCATGAATCCTCTAGACTGTTTATTTTATTTTATTTTTGAGTGATTCTACATAAATAATAATTGCTTCCAGGCCTAAATATCGATTTTCTTTTTAAGACAAAAATGGAGAATTTTCCAATCAAAATATTTTCGATCCGGATTTTTTTCCATATACATTATATCACTTTTTCCTGAATAATTTTGATAGGGATATCCCCTAGTATATCAAAAAATTTGCCCCCATGTTTATGTGTGTTGTAATTATAAGAACTCTCTCGATTCTTATTTACTTGGAATGGTGATCCATAAATATATGGGTCCCTCTTATTTTCATAATTAATAGATCTATAAGATAAAAGATTATATCTATAGTATTTTTGAAAATTCTCATTTTGATTTGGTAATGAATGTACTTCGTAATCGTTTTGTTTTTTATAATGAATTAATAGGTCTTTTTCATATGAATTCTCTTTCTTTAAATTTTGATTTTGAATTATACGACATTGATTGATTCTATTTTTCCATATTGCTGCTATTAATCTAGACCATCTAATCTAAGATAAAGGGTATTGATAATGACCTCTTAACCAGTTTTTCTATTGATTTAGTCTAGAATTCCGAAGTTTCTTATGTCTTAATTCATAATGAATTTTTCCTTGTTTCCAAAATAATCTTTTATTGAAGTCTTAAGAAAAAAAGACGTTCCGTGTATAAAGTTATACTTGCGGGTGTGTTTATTTATTTATTTTATATTAATTGATAGTAGGGTACGTACAAGTGTGTTTTTTAATTATTTGCGTATAATTGATAGCAGAGCATTGGTTAGGAAACAGAAACACATATCAGGGAATGATTCTCCTTGGTTAAGAATCACTAAACCAAATCTTACAAACTTGTGTGTTTTAGATCAATCCAAATACCTAAAAATATTTTGATTGTTGATTACAACCCAAAGAACCCAAACCAAAGAACCAAATCTTACAAACTTGTCTGTTTCTATTTTATTGTGTTTCTATTGATCAACCAATATTGTTGATTACAGGGTCATTCTCTATTTATTTTGATTTTCAATAACTATGTCATTAATTTATTCTTTTCGTATTGTTTTTGATATAGTTATCATGGATCCTTTTGGATGTGCTAAATTTGAGCGTAAGCTTGAAGATAAAGAAGAGTTAGGTTCCCATGCAAATGATCCTATTCAAAGTTTAACCAAGAATGATGTTCTTGAAATGCAATTCAATTCAGAAGAGGATGCCAATGATTTCTATAATCAATATGCTAAAGTTATGGGATTTAGCATTAGGAAAGACACGCGAACAATGCAGGCAACAAAGGTTCTTAGTAGAAAATGGGTATGCTCAAGGCAAGGCCAAAGAGCAAAGCAACACTTGGCCTGTATTGATCGAAAAAGAGCTGCCAGGGCATTGACTAGAGTTGGTTGCGACGCTCATTTCTGCATAAGGTACAATCTGGATGTAGGCAAATACATTGTCACTCACTTTAACATGGAACATAACCATCCATTGGCAACATCACCATGTGTGCCATTTCTTCAGTCGCATAGGTTTGTAAAGATCTCCGACAGAGCTCAAGTAAAGACTTTGCACGATGTTGGTGTCAAGACAAGCTAGATAATGGATTTGTTAGTGCAACAATCTGGGTCTTTCGCGAATGTGGGCTTTATTCACAAGGATTTGCACAATTATATTCAAGTCAAGCACAAAGTAGAAATGGAGGATGGTGATGCGAAGTGTGCTTTGGCTTACTTATGTGCAAAAGCTGATGCTGACCCTTACTTCTTTTACAAGTATGACAAGGATCAAGAGAACCGGCTTGACAAATTGTTTTCGGCAGATTCAAGGTCTCGCCTAGACTATGTTGCATTTGGTGACGTGTTGGTCTTTGATACAACTTATAAAACGAATGCATATAACAAACCTTTTGTTATTTTCACCGAGGTCAATAATCATTTTGAAACCACCATATTTGCACGCAGCTTGCTTGTTGATGAGACAATTGCAACATACACATGGGTTTTGCAGAAGTTGTTAGAGGCCATGGATAACAAAAGACCGGTGTCAATGGGGATATGGCCATGCGTGAGGTAATACAAAAGTCTTTCCGATTGCCAAGCGAAATGTTCGAGTCGATGGATTCGAGGGACATTTCAAGCATCTCATGGATCTTAATGCGAATGAGGTTGAATTTGAGGAAGCTTGGAGTAAGATGGTAAAAAAATATGGCCTTCAAATAACAAGTGGGTATTAGACACCTACAACAACAAAGGCATGTGGGCTCCGTCATATTTGCGTGGTCATTTTTTTGCTGGGATGAAGAGTAGTCAGCGTTGTGAGGGTATGCATGCTTTTTTCAATGAGCGCCTCGAACGAAAACTAAAACTATACGAATTTGTTAGATGTTTTGACATGGCCCTTTATCGGTTACGGAACAAAGAAGCGGATGCCGAGGCAAAAATTGACAACAGTGATCCTTGTCTTACCACGGCACTTCAGCCTCTAGAGAAACATGCAGCAACCATCTTTACCAGACGTTTGTTCTTAATGTTCCGTAATGAAATAATTGAGGAAGCATTGATGATTTTTGATGGAAGGAAAGAGGAGTTCGATCATCGCATATACAAATTTTCAAAGTACACTGAATTTGGTTCCACATGGGAAGTGTCATACCATCCCTCAACTAGCATAATGAAATGTAGTTGCAAAAAGTTTGAGTTCTTTGGACTTCCTTGCAGCCACATGATTTCTGTGATGAAATGCGAACACGACTGAAATTCCCCAAAGTTGTGTGATGCATCGTTGGACAAAGCAAGCAAGAAAGGTTGGTGAACAACATTGCCAAGCCCAATTCTCTAGCACTCTCACATAGGAGACACGTTTTGGGGTACTTTGCTCTTCTTTTACTGAAATGTGTTACTATGCCTCACAAAGGTCTAAAGGATTTGAAGAGGCTAGGAATGCATTTTTCACTATGACATGTCGGATGAAGCAGCTTTGCATGGCCAACGGAACTAATGTTGATGAAGGAAAAAGTTCACTGACACCATTTGGGGTTGGGGATCTGAAAGTAGTGAACATGAAGGGGAATACTGGGGATCCTACATGGCTAAACCTCGAAAGCCGAGGCAATGTTAGTGTTGCAGGTATACATTATATTGTGCTTTGCGTCTTAATTTTGTTATTGTGAGGTAGTATTGGCATGTTTGTTCTCTTTAATGATTGGTGATTTACTTGACAATGTAGGGTCGTCGGCCACACAAGGAGAACTTGCCCCCAAAACGATCATAAAACGGGACAAGTGGGTAGCAATTTGTTTGAGGAATACGATGACTATGATCCAATTGGTACTCCCACCCCTTTTACACCGAAGCGTCCTAGAAATAATGAGGCCATGTAAGACCCACCCTGTGAACAGATGACTTTTTGTAACTAATGCGGATACGTCCCCAGTGCAGTTGAGGAAGAATGTTAATGATTTGCGTAGTTGTGATGCACAAGTCATCCAAAATTCAGCGTTCACTGATGCAGATACGTCTCTGGTGATTACTTTTATGGCATCTTTTCAGTTCAAATTATGTTCATTTTGCTTACATTTGCTTTGCAAATTTTATGTGTGATTGAGATACATTCAGATAGAACATTTAGATGTCATAACTAATTATGATGTTTACAACTTGATTATGAAAATAAATAATTAACAAACACAAAATGACAAAAGAGTGTGTAATGACCAATATATCAAAATTCAATTTGTTATGATTTGAACCATAGATTTCAAGTGAACAAACCTTAACGACAATATAATTTGTTTTTGCAGGTGTTGCTGTGGGTAATAGTTGATATGATCGAGCGGGTGATATTGGGAGCTAAACTAAGATTTTTTTATTTTTTGAGGGCTTAAATTTGTTAGTATTTTGTATAGATACTCTTAAACGATGGTTGATGGATATTTTTTGAGGACTTAAATTTGTTAGTATTTTGTATTTTATGGTTGATATAAGTTTCAAATTTATATTGTAAAGACATTCACTAGTTTAGGTTCTGATAAAAAAAAGTAAGAATACTTCACAATTGAACAAATTTTCTCTAATTTGTTTGTGTTTGTGGGCGTATGTCAATTTCTATTCACTTGATTTTACTGTTATTGACAAAGCTGGATGCAAAGACAAATGGCTTTCTTCTTGTAAATGCTAATGGTGGCATGAATCAGATGAGATTTGGGGTCTGGTTGTTGTGTTATTTGATATTTTAATTGGCTTCAATTTAATCTTTAATGTCAATTATACTCTGATAAACAAATAATTTTAAGAGTGCAGATCTGTGATATGATTGCTGTTGTTAAATGGTCGATTGATGTTCTTTTGGTTTATAAAACCATACAAATGGAGATTGAAGTGAAAATATCAAAACTGAACTGACTGAAGCTTATGGGGAAACTGATCGGTTTCTGTCAATTTGGTCTAACTTGGTTGGTTTTCTTAGTTTGGTCAGTTTTGTGGTTTTTCTTGGTTGGTTTTATTGGTTTGGTCGGTTTTGCTACATAGCTAAACAAGAAGTGGTTTAATATTTTTGCTTTCCAAAATCTCTTGCTAGTGTGGTGGTGCTGGACCACAAAATTTGTGTAGTGGTCACACTCTATTGCGACACGATGTGTTCTTCTAGAAAAAAAAATACGTTAGTTTAATTTACATTTAATTCATTTCATATCATGCAGACTATTCAATATTCATATAAGAATTCAGATTATTTTTCAATGTTTTTTGCTTTCCTTTGAACATATTGTTTTAAATATTTATATAATTTGTGTCGATTGGCAATGCAGTAAACAATGGAAGCTTTACAGGGTCATCAGCAACAGTGGGATTTGGCCCTGCTAGTGCCGATATAAGTGGTGGCAATTATTTTGCTGGTACATGGTATTGGTCCTTGATCACCATTCATTTGTTCTATGCAATTACACTGATTTTTTGAGGACTGTTAAAATCATCCGCTGCTCAATTGTATGTAACCTAGAACCAACCGATGCAAAAGCCAATGTTTTTGTTTGAGAAGTTAAATCGTAGGTATTTGAAACTGGTTTTGCAAATTATTTTTATGAAGATTATATTGCAATTAATGAAATTTCTTCTTTTTGTCCACTGTGGAATCCATTGAACAAAATCAATATTAGTCCAGTTCTGGTGGTGTCATCCAATTGGCACTTTGATTTCTCATTTGTTTCCCTATTTTATAACCCATTTGAATCTGTCAAGGGTCTTGACCCATCCATTTAAGCATGGTTGCTCTCTGTTTTCATTGTTCCCTTTTTTGCCATGAACTGATCAACTAAGTTGGTAACTTTGTTACTATCAATATCCAGCAGGGCAGTATACTTGTTTATTTCTTCATTTTCTAGTTTTTATTTTTAATTGGAAGGGGGTCTAATAGGAATTCAAATGTTAAAAGAAAGAGAAAAAAAATCGAAAATTGAACTTATGAAGTGTGATGGAAGGAAAGTGAAAACCAATTTCTGAAACCAAATGATAATAATATCAATAATGATACCAACAAAAAATGAAAAATCCATTTTTTCATTTAACATGATACCAATAATATACGTTCTGTTTTTTTTTTCAATACTGAGTCGATGAAAATCTTTTTTTATTAAAAAAAAAAAGAAAATGCCGCTATAGACCAAAAAACCAACAAAAGACAGATTTTAAGCCAACATCAAGCAAATGCAAAGAAAATAAACGATGATGCGCAGCTAGAATGTAGCAAAGAATCTTGTTAATTATGAAGCTCTGTCTAAGTTTCCCAGACATGAATAGTAGTATGTTTCCATTATAAAGCAAAGCCAAATCAATATGTATCATATGACAAAGGTCCACAGACACCTTGAAAAGCAAAAATCGAAACATAATAGTATTAATCAGGCGGCATTGACGTGCTTGGCAATGGTAGCAACTCTTCTTTGTTCGCTCCCACAACCTTATCCACTATCTTTCCTTTTTTCAGGATCACGAAAGTCGTATAGCCTCTACTTCCGTTTCAATTCACCCCTAGCTCTAAGTTCTGCACAAGATAGCACACTTGAGAATATAATTTTATAACAAAGGTTGAGTTATAAACTCAAAGTTCACCAGTTTAAGAAATGCGATAACGTCATTGATTGTACGAAATTATGAAAAATAAAAAAAGAATAGAGCATCACCAGCTTTATATTGCGCGATATCACCAACAATAGGAGCTGAATTGTGCTTGTATATCACAAGATCAAGTAACAAGCGAGCCCTATGCAAATAGTCAAACTACATGCCAAAAGTAGTGAGTATGTAAAAACATCACATTATAAAATTAGTCTTCATAAAACATAAGATACTGATAAGTGGACAGTTGGGTATAAACGTAAGTACCTTGATTACACCCGAAGGCAAAGGTTTCCCTTGCATATATTTGATGACGAAAATAGCACAATCGTAGCTATAAGAATGAGTGTAGTTGTGACAATAGAGTCAACGAATTTAGAGATTATAACATTAATGTTTATTTAAAAAGTAAGAACGATAATGTAGTGTCTTACTTGTTTTCTTGGCATGGCATGTCTTCCAACCATTGAAATGCAAACGAACTAACGTCTTGAACATAATCTTCTCCATGCGCATATTGAAGCAGCTTATGCAATGATTGTAGCTGTTGGTGGTAGGTAGTAAGGTACATAGATCAAGAAACAAAAAAGTGGGTACAATTGGTATCACAATGGTTATTCTATTACCAATAATCTAGCTTGATTTTTTCGATCCTCATCGGTGTCAATACATCTGCTGGAGTCGAATAGATAGGCAACACGTTTTTCCATGTTTATGTTCAAGCACAACCAGTGATTTTTCCCATGGTTCAAGGTCATGTAAATCTAAAATATAACGTCGAATGTACATGCAAAAAATAAATAAATAAATAACATGGTCAAATGTCATTGTGCATGGTAAATTTGGAAATTGGGTAATAGTAATATTTTATCATGTTACCTCCTTACAAGCATGAAGGGGCCAGTGTATCTGTAAATTCCAAAATAATCTTCTACTATGTCTCTCATTGTATCATCAAAAGGTTGACACAAAATCTTTTGCTGCATATTCAATTTTAACATATAAATAACTTGTGCCTATATAAGCAAAGTCTTTAGGTATGGCTAATACTTACCGATACATGGGTCGGAAAGTACCAAACCATGTGATCCTTATTTGGAAACTTTTTCGTTTGCTTATTTGTCAATTTCACAACAATGAGTTTTATAACCTACAGTGCAAAATATATGAAATTTATGAATAGGCAAAGTAAAGTAACTTGGATGATGGAATGGTAGCAAATAAAATAGGAGAAGGAGAAAAGTCTTACACATGAAGATATCCATTGATCTAGTTTCAACGTCCACAATTCCTTGCGAGTTGCAGATTGTGCTTCCACGTAGTGGAGTTTCATCCTCACAAGATATTCCCTTGCACATGGATAACTATGTGAGTTAGAAGGTATAGCACGTTATACATAACAAGTTAAAGGTAGTCAAATTGTACCCTTCTGGAAGAGATTCATCAAATGCATATCGTAGAACGAGACTGTCATAGTCATTTAATGGGTCTGGCAAAGGCACGGATGACTTGTAAAGGTATTGAGAAGAGTAGAGCATAAAACAAATCAAGTTTGGTTAGTGTATGTTCATGAAGATGGACTTAGCGCAAAATAACCACATATACAAAAGATACTATAATAGTTAGTTCCAAACCTTTGCGGTTTCAGGACCAACATTACCCCCAAGTTGATTGAGTAAATTATCAAATAGCTGATACAAGTAAAAGAAAAGTAAGAAACAAACACTATTTGTTACACAAAAATCAAATATGTTTTTGAGACACAATCATTTAGTTTACTTGATCGAGATTGTCATGAATATTATTGTCAACATTGTTGTTGTTCGACGATGGCTTCAACTGTTGTCTTTTCTTCATTACATCGAATTTCACAAAAGGTGTACGCAACCACTGACTGGCTTTGAAATTCTGGGTCCCTCGAGTCTGAGGACCACAAACAACACTACATGATGATGACATTGTTACAACATTCACTTCAACTGCCTTTGTATCGCTCTTTTTCGCGCGTGATCGCCCCTTTTGTGGAATAGAAAGTCGTTCATTATTTAATGCTTTCCCACCAACCAATTTGGCTCGTTTCTTTGCAACTGCCTTTGCATTTGGTGGTGTGAGGATTGAATTTGTTTTTCTCAAATGCGAAGTTTCCATTGGTTCTTTCTCATTCATATTCTTTATCTCATCCTCATCTATAAACTTTGGGGAATTGGCTGCAACCTTTTCGATACCACTAACATCGAGATCAACCATTTCAATGTCAATTCGATGCTCCTCATGTAGTTTGCTAGGTGGTGTTTTAACATGTCCACCATCAAATGGAATGCATCGTTCTAACAACTCAAGAATTTGACCAACTTGGTTCTCCATTTTGACTAGTCGCTGCTCCGCAAGTAGTCTGCTTGTTGGTGTTTTAACTTGTTCTCCATCAACTGGCATGCATTTTTCTAACAACTCAAGAATTTTTCCAACTTGATTCTCCAATTTGGTTAGACGTTTCTCATCCTCATCTTGCCTTGTGTCCTTGGACCAAAAGGGCATGAATTTCAATGACTTGTTTTTCAACTTTAGTCAATCGGAAGTCATTATCGTTGTCAATTCTTCCCTGGCTAAGAGTTATTGCATTTGACTTTTCAACAATGTCAGGCAAAACCACCTATTCACACATATACAATAACTTGTTAATGTCACAGGTGTAATGTAAATTGAGTTATAATTATAAAAAGTTATGTGTTGTAAATATTTACCTCAACATTTAAATATCCTCCCAAAGCTTTAATTTCATTCAAACCCTACTTAATTTCTGAATTACCCCAATAGGATAAGCGAGGGATGGGGTTGGAAGTAGCCACCAATTCCCTTTTGCGAGCGAATTGTTCCAAGTAAAATAACTACACGGAAAAAAAGAAAAGAAAAAAAAAGAAGAAGTCATTTTAATGTGTGTTAGACAATATGCAATAAAAAATAACAGATGAGATAATTACACATCAAGGGGAGGTACCATTAGAAGAAGCAAACAGCCGTACACAGCAGACTGCTCTTTGACCTTGGCAATAACAATGCGGTCGACAAGAAAATCAAGTGTGTGCTTTGCCCAAATTGAATTGACTGATGGACTCAATATTCTTAACCATTTGAATGAATGATTGGTGTACGCCTGCCTTTGTGATGGGCCACAAGAGGGCTCCAATGATGTAAAAGACAAATTTCCTTTTAAATTCAGTTCTAGCATCTTTTGTTTCAATCAGATAAGATTTTAGAGATGTGAACAGAACAAATTTATTCTTCACGGCAAGTTCATCACATAGGTTTGTAATTTTATCTACGGACTCTGTTAACTTCACAGGTAGACCATTGGAACGCAATCCCATCAATTCATGAACATCTTCTACGGTGAGAAGCATTCAAAGACCGTGGACATTCAATGAATGAGTTGAAGGATCAAAGTTCTGAACTAACCAATGGCACAAGTCATGATCTATGTGCGTGCACCTAAGGCTTAGGATGCCATGAAAACCCCATATCAGTCACTGCTTCTTGTTGTGCTTTGTCTAGCCTTCTAATAATCTTACAAATCGATGTAAGCTCAATCCGGGTTTGAATTTTTACTTTTGGAGGCTTCTGTTGGACCACAGTTTTTAATTGGGCATATCGTTCAGATTGCAACTTTCCCATTTGTATATACTTATTTTTTTCTTCTTCGGGAAGTTGATTCCATTTGTCCCCAATATCCTACATTGCATGCATAAAATCATATGAACAATTACTTACAAGCTTACAAGTACAAGAGGAATGCTACAAACAACAAGAATACATTGCACTTACCTTCACGTCTACTTTCATTTGGAGTTTTTTTAACTCCATTGATTGTTCTTAGCTATAAACATATGAAAATGAATATAAGAATTCGTATAATGGAAAATGGAAAATATATAACTACATACAAATAGATATTAACAAAATACCAAAAGAAAATTAATGGAGTGATTGGCCGCTTTGGAGGATCAGTCGGTTTATCCATCAGGCTTCAATCAAAATTCCTTGTGCAGAAAGACAAGAAAAATAAACTCATAATATCTTCGATTAGGAAAAAAAACAAACAAACAAAAATCTTAAAGATTACAGTACATTCATCAAATGCACGACATGCACACATGAATGGATTTGTTTTATAATAATGTAGTTAACAAAGACTATGTTTCCAATGTAAAGGAAAGACACTAAAAAAAATTCTAATCATAAACAAAAAATGATACTCCAGTAGCTTAGGTCACATTACCGTAATAAACAGACTTGTAGAAATCCCTACAGTTTAGGAGTCATATGTAATCCCTATAATTAAGGAATGATTATTGATAGTCCTATTTTAGGTATCCTATTTTAGGTATGTACAGAAGGATGGTGCTGGTGGTCAATAGGGATTACCATGATTCTTGTATATTCCTTTTATCATAGGATTTTATTTCCTTAAGTTAGCTGCTGGTTATAGGTTATATAATAGGGCATATTGTACAATTCAATTAATATATTGCAAAATATAGAGCAGTTTCCTCACAGCTTTCATGGTATCAGAGCTGTTTTTTTCTTAAACCTAGCTGACTATGGGGGATAACTCCATCAACAGTCAAGGGTCGACAACCTCAGAGACTCAAACGAGTCAAACCAATTCCATCATCAGTTCGAATGGACTAGAGGGCTTTTCTGTCCAACTATCGGCAGAAAAACTCAACGGGAAGAACTTCCGAGAATGGACACAGTCCGTGAAACTTGCAATGGATGGCAGAGGAAAGCTGGGTATCTTACCGGCGACTCACAGAAACCTGAATCGATGGATGCTGTGGCAGTCCAGCGATGGAGATCAGAGAATTCATTGATTACCTCATGGCTTATCAACTCCATGAAGCCAACTATTGGGAAAACATATATGTTTCTACCCACAGCAAAAGAAGTGTGGGATGCAGTCCGAGAAACCTACTCTGAGGAGGAGAATGCCTCCCAAGTCTTTGAAATTAAGACACGCCTATGGCAGATGAAACAAGGCGAAAGGGAGGTGACAGACTATTACATGGAGATGCTGGCACTATGGCAAGAGCTAGATTTAAGCAGCGAAGAAGAATGGCGCTGTTCTGAGGACAGTGCACTGTTCAAGAAGAGACAGGAAAAGGAGAGAGTTTTGAGTTCCTTGCTGGCCTTAATCGAGAGTTAGATGATGTACGAGGAAGGATTCTCAGTCGCCGACCTCTACCATCCACTCGAGAAGTGTTTTCTGAAGTAAGGCGTGAAGAGGCAAGGCGCAAAGTCATGTTGAAGGAAGTGACAACCACGGTGCTAGAGGGCTCTGCACTTGTATCCCGAGGGACCTACAGTGGGCCAAATACCAGGCAGCAAAAGGGACGCCCCTGGTGTGAACATTGCCGAAAGCCTGGCCATTCCAAGGATAATTGTTGGGAGGTTCATGGCAAGCCAGCTGATTGGAAACCACGACAAAGCACCAAAACCAGAGGCTATCAAGCCTGTTCTGCGCCTCAACCTGAGAGGCAACAAGTGGAGAGCAACCATACGGACAGTGGCAGCACCCCAAGCCACGATCAACTAAAGAAAATCATGGAGATGCTAGCTACTCTCCAAGCCTCGGGTCAGCCACCAAAAAATACTCCATCTGGTAATTTGGCACACAGAGGTAACCATACACCTTGGATTATAGATTCTGGAGCCTCTGATCATATGACAGATTCTTATCATTTGTTCTCATCATATATCCCATGTGCTGGTAATCTAAGAGTCAAAATTGCTGATGGATCTCTTGCTCCTGTTGCTGGTAAAGGGAGTATTCGGATTTCTGACTCGATTACTTTAGAATCTATTCTTCATGTTCCAAAATTATCCTGTAATCTTTTGTCTATCAGCCAACTCACTAAACACTCCAATTGCTCTGCTAAATTTCTTTCATCCCATTGTGTCTTTCAGGACCTGTCATCGGGGACGACGATTGGCAATGCTAAGGAGTATGAGGGAATCTACTACTTTGAGGAAGCTAAAGTGCGTGATCAGTGTCAAAGTGTTATTTGTAATTCTGTCTCTATCCCTAAGAATAGTAACCTAATGTTATGGCATTCTCGGTTGGGTCACCCCAATTTTCAATATATGTGTCGTTTATTTCCTTCACTATGTTTGAATAAAAGGTCCCTTGATGTTCAATGTGAAGTGTGTGAACTCGCAAAACACCGAAGAACTTCATTCCCAAAATCCAACTACAAACCCACAAAACCTTTCACAATCATTCATAGTGATGTATGGGGACCTTCCCGGATCCCTAATCGCACTCACACAAAATGGTTCGTGACATTTATTGATGATCACACTCGTATTTGTTGGGTAAACTTGTTAAAAGACAAATCTGAAGTTCGTTCAGTGTTTATCAACTTTTATGCCATGATCCAAACACAATTTCACACCAAGATTCAAATCTTGCGTATGGACAATGGCACAGAATATTTCAACCACACCTTGGGTCCATTCCTTCAAGAAAATGGGATAATTCATCAAAGTTCATGTGTTGACACCCCTCAACAAAATGGGGTTGCCGAACGTAAAAATAGACACATTCTTGAGGTAGCACGAGCCTTACTACTCACTACCCATATGCCTATAATGTTCTGGGGTGATGCTATTCTCACAGCAACTCACCTTATCAATAGAATGCCCA